>CM023541.1:10788741-11028691 GCA_013350335.1 Chimonanthus salicifolius
CCCTCCAGCGCGTAGCATGCGAGGGACCCACTCCTCAATGGTAACCCTACGGGACCAAGTCTCCGTAATTCGTATCGAGTTTCCCACAGTCTCAATCATCAATATCACGTGAGGGACGCACCCATACCACATCTCAATATACTCCAATAATTATTCACATACATCTCAGTGTCAAAGTCCTCATGAACTCCTAAAGTTGCATACTTTATTGAAAATCATTTAAACTTCCATCACCATACAAGGGTTGATAGGGTAAAACAAACCCTTAGAATCACAAAATACACCCTTACAAAATATTTCCATTTCCCTAACCTTTCTTTCTACCTCTTAACCTAGTCTTCCGTAGAAGACCCTGCATCATCGTCAAAGAAATTGTTAGGGCATGTCATCGACACGTGCCCCAACACTCCGCACGTCAAACAGGGTATTATTCCCGGTCCTCCAATGTAAGGACAATTAGTCCTCTCCTTCCCGTGCCCGTGCAGTCCACAAACAGGGCAAATGACCTCAAGGAGGTAGGGGCAGTAAGTACAATTGTGCCCCTCCTGATTGCACAACTCGCACATATACCCGGGCTCTATCTCCCCTACAAATTCTCTTATGTTTGGGACATATTCCTCATCCTCTTCGGGTACAAAGGCCCCAACATTGTACTCGGGCGATCTTACCGCCATGTCCTGACTGTTTTCAACTTCATTGATGAAGTTTGGTATGCTAGCATCGTCGGAAGAAGAAACTAGGTCTATCGGACAGCTAGGTGTCCCTCTGTCCCACAACTCGGTGTACTCTATGTTGCTCGTCATATCTGTATAACAGCAACAAAACATATCAATAACAACCATAAATCAAATCAAACAAATCATTGTTTTGGGGAATTTTCCCTAATCAACATCTTGTACTTCTTATTTGGGGATTCTTCCTATGTATCATATAATGTCACATGTTTGGGGAATTTTACCAAATAAACATCTTGTATTTCTTGTCCTTGGGGAAAATTGTCAAATAAGCACTCTTTGTATTTCTTTGTTTTTTGGGAAACTTCCTAAGTATCAAATATCATTTCTCAATTTGGGGAAGTCTTTATGTTCTCTTGTTCTCGGGGAAAACCTCCCTAAGTATCATGTGTTTGTTTCTCCATTTGGGGATATCAGGGAAGTGTTTCCTATGTTGTAATGTTTGGTATATCCATTTATGTTGACTATACTTCCTTTGCAATCTTTGTTGTTCTCAGATTGATTGTTCAGTCTGAGTCTACGAAGTAAATTAATCCGGCCCCCAGTCAGCGGACTCCGAAGAGTCGGTCAGTTGGGATTCTTATCCGTCAGTGAGACATGAAACCGTCTTAATCTTACTTCGGAAGATTCAACTTCCCGTTTCGCTCTGATACCAACTGTAACACCCCGCCCTTTCCGAGAATTTCAGAGTCTAATTATTTTTTTTTAAAATAAACATCGGAAGAGAGCGGGCGGCGTCACGACGCGAGTTAAGTTCAGACTACCCAAGTCTGAACCTTAACTGGCCACCCATGTGTACATGGAATAGACCATGATAGTGAATCACACATGGAACTAACATCAACATGCGAAATAATCTAGATAATTGCGGAATAGAAAGACGAGATAGCAAGTAACAGTCTTAAATATTAAATAACATAGATCAACCATCCACAGGTTATTATCCTAATCAAACCATAGCAAATAACGAATTATTACATGTCCAACAATAGTATTCAAATGACAGTAATATAACGTAATCCAAATCCATCATTAAAGCACTTAGGCTCAGCTCCCCTCCTGGTCAATGACCTTTCCTTTCCCCTTGCTTGTACCTGCAATCTCCTCTGAGGATAGAATTAGGGCGTTAGATCAACGCGCCCAGTAGGTTCCCGAATCAGGGCTACCACATGTTAGCATATAAAACATGCATATACATAATAATAATACATGTGAGACAAAATTCCATAAAAACATGTTATGTATGAAATGAACATGTAATGAGTCCCACCCATCACCATTCAACATAGCCATCACTTGACGGGATTCTCATCGTCAAGGTAACCCACAGTGGTCTTTCGGACGCCCCGACGGAGTGTGGCCTCCGGATTCCTCCTGATGGGATTCTCATCATCAGGGTACCCCACAGTGGTCTTTCGGACGCCCCGACGGAGTGTGGCCTCCGGTTACAACACCATCATCCCATGCCATGCATGAGATGTCTATGCAAACATGTCATTTAGAAACATAACTTTACAATCATATAAGTTATCGAAATCAACATAAAACAGCATATGAAATAGTGGTTACAATAAAGGTAGGAAACCTACTAAAGATTCACTTCAGTACTTGATCTTTCTTTCGCGTCACCCGGTCACGACTCGCACGTCGTTCAACTTCCGGTACCTTATCCATATAACAATCAATAAATCATACTATCACTTACTTGTTCATTCATATCTAAGACCCAACTACATCATGTGAGTCCTTTGATCAATCCCTTCGTTTGACTTGTATTCACAGATTTGCCATTGGTATAACCAATGTCTAATCTTGCTCATAATCAAAGTTCATAAAAGTAGTCTACCTTAGTGGCTGGTTACTTACTTATCACTAAGTCCAAAGATAAATCCATATGTTTACTTAATCCAACTCATACAACCAAGTCATAATCTCCAACAAAACAATCTATGGGGTTCGGCCATTCATATGGCCGAACCCTATGATCCTCCTACACAATGATCCCATCATTTGTTTACAAGTTAGGCTCTACCATTTAGCCATATTAACTACAAGGTTCAGCTATCCCATGGCCAACCCAAAACAGCAAGCTTATTTCATTTAACATACATAGGAAAACCCATAAATCTTGGTCCATTCATCCCAAAGCTAGCCCCATGGGGTTTGGCCATGCACATGGCCGAACCCAATGGTTCTCTTGATCTGATTATCACCATGATCACTCATGGTTTAATCATGCTAATTCAACCATGATCAATACATGGTTCAGCCATCCAAAGGCTGACCCAAATCAGTAACCATAACCCTAAGTAAACAAAATAAAAACCATAAAGCAACCCATGGGGTTCGGCCATTCACATGGCCGAACCTCATGGCTCTTTGGGATTCAATTCTTCTAATAATCTTTCATCATTTATCCTGTATCTTAGGCATAAAAACAGCAAACCTAGTTCTATTTAAACTCCTATAGAAACCCCATGGTATTGCATGGTTTCTAACTCTTTGATTTCACAACAATCATCAATCTCTTTCATGGGGTTCGGCCATTCAAGTTGGTCGAACCCTATGTCCATGAATTGATCCTTCAAACATGCATTAGGTGTTATTTAAATCATGCAATATCAGTACCCTTTTGCTGCCCTTATATCTCTTAGAAACCCTCTAATTAAATTCATCCAAATAGTCCATAAAAGTCCATGGTTTCCATGTTTCCCAACATGAAAACCAAGATTCTTTTACATGGGGTTCGGCCCTCCATGGTGGCCGAACCCAATGGTTATGTTTACTGTTTTTAAACCTCAGATAATCATGTAATAACAGTAAATAAAAATCAGGTTTTACCTTTCAAACAAACATCCAAAATCAACACAACTCCATGGGATTCGGCCATCCAAGATGGCCAATCCCCATGGTCCATTTTTTCCAATTTTAATCCACTGATTTAGACCACATAACTTCCACCTTTTCTGATATCCAAACCCATGTTTTAACCCTCTTTAAAACATGTATTTTAAATCTATTACAAACATCTAACATCAGTCCCAACTTATATGGTTTTAACTTCTAAAAACCATCAAAACTAGCCACTAGTTTTCATGGGGTTCGGCCATGCTAAGTGGCCGAACCCAATGGTCCATTTCCATCTTTTAATCCACTGATTTTAGACCATATAAACTTCAGTCCCTATGTCAATCAGATCCATGTTTTTTAACCATTCTAAAACATGTATTTAAATCTTCAATCAAAACCCAAAAACAGTCCACAAAATCCATGGTTTTCATGTTTCAAAACATGAAAACCAAGCCATCTCTTACATGGGGTTCAGCCCTCCATGGTGGCCAAACCCAGTGGTTTTTTACCATTTTAAATCCTTCATAATCAAGGTTAAACACTGGTGTATTCGGCCATGACCATGGCCCAATACATACCCCACTTTATTAATCCAAAAGTCCATGAAACACTTACCAAATTCCAAGCTCTTGTCTTGCCTTTTGATCCTTGCTTCCTTTCCTTCTTATTTCCTTCCTTCTTTCTTAATTCCTTGCTGGTTTAAGCTTGAATAATTGATGCTAAAAACCTCTGCTGTTCCACTTAAGCAAATGAATTGGAGAGAGGGAGAGAGAGATGGAGAATCTTGGCTTTTCAATGGTGAAAAATGGCTAAGATGGTGTTTGTTTCCTTTAATAATTCAGCCCTCAAAACCCCTCCAGTTCCTCATCAATTCTTGCCTAAACCAATGGGACACTTGCTGCCAACAAATGCACCCATTGGCATTCCAACATTGAAGGCTTGGGGTTTCCAAATGGAATAGAAACCCCCCATATTCCATTTAATGTTTTGCATGAAACTCTCCATAACAAGTCCCCAACGTGTGGGACTTGTTTTGGTTTGTTTGAGATCACCACACCTCCTCATATTCCACTTAACTCACTGAATTTTCAGCCCATTTGACTTCCATTTTTGACTCACTCAACTCAATGTCCAACTCACCATAATTAATGCATTTCATTCAATGCACATGAGTTAACTCAACCCTTGATTTAATTCCAACTCACTTCAGTCCCACTCAACTGATTTAACTCGTGTTTTAGCTCCCTAGAGGGTCCACACGGTCAACCATAGTCAACTCGACCCGTTGGGTCCACTTTTAGCTCCTTGACCCGTTTTTGACTCCATGACCCAATTATGGTATTTTGGTCATTTCTATTTGGTTTTTACATATGGATCAAGCCTACCCATTTTTTCTCCACTTGATTTCCAATCAAATAGGCTTAACCCCATTTAATTTAAAATCACAAAGCGGTCAAATAATCCAGTAAGACCCGATGGGTCCCATTTGGGCCCTTTGACCCATTTAGCCATTTTCGACCCAATTGATGTAAATTACCCATCCAATCAAACTTGACATTCATAATGTGCTCATATGATCTTAATTTGAGCAATGGGCCATACCATTTCCTTACTTAACATCACAAAATAATTAATTTAACACATCAGGGGCATTTTCGTAATTTATCCACTTCATTGAGAAATTACCCATCCAATCAAACTTGACATTCATAATGTGTTCATATGATCTTAATTTGAGCAATGGGCCCCACTATTTCCTTATTTACAATCACATTTATTGAATTCACCAATCCAGGGGCATTTTCGTAATTATTCCAACCGTTGAGAATTCTTTGACCCAATTAACCATTTTGACCTAATTTGATGTACATTACCCATCCATTATAATTTGACCCTTATAATATGTTCATAGGATCTTAATTTGAACAATGGGCCCCACTATTTTCTCATTTAACATCATAATTAATAAATTTACCAATCCAGGGGCATTTTCGTAAATATTCATCTTATTGAGAAATCGGGGTGTTACAGGTAAAACATAAGTAATCCTAGAGGAAATGGACCAAAACCTTGGAGCATCCTTTGAACTTAACTTGAAAAATCTTAAGTGTCAAAATGTCATGAATTGGGAGACTCTTTAGACCAATCAAAAGTGGTAACTAACTAGTAAAACCACCATGGTTAGATAGAGAATTGAAATATCTTTTCATTGAGCCCAAGAAAACTCAATTCGGAGTTCGGGAGCCCATGATATGGCCGTTTTAGTAAAGAGTAGTTTTTTTCAAAAACTGTCAACATGACCAATCGTGAGTGACGATCAATCGCCCGTGTCCAGAATGTTTCCGATGGAAACGCACTGAAACCTTAACGGTAACATTACAATGACTCTTTTTTGGCCAAGATCGATCGTGGGTGGTGACCAATCGCCCGTAACTACTCGGGATTCACTTGTTTGCTTATATATACTTCAAACCCTTATGAGTGGGGTTAGACCTTTCAAGTTGGAACATCTTAAGGCATCCCTGGTGATCCCAAACCTCTCCCAACCTCTCTCCATGCACTCACATGGGTGAATCAATTAGAAAATCCAATCAATCTCTTGGTTATGATTAAATGAGAGAGTGAAAACCATCTAGGATCAACTTGCATATCCAAATCCTAGAACCTCCTCCCAAGGATTGTGATTGAGCATACACAAGGCATATCTTCAACGACATCGACATTATGTTGGTAAGGACATCTAAAGAAACATATCATCTACAAGTGAGCTTACACAAGGCAAGTTCTTCTTAGTGTTTGATTTATTTTTAAATCATCTTCATTGTACAGTGAATTTCTAATCTTAGTTTTTTAGGTTAGTTTTGCTCGATGACTAGCAAGAACTGAATTTGGGGGTATTTGTTGAGATATGAAAAATGGACTATTTTACCCCTAATTATTGGACCAGTTAGCCTTCAATTTTGTATATATTAGGTGCACTTAATGTTGTTTGTCATTTTCGTAGATAAGTTTACAACATACAGGAAATCAATCAACAATCAATGGATAATTGCAAGATTTGTGCTTAAATTGGAAGACCCAAAATTCTTAATAATTAATTTTAGACCACTTTGAAGATTTTAATTGTAAATTGATTAATCTGGATCTAATTATGAGAGTCAAGATTAATTCAATATTTTTATATTTTAAGTGGTTAGGTAATTATTTTAATTCTGGAGAGAGAAGTTAAAATTCAAGAGGACAGTCTGAATACCAAATCCATGGGCCAGAGATTCACTCCAATTGAGCCAAGCTCTGCTCCACATGCCAGACATTGGGCCAGGATCAATTATCCCATGTGCATTTCACATGTGGGTCAGGCCAGTGTGCAAGTCCAAGTCCAACAGGCCAAGTTCAAGTCCATGTGCTCAAAAGTCCAAATCCACTTGTGGCCCAACTGCTTAAACCTTGAGATCCATGTATCCATGTTCGAATCTCACTGTAAAAACCCTAAGTCCACAGGCCCCCTCTCCTTGTCATCCACACCATCCATTTAGTCATCCTTTAATCCAAATCATTCATTGCATATATGAAACTTAGATAAACCCTAGAGGCACCTTTCCTAATCCATTGCATACATTCTACATATTAGATCTAGGCCATCCATTTGATCATGCATCTAGATCTACCCTTGAATCTTAACCCTCCATATGAATCTTTACCGCTATATAACCCATCTCAACCACCCATCTTAGAGCCATTAGATTTGAACCTTTTTTAATCAAAGCCATCCATCCAAAATCTAAACCAACTTGGATCCCATGCAACCCCAAACCATCCATTCAAATTTTCCATGTCATAAACACGTCACACGATTTTTATAGATCCCATTCAATCCATTCAAATCTCACGTGTTAAACCCTTCACCACATCATCATCTCTCATCTCATTCATCCATTCATAATGACTTTTAATATCATCCATCCATTCATACATTACCTGCCTTAAAACCCTAATTCCATATGCTAAATTCAAAAATCCCATATCCCAATCCAATCCATTCAAATTCCCTACTTGCATTCCAAGTCAGCTTGATCACCAAGCCACTCTAGTCGGCCAACCCTATGTAAATCCTAATCCTTTTCATTTTTAAATCTCATTCATTCACAATCAAGATGATTTAATCTTAACCATTCACCCAACACCTTAACCAAGATTAAATCCTAGCCATCCATTCTAACCTAAAGCCTATAAATATAGAGGTTAGGGCACAACAAATTTCTAACTGGGTCATGATCTAGAGAACACCATCTGAAATTTGAAGATACACAGAAGACTAAGGAGCGTATTCGAATTTTACATGTGAGTCTTGTCCATTGTAAATTTTATTTTATTGATTCAAGGTAATTTCCAATCCTTGTGTATAGATTTCACTTTAATAAATTTGAGATATACTTTTAGGATTATTGGAAACTCCAATTTTCGAATTCAATTTTTCAATTTATGTTATTTGATTAATTAAATGGACATATGAAATATTTTATGTTTTAGAACTTTTGATTCCTTTAAATTCAATTCTAAGGTTCCTTTGGAACATATGAAATATTTTAGATCTTGAATTTAATTGTCCGGATCTAAGATCTAAGGTTTGTTTGATTAATTTAGAGGATAAGGAAATTAAATTTTAATGAAAAACATGAATTCAACTTTGATTATTTACGTGAATTCCATTAACTAGATCTCATGTTTATTAATTATATTGGTTATGATGTTCGATCTCTATGATTGATTCAATCCACATGTAAAATATTTTGTATGTTTTATTTATCTGTTTATTTTATTTTATTCTGTTGTATTTTTTTATTTTATTTGTTTAATTGTTTGTATTCATTTCACTCAAACAAATTCTTTCAATTCTTTAACTAGGTTGGAAATGCTTTATTTATATTTTTAATTATGTAATTTTAAATTTAGATGAGGTTATTTAAATATTCTGCACCATTTTGATAAAATATTAAATTCGTAACTTTAAAATAAAATCCATGATCTTTAAAATGATTTAGATGTTATATTTTGTTAAATTCCTAAATTAGATGATTATTTTAAATAACAGTTTTCTAAAGATAGGATTTTCAAAAGTAAAAATATATTTTCTTATTTTAGGAACTTTTTCCATGTTTAGATTTAATTCTATAATTTTATTTCTTAAAACCACATTATTTTGGTGTTGATTTATTTTTTTGAACATATATTTTGTTGATTTCTTTATGAAATGGTTCGTAGGCTTGTGAGTAATTTATGTAAAACATGATCCACAATATTTATCCTCAAATTGTCAAGACGTTTGTATTTCCCCAAGCGAAAATCAAGAGTTCTTTGGAGAATAAAGAGTTTCAGTCTTTTCGGACTTACTCTTCCCTTGATTAAGGTCAAGTAAATATGTTTATTCGTTTTTGTGGGTCTACTCATGGTTGTAGCACATCGGACTCCATAATAAGATTTTATCCTGTTACAGTTGGTTCCTCCACATTTGTGACACAGTCCTAGCCTCTTAGCTTTCTTCTTTGCAGCCATAGTGCTTCGACCATAAAGAGGTTTGGGTTGCTCCTTTTGGATTTCCAGTTTCCTCACCCTCATAGCTAAGGAAATAATTTCCTTACACAAATCTGGGGCAATTTGTGTTCTAGACAGACATAGTGAAAAAACTAAGACTCGACCGTCTACTTGCATGATTCATATCCAGTTCTTTAACGTCTGCTGGTCACAAAGACAAAACTGATGATGACAAAAAAATTGTATGATATGACCTATATGACCTCAGTACCCCGAAACTTAAATTGAACATTGTCCTTAATTTTCCCTAATCTACACTATCCAAGTGCAAAATAAGAAGAATTTTAGAAGATGAACAACAGGGTTTAGACGAAAGTGACAATAGATGTGGGACTGACTAAATAAATCCTAAGCTAGACTGCCTCGATGTAAACCCAAATTGGAAACTAAAGACTCAGACCGACACAGACATGGACAAATGGGTAATAGGGTTTGGGTGAATGTGGATGGATGGGTGAATATGGGTTAACAAGTGTGTGTGGATGGGTAAATGGATCTCTAAATCAATCCTGGTAGACCGGATCAGTGAACAAAACTTCTGCCTCTCCCTATGGATTTTTGAACTCTAAGAATGGTTTTAATTGATGACCATTGACTTTGAAAACATGACCATTCTTTAAATACCTGATCTGAACAGCTCCATGTGGGAACACTTTTATCACAACAAACGGACCCAACCATTTAGACCTCAACTTCCCAGGAAAAAGGTGCAACTAAGAATTGTACAACAATAACTTTTTTTACTAATAGTAAACACTTTCCTAAGAATGTGTTTGACATGAAAAACTTTCATTCGGTCTTTGTACTTTCTAGTTGTGTCATAAGCTTCATTTCGTACCTCTTCTAGCTCAGCCAGTTGGAGTTGTCTGTGCTATCCAGTCGTGTCTAGAGCAAAATTGAAACACTTGATAACCCAATATGTTTTATGCTCTAGCTTGACCGAAAGATGGGAGGCCTTCCCATAAACTAAATGGTAAGGTACATTCCTATGGGCATCTTGAAAGCAGTACGGTATGCCCATAGTGCATCAGTGAGTTTGGAGACTAGTCTTTACGGACTGGATTGATTGTCTTCTCGAGGATATGAATAATCTCTCTATTTGAAATTTCCACTTGCCAACTTGTTTACTGGTGATAGGGGATAGCAACCTTATGCATCACCCCATATGATTTCATCAATTTCTGAATTGGGTAATTACAGATGTGCTTACCCCCATCACTAATTATGGTTTGTGGGACGCCAAATCTAGAGAACATTTTCTTTAAGGAAATGGATGACAACCTTATGATCATTGGTTTTGCATGCCACCACTTCGACTCACTTTGATACATAGTAAACGCTTACTCGGATATATAGATTTCCGAAAGAGTTGTGGAATGGTCCCATGAAATCGATGCCCCAAACATCAACAAGTTCAACGGTTAGGATGGGGTTTAGAGGCATCATACTTCTGCGAGATACACCACTTAATCTTTGACATCTATCACACAAAGTGTAGAAGGTATGGGTATCGCGAAACATGGAGGGCCAGTAGAATCCACACTGCAATATTTTTGCAGTTGTCTTTCTAGCGTTAAAGGTCCTCCACCAGCCTGGTCATGACAGAAACTTATGACACTTTGTTGCTCCTCTTCAGGGACACAACAATGAATAACTTGGTTCGTACAATGTTTGAACAGGTATGGGTAATCCCAGTTGAAACTTTTGACCAGTGCCAGAAACTTAGACCTATCTTACCTAGTCCAATGTGGAGGCATTTGACTAGTAACAAGATAATGGAAATAACAGCAAACCATGGTACTTGGGTCACTAACATGAGTTGCTCATCAGGGAAGGACTCAGTGATAGGACGGGTATTGTCAGTAAACATAGTTATCAATCTAGACAAATGATATGCTATCGCATTTTTGGAACATTTCTTGTCCCGGACTTCAATGTCAAATTCTTGTAGCAACATGATTCATCGGATCAGGCGGGACTTAGCATATTTCTTGGAAAGAAGATACTTTAGTGCCGCGTGATTAGAATAGATGATGACCTTCGAATCCACTAGGCAGAATGGTTTGCAAGTGTATTGCCATGAGAGAATAAGCCAAGGTTTGCCTTTGGTGAGTGAGGAATAACCTTAGGTAATTGTCCCTTTGAATGCACTAATCAAGGCTCATAAATTCGACACACCAAACAATGATCAATGCTTATATGCAAACGTAAATTCTTTGAAACAATGATCCACACGATTGATCGTGTAATGGTGATCGATCGTCCGTGTTTGAATTGGTCTTCACAAACCCGACCATTAAGCATTTAATGCACAGTAATGGTACAAAAAAGGTAACCTGCGATTGATCGTGCCACCCAATTGATTGTTTGTATATCCTAGCGATTGATGGAGGGTTGGCGAATGTATCCGCCTGAGACTGACTGTAATCTCCAGTGTCAAGTCTCATCCAGACCTAGGGCGATTGATCGTAATGTCGATCTGTTACTGCCCTATACACACGATAGATCGTGGAACTGATTGATCTTTTGTGATCAGTATTTCCAGGCCTTTGTTCAAGTCCAGCCTATGTCCTGTCTCAGCGATCGGTCGCAGGACCGATCGATCGTGCTCTATACCACACGATAGGTCACCGCCAAACAGAAACCATCGTCCTGAGCCGAATTATGCCTTACAGTGGGTGTTCATTCCAAGCTCCAAGTAATACATCGTGTAGGGTGATTGGTTGGCCCTATATCTAGACGAAGGATCGTTTGCAAGATATGATGTCCAACTCTTGACTGTAAATGACAGTCCAAACTTTGCCTAAGTCCAGGCGATCGATCATAATGCACGATTGGATTCGCCATGTCCCAGTGATACATCGTGATGCATGATTGTATCATCCTGAGACCACATGAGTTTGACAGTCCAGTCCAACTAGAACCTTTTGTTTTTCCACACGACATATCGCTAGACCACGATTGGTCGTGTGTTATCCCTTGCGAATGATCATCCGGCACGATGTGTTTTCCTGACAGTGAATTCATATTTCCAAGTTGGGTTCTAATTCAGTGTCAAACACATGTTAGGCTTGAGTAATTATTCTGATGTGATCTCTATGCCTAGGAAGGCCCAACCTAAGGTATGGGTTCCTCCTAAGGTCATCAAGTGATTGTCGTACACGCTGATCCGTTGAATCTTCATACTTTAACCAATGATTGAGATCTTGAGTCTTTGAGCTTCTCTCTTCAAAGCAAGCCTTCACCTAAGTCATGAACTTGACAAACTGGTGATTTGGCAAGCCGGGGCACTAATAATCTCCCCCTTTATCAATTCGTGACAAAACCTAGAAGCTAATCAAATACAGACTCAATGAACAACCCCAACCACATCATACATCATTTGACTCAATCAACATACAAATTATAAATATACATCAAATGACAACAATGACTCGTAGTCTTGCTTCAATTCTTGCTCAGCTTGCTTAATTGGAAAAATACCTGTAAACACAAGCAAGCTACCAAAGACTAGAGAGATATCAGTGATGTTAGTCCAAACATAGAATATGAATCCAAGGACCTAATACATTCACATTCACACTCACACTCCCACTCCCCCATACTTCAATGATTCTCCCCTAATCTCCTTGAGTTTGAAATCCCAAACTCCAATGCATTACAATGAGTATCAAGTAATTCCATGCATCTCCCCCATACATCAAGCTAACCCAAGCATGAAATTTCTCCGCTTAACAAGCTAATCCAAGCTTGTTATTTCTCCATTTTATCAAGTTAATCCAAGCTTACAATTTCTCCACCATTATACTCCAAGCTTTCTTTCAAGCTTCTAAGATTTTATGCCCCCATAAGCCTTTAGCTTCTACAAATTTCTCCCCCATTTTGTCATCAATTGACAAAGGTCTAATCAAGCACATATTTTGTGCTTCTCGAAACTCCAACATGCCATCATCACATTCAATCATCCATAGTGAAAAAATAACCCATTCAATACACATTAATCATCATAAGAAATAAACATGCCATCAATCATACATGGAGAGATAGAGAGAGACAAGCATGACACAAGGCATCGTCAAATGAACAAAAAAACATTCCATTGATAAACATTGCATTCCATTAAAGGTTTTAATAATTACATGGCCAAAATACAGCTTTTCAAAAAATATAAGAAAAACTACCCTAAGAGGTGTCATCTGGAGGAAGAGGAGGTGGAGTAGGAGATCTGCGACAAGGGGTCGTGTCATCTCTTCTACATGACATGGAGGAAAGGAAGCTTTGAAGGGTCTCCTTCATAGAATTGGCCAGAGCTTCAAACTTGTTTTCCAACTTAGTTTCCAAGACAGTGTATCTGGCAAGCTGTCTGTCTTCATGAGCTCGAAGACGATCTTTTAAGAACCTTCGACTGGCAAGGTTGAACTCCAGTTCTTCATCTTCTTCCTCTGCTGCTTCTTCTTGCCTTGTAGGGACTGAGGTGGAGGAGAAGGCTTGAGTGGTTAAGTGAGAGGGTCCCTCACCAAGTACCTGATCATACAAGGTCTTTCCCAGGGACTTCCGTACAGCTGTGGCATTGATTGGCCGAACACTCTTAGGCACATCTCCCTTGGAGGGCTGAACTCCAAAATTCAAAGCTAACCTATACAGGAGGTAGCAGAAGGAAGGATGACTCGTCATGGAAGAGTTGATGTATTTAATGATAGTCTTGCACATGAGAGTAGCCAAGCATAATCTGTTCCCGATCACTGTTGCATGCATATGGACCCACATGAATTGATTCAAATATCCTCGATTTCCATGTCTTGGGTAGACATTGGAGTAGAAAAATAGATGCAACAACCTGTACTCGAGAAACATGTTGGCTTTCATCAGCTAAATCTTCTTTCTCCACTCCACTCTCTTTCCTTTCTCACAGAATTTCTTCATGTACTTTTGTTTATCCTTCTCCCTTGTCTCAAAGTCCTCATGGACAGTGGGCAAGTATCCATTCTTGACAATGGGAATCCCAAGCAACTGGGCAACCTGTGGGGGGCCAACCTCTATGGGCTTAACATTCTAGAAGTAGATCCAAAACCAGTTTGTCTTCTCTTTATGATGTTCGATTGAGTAAAACATCCTCTTGGCTATTCTTGTGTAAATTTGTCCATCCCAGTTGTGAAGGTCCAACCATCCTGCCTTCTTGATGTGCTTAAGGACACCAAATTTTTCAAAGATCTCCGGATCAGCTGTCTTTTCTATGTTGAGCTCTTCAAAGGAGGGTATATTTTGAGAGGCAAGAGTAGAGGGGCATCATAATCCTCTTCTTCTTCTTCTATTTCTTCCTCTACTTCTTCATGCTCTTCTCTGACACCTTGGTCACCTCCTTCTTCTTCTTTTTCATTCTCATCATCACCTTCTTCTTCTTCTTGATCATCTCCTCCACCTTCTTCATCTCTCCCTTGATTACTTCATTCTCCCACATTGACATTTGGAGGTACCCTCACATTATCTTCTTCTTCATCACTACTCGACACCTCTTAGGGACTAGGCTCCCCAGGAGTTTTTCCTTTTCCAACTACCTCCTTCTCTTGAGGATGGACAAATGATGTGGGCTCCCTAATGATGATTCCGGGCCTTCTAGGTGGAAGTTTAGGAGGTCTCTCCCTAATGGATCTCCTTGCCTTGGACTTGTTCCTACGTCCAGGAGTGATATGACTTTGAGATGAAGGGGATTCCTCATAGTTTAGGGTCAAACCACCCTTCTTACTAGCTATTCTCTTCCATTGAGAAGGTTTGGACTTTTTGGAGGAGGAAAGGAAGCAGGGGGTTCTTCTCCAATGATAGGGGTCACGTAGTCCTCAGGTAGCCTACATTTTCGTATTTTCCAAGATTTTACTCAAACCACTAAGAGAAAAATTGAAGTGGATTGATAGAGCCTTAACCGAACCAAAGCAAATGAGAAATCTGTGATATGGGAGGTCTCTGAAGGTAGATGCAACTTCTTTCCTGCCTATTCCGACTAGAGATTGGTGGTACGACTGAATATGGAGGCTAGGGGCACAACCGTTCGTCGGAAGAATTTGGAGAAAACGATCGCAAAAGAGGGATGAAAAGGGTTTTCGAATGCAGCAAGGGTTTTAACTTAGAAACACATGTTTGACACGGACGATACATCGTCATGTACGATCGGTCGTCCTACCGATCCAAAGTCACCTGGCGATTGGTCGCCATTACTTAAAAACTGAATTTTCTTTCAAAGTCCATTGCTACCAACGGCCAACGCATTGTCACTTGATGATTGATCGCTCTGCTGAAGCATCGCACATTGGTGATATGTCGCCATACCAGAAACTGATTTTTCCAAAAAAAATTGAATTTTATTTTTGAAAATCCCCATTAGTTTTTCAACACAAAACATGTAACACCCCGCCCTTTTCACTCTAAGTCAGAGTCTATTTTTTAAAAAAATAAACAAAAGTAATGAAGAGCAGGATGTCACGACGCGAGTTAAGTCCAGACCTCTGAAGTCCGACCCTTAACTAGCCAAACGTATGTGAGCATGGACTAAGTCCATGAGAATGGCTCTCACATAGTAAAGTATAATCATTGCGGAATATTACTTAAACTAACTGCGGATTATAATGGAACCTATGACTACTCCATTTTATTAGATAGCAAAGTACATAGTCGTTTATCCAAAGTTATCTTAAACTTAAACATTCATTCCAAGCAATACCAAACCATAGCAAATATTACTAAGTTATTACATGTCAACATTAACTAACGAATTACATGTCCTTGTAAACTTAAACAAAATGTCCATAATTAAACCATTCAAATGCCCAAGCTCCTATGCTTGGTTTCCTTCGCGATCCTCGACCTTTCCCTTTCCTTTGTCATCCACTAAGGATAGAAATAGGGTGTTAGATCAACGCGCCCAATAGGTCTTCCGATTAGGGCTACCACAATGTTAGTATAAAAACATGCATATAACATAAAAATACATGATCATCAAAATATTACAAAGACAATGCTATGTATGTATGCAGATGTAATGAGTCCCACCCATCACAAATATACATAGCCTCCTCTTGATGGGATTCTCATCATCAAGGTACCTCCACATAGGTTGTTCGGACTCCCCGACGGAGTGTGGACCCTCCGATTTCCTCTTGATGGGATTCTCATCATCGAGGTACCTCCACATAGGTTGTTCGGACGCCCCGACGGAGTGTGGACCCTCTGGTTACATCACCATCACCCCATGCCATGCATGAGATGTCTATGAATACATGCCATTTGTAAATAAATCTTAGCATTCAAATCCACTTTGAAACATAATAGTTTAACACATATCTCATCAAAATTAAGATAAAAACATCAAGTATAAGTGTGGTTACAAAGAGGTAGGAAACCTACACCAATGTCATTTAAAATATCCGCTCTTCTTAAACCGTCACCCTTTTGCGATTGCGCACCGTTCAAGAAGTCCCGTTACCTTGTTTATATAACAATAAGTCAAGACAATATCCTTTTGATTTCTAATTAAATCTAAGTCCAAAAACCACCTTGTGGGGTTCGGCCATACTACATGGCCGAACCTCACCCACTTGAATTTGATCTCCCTTTTTATTTATTCAATGCCATCCAAATAACTTATTTAAAACCTCAATCTACCAAACATACCTTGGTGGGGTTCGGCCATACAACATGGCCGAACCTCACCATTTTGGTTTGAGCCCCTTTTTCAAGTCCTTTGATCTTTTCGTTCATATTTACAATATTGCCATTAACCTAACCCTTGCTTAATATTTTCAATAACCAATGTCCATAAAACAATCCACCTTAGTGGGGTTCGGCCATACAACATGGCCGAACCTCACCATCCTAAATTTGGTCCTTTTAGTCCTTGACAAATCTCCATTTTGATTTGACCAATTATATTACAAGTTAACCACTTCAATGAAACTAAATCCACCAATTATCCATTAGTGGGGTTCGGCCATACAACATGGCCGAACCTCACCATACTGATTTTGTCCCTTTTTCCATCATCTATAATGGCTGATTATTTAATACTAAATCCCAAGATAAACATATGTGATTCCTTAATCAAAAGCTTATAACCATTAATAATTTCCAACCATGCTCTTAACTCCAATTACCCATAAAAATGGTCCATGGGATTCGGCCATACACATGGCCGAACCCTATGGTTTTCTTGATCCCAACATTACAACATTTATACATGGTTTATGCATAGTACCTTAGCCATAAAAACAACATGGTTCAGCCATGCAATGGACCGACCCAAAACATTAACCTTTTCTCCGTTTAAAACAACTTAGAACCTTCATAACAATGTATGGTTTTTATCTCTCAAAAACCATAAAAATAACCAAGTCTTTTCATGGGGTTCAGCCATCCAAACTTGCCGAACCCTATGATCCATTTTCTACCCTTTTTAAACATCATTATCCATGATTTAAACCCTTGATAGGTTCGGCCATACAATGGCCGAATCATGTTCCCTTAACCAATTTATTTAATAAGGGTTTATAGTGCACTTACCAATAACGCGGCTCCTCCAAATCTTTCACTCCTTCTTGATCTTCTCCTCCCTTAGTCCTTCCTTCCTCCTTCCTTCTTGTCCTTTAGCCGAGCTTAATCTTGCTGGAAACTCCTTGAAGTTGATCGCCCAAAGTATTGATTTGAGAGAGAGAGATAGAAAAACTTGAGATAGAAAAATACTCCAAGTCCTTGACTTGAGAGGAACGGCCAAGAGAGGGAGAAAATGAGATAAAATTCTCCAAATGTTTGATCTTCTTTCTCTTAGGTTGCTGGCCGGCCAAGAGAGGATGGGAGGGAGAGATAGCCAAGAGGGAGAGGGAGAGTTGAATCTTGTTTGAATTTGAAAAATAAACCCCAAACTCCCCCTTATCTCTCCACCGTGTAGCCTTGTTTGAAATTGAGATTTAAACCAACTTCATTATCTCTCCATGTGGGAGTTTCCTCTTCATTATCTTCCCTATCTCTACATGAGATAGAATTCTCAAGACTCCAACGTGTATGCCATTGAAATTTGAATTTTTTTAAATGTAAAACTATCTCCATTATCTTTCCATGTCTATCCTTGTTTTGATTTTGAAATAAGCCAAACCTCCCTACCTCTCCAATGTGTAGCTCTTATTTGAATTTTGAAATAAACCATCTTCATCTCTCAACGTTTGAGTTTGAAATAAAAACAATACTCTTCCATCTCTCCAACATTTAAATTTTGAAACAAACCAACCTCCTCCCCAACGTGTATCCTTACCTTTGTTTTGAATTTGAATTCCAAATGTAAAAGCCTTCCATCCCAACTCATTTGAATTTGAAATAAAAACCGTCCATACCATTATTTGAAATTAAATTTAAAATGTAAACCGTCCATCTCAACTCATTTAATTTAACTCAACTCACTTGGTGGTCAACCAAGTCAAACACGACCCATTGGGTCCCAATTGGACATTTTGACCCAATTGAATACATCTTACCCAATTATTCCAATTACCACCATATCCACAATCCGTTGGGTCTTAATTGGGCAATTGACCCAACCCTTTACCTGTCTAAGGTCCATATCCATTAATTCACACTTTCAATGGCAATTTCCGTAAATATTGAGAAACTAAAAATCTGGGGTATTATAGAACATGGTATACACAAATCATATATCACATGATGAGCATCACATATACCATCAAATCATCGTGCAATTGATCAAATTGAAAATCACATACCAAGTTAGGCATATTTGATCAAATCCATGCAAGACAAGATAACAAACCATACATTATTCAACTATGTAAACACTAACCCATGTTAAACATATTGAGCAGAAATATACCACTTGAAAAATGAATTTTCAAGGAATGTATGGTTTTCGAAGAAAGATTAGTGCAATAGCTAGGAAATGCATAGTCTAAGCTTATAGTCACCAATTTCCTATTACATGTCATAGCACTTGGGCTATTTGAACTCACTTGCCACTAGAGTTCAATTTGTAATGGTTCAATATAAGAAAGTGAATCTTAAACCAAAACAAAACATGATTAGATGGTGGTCTATCTCCTAGGTACCCAAATGGTTGAGTTTGGTCTCTCATACACATTCCTTTGGGCATTCCTTGGGGATCCAAACATTGGATGCCTCAACTCCTTCAAGAGTTGATCAAGTTGTCTTACTAAGGAGTCTTGCCTTGGGTCCACCTTCCTTGGGGTACATGTCTCTTGACATTAGGCGTTGGTGAATGCATTTTAGGCTTCACATCTGAATTTAATGGGTGTCTTTTAGCCTTCATATTTTGAGGGTGGTTAAGGGTCTTCTCTTGAAGGTGCCTTTTCCTAAGGTTGCCTTCAAGCTTGTAATGCCCAACATTATTACAATAGAAACATTTAACCTTGGGGGTCTTAGGGACACTACCCTTCACAAACACCCTATGGCCAATAGATCCATTGGTTTCTAAGGAGGAACCAAGACTCGATCTATCGCCAAACTTTTTACTGAATTTTAATAACCGTTCTAATCTCTCCTCGCTTTGTGTGAATTTCTCTTGGAATTTTTCTTTATGATGTCTTAACTCTTTTAACTCCAAAGATAGCTACTTAACCTTCTTTTCAAGATTCCCTTTGAGGGCACTCAAGGATTCAACATCCATACAATGGATTTGAATTTCATCTTGAAGGGTCTTCACATTTTCCTTTAGCTTTAATGTTTTTTTTTTTTTTTTTCATTTGAAGCTTTTAATTTTGAGGTAAGTTAAGTGTTTTCATCTTTTAAGGCTTCCACTTCATGAAATAGATTTGAATTTTCAATTTTTGTCTTATCTAGTTTCTTGGCCAATTTCTCACTTTCTAGGTACAAAGCATTGAAAGATGTTTGAAGATCATCATCACTTTCAATATCCGCTATTGTTTCAATTTTGGGTGCTTCCTCATTTCCAACAATGGAAGCAATGAAATGTTTTTGTGTTTCATCATTCACATGAGTTTCCTCATCCGAATCACTCTCAGATTCCGACGTGTCCTCATAAGTGGCATTCATAGGGTGGAGTGTGTTGGACCTTCATGACATTCAAAAAGATTTCCTAAATGTACCCAAGCATCTTTGGCTTTTTCAATGTTCATGATGGTCTATAAATCTTTTGGTGGGACACCACACCTAATTGCATTGAGAGCTAAGAAATTCCCATGATGTTTGCTTATCTCAATGTCGTCCGAGAGATCGAAAAATTTTGGACTTAACATTATGTTAGACCCAATGGTTATCTCTTCAAGGGGATGTGACCAACCTTTCACAATGGCTTCCCAAGCATAAAAATCTAAAGACAATAGAAAAGTTTTCATTCTTATTTTCTAATTAGTAAAATTTGTCCATCAAGGTGAGAAGGTCTATTGATGTCTTCACCAAACTCCATTGTTCTAGCAATTGGATCACTTAGAGGTTAAGTCTTTAAAATGAGCACGGGGCTTTGATAACAATTGAAAGTTCCATTGTGCTAGAATCAAATTAACCCTAGAGGAGGAGGAGGAGGAGGAGGAGGGGGGGGGGTGGTGGGGCGGGGGGGGGGAGGGGGGGTGGGGGGGAGGGGAATAGGGTAATCACAAATTTTATGCCATTTTTAAATTTACTTGATTAAATGTAGTGCGGAATTAAAATCAATTAAACAAATGTGTGTTTTCCAAAGTGTGCAAAATAATAAACAATCACACAAAGAGACAATGCACATGATTTATAGTGGTTCGGTTAAACAACCTACATCCACTGTTGAGACTCACCCGACCTTGGGCTATCTCCAAATACACTAAACGTTGGAATTACACCAACACAATAGAATAGGACTTCCATGTATCCAATTGATTGGGACTTTCACCCAATTCTTATCCCACTATTGTTTAGAGTGGTTCAAGAGAAACTCAGTCTCCTTAATCCACTTCACAATGGTAATGATTTTTAAAGTAAATCCTAACAAAGAAGCACTTGCCTTTGAAAAATCTTGCAAATGAAGATGTGCTTCTGAAATGATCCACCCAATGTGAGCTCGTACAATCCCGACGATCCACCATGTAGAGCAGCCACAATCCTTGGGAGGGCTTCTAAAAAATTAAGGTCACAATTTTTATCCTAGAAGATTGGCTTAATCCTTCTCTTTTAATCTCAATCTATACCGATTGGATTCTTGAATAGTTTGCAAGTGTATTGCCAAGAGAGAGTAAGCCAAGGTTTGCCTTTGGTGGTTGAGGAATAACGTTAGGTAGTTGGCCCTTTGAATCCATTAATCAAGGCTCATTAATTCGACCTTCTCACCACCAAACAACGATCAATATTTATAGGCAAACATAAATTCTTCGAAACACAGACCCACACGAATGATCGTGTACTGGCGATCGATCATCCGTGTTTGAATTGCTTTTCACCAACACAACCGCAGATCATTTAATGGACAGTAACGGTAAGAAAAAGATAACCTGTGATTGATCGTGCCACACGACTTATCGTCCGTGTATCCTGGTGATTGATCGCGGGTTGGTGAATATATCATCCTGAAACTGAATGTAATTTCCAGTGTAATGTCTCATCTAGGCCCAGGACGATTGATCATGATGCCAATCTGTTCCTGCCCTGTCCCTGTAAACACGATAGATCATGGAACCAAATGATCGTTTATGATCAGCATTTCCAGGCCTTTGTTCAAGTCCATCCTATGTCCTATCTCAGCGATGTGTCATGCAACCTGATTGATCATGCTCTATACCACAGGGCAGGTCGTCGGTAGAGAGAAACCATCGTCTTGAGCCAGACTGTGTCTTACAGTGGGTGTTCATCCAAGGCTCCAAGTGATACATCGTGAAGGGCGATTGGTCGGCCTATATCCAGACGAAGGATCGTCTGTACGATATGATGTCCAACTCTGGACTGTAAATGGCAGTCCAAACTTTGCCTAACTCCAGGCGATCGATCGTAACGTACTGATTGGATTGGACCTATCCCAGCGATACATCGTGATGCACAATTGTATCATCCTGAGACCACATGAGTTTGACTATCCAGTCCAACCAGAACCTTTGTTTTTCCACAAGACATATCGCTAGACCACAATTGATCGTGTGTTGTCACTAGAGAGTGATCGCCCAACACGATGTGTCGTCCTAACAGTGAATCATGTTTCCAATTTGGGTTCCAATTCGGTGTCAAACAAATTTTAGGCTTGATTAATTATCCTGATGTGATCTCTAAGCCTAGGCAAAGTCAACCTAAGGTATGGGTTCCACCTAAGGTCATCTATGGTCACTTACTATCAGTGATTGCCATACACGTTGATTCGTTGATTCTTCATACTTCAACCAACACTTGAGATCTTGAGTCTTTGAGCTTCTCTCTTCAAGGCAAGCCTTCACCTAAGTCACGAACTTGAAAAAACAGGTGACTCAGGCAAGCCGGGGCACTAACAAGATGGTTGGGCACCCAGGGTCCTTATGTCTGATCAGAAATGGTTGTTGGAGGAGTGCACTAGCTTTTTCTACTAAAAATGCTTTTCTGGGTACATTGGTTTTCTATTTTACCAGTACAGAGGTCCTTTAGAAATTTGGCGTAGGAAGGTACATGATTTATAGCATCAAGTAGAGGTATATTGATCCTGATGTGTCTAAATACCTTTAGTATGTCACTATAGGGTACTCCTTTCTTGGTATTGGCTAACCTCTGAGGGAACAAAGATTTTGGTACAAAAGTAATTTTAGCAGGATTTCCCGATGTATTTTGAACAGAGGGAGGACTAGGTGGGCCCTCTGGATGCTTTAGTTGACTAGCAGTCTGGTCTTTCGATTGTCTAGTCATTTACACTCTATTGTCTACATGAATCCATGATCTCAAGGTAGTAATCGATTTAGCGTCCTCTATGTTGGACGATGAAACCTCATGTTGTCCATTTGGATTAGGGATAGGCTGACTAGGAAATCAACATTTTTCCCTATCACCTATCATAGTGGCTAACTGCTCAGGCTGTATTTCATGCCTGTGCATATCCTCTTGGGTGGATTGCATTAACTGATGCAACGTCTCCTTGAAAAAGGGCTTACGTTGCTGAGATGGATTAGACTGATATGACTGATTTGGATGGGATGGATGATTTTGAGATTGATGGAACGACTGGTTCTGGGGTGTATGACACGGTTGAACTTGAGATGGCTGGAATGGTTGACCTTGAGTCCATTGAAATGAGACAAGAAACCCATAATCATATTCTGATCCAAGGTATAAGGAGGTCCCGACTTATCCCTTTTAGATTTGCCATTGAAGGGATGATGGTGCTTTGTCTTAGGAATATTCTCTTATCAATTGGTCTACCTTCTTCTTTGCAAGGTGTGAGACTCCATAGGCCTTCTTTTTCCACTTCTTTGCACTTATGTGATCAACATTTTTATTTTTCAAGACCTCAACTTGCATTCGTTCTTTAAATGTCCATTTTTATTACAATAATAACAAGTTAGAAGATCATCAGGAGAATGGAGGCAACAAAACAATGAGGTCTTACCACATTGATGCTCCATGTCTGAATCACTCTCTGATTCAAAGGTGACACAATTTCCTTTCACTTCACCTTCTTCATCCGAATCACTTTCGGATATGTGAAATTTTAAATTACTCGCAAGTGTACGAACCGATTTATAGTATAGAGTATGAGTGCGAGGTCGTACCCAAGGGAAATCTACAAAATATATGTACGAAATAAAAAAATCGCACTATTTAAAATGATGTGATTTAAGGAAATAATTTTCTAAAACATTTAGTTATAATCTTAATTTAAAACAATGAATAGTTCTGATGAATTTTTGAGAAAAAGAAAAATAAATCAAAAACAAATTTTTTTACATAATCTACAATGGAATCCGGTCAAACATCGACGTGCCATGTTATCCAATTTAAAAATAATAAAATCACGGCCTAGACTATGAAATGTTCTAGAGTTATAAAATATAATTCCAATTTATTTTCTATTAAAGTTCTAATTAGAATTTTTATGTCATCCTTTAAATCAGATTTTTTTTTCCAATTCAAGCCTTAGGCTTGAGCGGGTTTTATACTTATGTTTCCCCAAATCTAAAACAACTGTTCTTGATAAGAACCTTAAATTGGAAAGACAGCAAGTCCCACTGATCCTAATAGGGGTTCTACTTTCCTTGAAAAAAAAATTCTAAAAATATTTTCTTCCTTACATAAAGATCATAAAAAGAATCAAAAATAGAATACAAATCATCATTATTAAATATTTTAATAACTGGGATCACCATAAATCTAAACAACTGCCATGAATTTTTATTAATAAATTGGAAATGAATTACAAATCTTTTGGACTTTAAATAAAAATAAAATAAAATAACTTACAAGAAATTATTTATTTTTCTCCTATCTTTCGTCGTCCAATTTCAGCCTTCAATGTCTTGCCCGATTCAACTTTCAATGGACCCAAAGCCATCAATTTATAGGAGTGAGAAGAGATGAGATAAGGGACCCTTCAAATTCAACCAAGATAAGGGATCCATTCAAATTTAAAATTTCTCTCTGTAGAGATCGGTTAACTCCTTTATCTCCTTATCTTTGTTCCTCCTTATCCCTCTCTTTCTTATCTCTCCTTCGGTTCAAACTCTTTTATCTTTATCCCTGTCTTTTATTCAAATCCACTATCTTTTATCCAAATCCACTGTCTTTTTCAAACACCGAATTTTCCAGATAAGACACCATCATTCAAACGAAATTCACTGGTCCCGCTTGATCTTTTGGACTTGGATCCCATACTTGGACTTTTATCTGGCCCGGAATATTGGTGGACTTTGGCTCATTGACTTCCAATTGCAAACTTTGTCTTCAGGCTTCAGATTTGAACAGTGGGTCCATTTGTGTGTTTATAAATTTCTACGACCTTTACAATGTAACATAGTCTAAAAAATATTATTATAATTCAAACTCTCATATCCGGATTTGAATTATAATAATTTACAATAATTCCAAATCAAATTAGGTGGTAAAAATTATAAATTTTCCAAAAATAGGACTATGACCCACTTTTCTCCATTTTAACTCATTTTTCTTTTATTCTCACAAATACACTGCAAAACTTAAAAACTCTATTAAACGCATCTAATATTCACAAATCAAAGGCTAACTAATCCAAAATTAAAGGGTAAAATGGTAATTTTCAGTGCTCAACAAATACCTTCAAACTTAGATTTTGCTAGTCCTCGAGCAAAACAAAAACTAAAAACTAGTCATTCAAATTCTAATTTATGCCACTTTCGCTGGCACTCTCGATTGCATTTAGTATATGCAACAAGCCTTTAAACCCCTAGGTTACCCCTAGTGGACGAGTTATAGTCTCGTGAGGGTTTCCAGTGATGATACCCACAAACATCATCATTTTTTTTTCTTTTTTTATTTATTTATTTTTCAGTAAAAACACACAGCCAAAAATCTAAACATCATACAACTCTAAAATTCATTTTACAAGACTTATACTCGGAGTGTTGTGTGTGATAGTTATTATTAAGACAGTCTTCTTTTTCCAAATTGACACAAGTTTTATAACCACCATTGGAAAATACGCTTTGACTTCAATCCTCACCAGATATATCTCTCAGAAAGATTAACGCTCAAAGGTGGGTTTATTTTCTCTCAAGGTATATGTGAGCGGAGTTTATGTTTCCAAATCAAAATTCTCACATATGTTTTAAACAAAGACGGCATAGATGAAGAAAATAATTGATCTCATGATTAGATGCCATTTTCCTAAGAACGTTGAATCAAACACCCTTATTTTTCCTCCTCTATTCTCTTCATGAAATATCTTATTTAAACTTAGGATCAAGAGGACGAAACGAGGCTTAGGACATCAAAGAAGGGATAAAAGACTCTAAAAATTAACATTTTCATAAGAAAAGGTTAGAGGTCTTCATAATATGAGAGCGATATTTTTCCTCTAATATTTTTCATAATTTTTTTTTTTTTAACATCCCATTTTGGCGTATGGATGTTTTTTTTTTTTTTTTTTCAGCAATTTTTTTTTTTTTTAGGAAACATCCTTCTTTGATGTGTGGATGTTCTCATCTTGCTTTCTCTTTTATTTTCATTTTTCAGTGAATTTTATCCCAAAATCTTTCCTAACCTTTTCTCGTATAATAATAGGTAATGGATATAAAATTTTGGCTCAAACTCCATATCCTGGAGTTAGGTATGGAAGATATGGCTAGTCAATAAAAGAGGTTATATTAGGCTCAAATAGGGAACTATCAAAATGGAATGACCAAAATAGGTGGGTTTGAAGGCTCAAACGGTCCAAAAATGGCCTATATCCTATCCTAAGCTTCATAAGATGATTTCTTTGTTTTGAATAAATTCAGAAAAATTTCAGGTGTAATAACTCAATTTTAATGGCGTTCTTAGTAATATGACCAAAACAATGATAATGAGATCACTCAGCGACTCGATGCGCTTATCAAAGAAATAATAATTTACTTATAACCCTCACAAGGACAGAATGGCTCTAAAACTCACTGGGTTTAAGTCTCCACTAGTATTCCTCTGGTGATCACTTGACTCATGAAAATTTTTCTTTTTCAGGCTAACATTAATATGACTGTGTACATAGACTTCCGAGCATAAATCCTATAAAAGTCTTTCCGAAAAAGTATGATATAAAGATTTTATTTGTTTAGCACTGAAAATTACCATTTTACCCTTTAATTTTGGATTAGTTAGCCTTTGATTTGTGAATATTAGATGCGTTTAATAGAGTTTTTAAGTTTTGCAGTGTATTTGTGAGAATAAAAGAAAAATGAGTTAAAATGGAGAAAAGTGGGTTATAGTCCTATTTTTGGAAAGTTTATAATTTTTACCACCTAATTTGATTTGGAATTATTATAAATTATTATAATTCAAATCCGAATATGAGAGTTTGAATTATAATAATATTTTTTAGACTATGTTACTTTGTAAAGGTGGTAGAAATTTATAAACGCACAAATGGACCCACTGTTCAAATCTGAAGCCTGAAGACAAAGTTTGCAATTGGAAGTCAATGAGCCAAAGTCCACCAATATTCCGGGCCAGATAAAAGTCCAAGTATGGGATCCAAGTCCAAAAGATCAAGCAGGACCAGTGAATTTCGTTTGAATGATGGTGTCTTATCTGCAAAATTCGGCGTTTGAAAAAGACAGTGGATTTGGATAAAAGATAGTGGATTTGAATAAAAGACAGGGATAAAGATAAAAGAGTTTGAACCGAAGGAGAGATAAGAAAGAGAGGGATAAGGAGGAACAAAGATAAGGAGATAAAGGAGTTAACCGATCTCTACAGAGAGAAATTTTAAATTTGAATGGATCCCTTATCTTGGTTGAATTTGAAGGGTCCCTTATCTCATCTCTTCTCACTCCTATAAATTGATGGCTTTGGGTCCATTGAAAGTTGAATCGGGCAAGACATTGAAGGCTGAAATTGGACGACGAAAGACAGGAGAAAAATAAATAATTTCTTGTAAGTTATTTTATTTTATTTTTATTTAAAGTCCAAAAGATTTGTAATTCATTTCCAATTTATTAATAAAAATTCATGGCAGTTGTTTAGATTTATGGTGATCCCAGTTATTAAAATATTTAATAATGATGATTTGTATTCTATTTTTGATTCTTTTTATGATCTTTATGTAAGAAAGAAAATATTTTTAGAATTTTTTTTTCAAGGAAAGTAGAACCCCTATTAGGATCAGTGGGACTTGCCATCTTTCCAATTTAAGGTTCTTATCAAGAACAGTTGTTTTAGATTTGGGGAAACACAAGTATAAAACCCGCTCAAGCCTAAGGCTTGAATTGGAAAAAAAAATTTGATTTAAAGGATGACATAAAACTTCTAATTAGAACTTTAATAGAAAATAAATTGGAATTATATTTTATAACTCTAGAACATTTCATAGTCTAGGCCGTGATTTTATTATTTTTAAATTGGATAACATGGCACGTCGATGTTTGACCGGATTCCATTGTAGATTATGTAAAAAAATTTGTTTTTGATTTATTTTTCTTTTTCTCAAAAATTCATCAGAACTATTCATTGTTTTAAATTAAGATTATAACTAAATGTTTTAGAAAATTATTTCCTTAAATCACATCATTTTAAATAGTGTGATTTTTTTATTTCGTACATATATTTTGTAGATTTCCCTTGGGTACGACCTCGCACTCATACTCTATACTATAAATCGGTTCGTACGCTTGCGAGTAATTTAAAATTTCACACCAAGTTTTTGGCGCCGTTGCCGGGGAAATCTCGAAATAAAATTGTGTGCTATTAAATTATGTGATTTTTGAAAATAAATCTAAGACTTTGTGACGGGGTTGCCGAGGTCCTCGAAGGGCAATGACGCTATATGGATTGTGGTAGACCGACTGACCAAGTCCGCGCATTTTATTCCTATCAAGACGACGGATTCATCAGAGACATTGGGTCGGAGATATATCAAAGACATCATCAGATTAGATGGTATCCCACAGACTATAGTGTCTGATAGAGATGGCCGATTCACCGGCAGGGTATGGCAGAGCATGCAGTCAGCCATGGGAACCGATCTACTTATTAGCACAGCATTCCATCCACAGACCGATGGATAATCGGAAAGAACAATACAAACGTTGGAGGACATGTTGAGGGCGTGCATGTTAGACTTCAAAGGTGGATGGGAGGATCATTTGCCATTGGTGGAGTTTTCTTATAACAATAGCTACCAAGCAAGCCTCCAGATGGCACCATTTGAAGCTTTGTATGGTAGACCATGCAGGTCACCAGTGTGCTGGACCGAGGTCGGCGAACCTGCACTGATAGGACCCGAGATGGTTGCAGAAACTACTGCACAGATCCAGTTGATACGTCAACATTTGTTGACCGCACAGAGTCGGCAAAAGAGCTATGCTGATAAGAGGAGGAGGTTTCTCGAATTTGAAGTGGGAGACATGGTATTCTTGAAGGTCTCGCCACGAAAAGGGCACATGAGATTTGGGAAGAAAGGAAAATTGTCGCCAATATATGTGGGGCCATTTTCAATTATCAGAAGGATGGGAGATGTAGCCTATCAGTTGGCACTTCCTTCGCAATTGGCGTCTCTACATGATGTATTTCATGTGTCGATACTGAGATAGTACAACCCTGATCCGTCTCATGTTTTGAATGTGCAAGATATAGATGTGCAAAGCGATGTCACTTATGTCGAGAAGCCAGTCAGAATATTGGAGAGTGAGCAAAGGGTGTTGCGTAACCGAGCGATTCAGTTCGTCAAGGTGGTATGGGATCGACATGGAGTTGAGGAAGCCACTTGGGAATTGGAATCGGAGATGAGAACATCTCACCCTGAATTGTTTGTATGATTTACTTTGAAATCCTACTTCGTTCGATTTTCGGGACGAAAATTATAAAAAGAGTATTGTATTGTAACACCCTGGAATTTCAAAGTTATCATTTTATATGAAATTATTCATATTTACAGGAATTGCCATTGTGATAAAATTGATTTGAATTTAAATGGGTCAATGGCTCAATCAAGACCCAAAGGATGGAAGTTTGTTTACAAAACAAATAAATGTTTAAGATATACTTAAACGGGTCAAAAATCATATTTGGGTCAAATTTTGTGAAATGGGTCAAAATGGCCAAATTGGACCCAATGGGTCGTAGTTGACATATTTGACTATTTGGTGAGCTCAAAGCTCAATTGGGTTAAGATGAGTTAAATGTTTAAGTGGGTTGAGTTGAAATAAATGTTGGAGTTGAGTTGAGCGGAATTTATTAATTGAGTTACATTAAATGAATAAGATGAGTTGAGGGAGTTAAATTTATTGTAAGTGAGTGAAGTGTGTGAATGAGAGGGGAAGTGTTTTAATTCCAAATTTTGAGCAAGGAAAAACGTTGGTGCATGGGAGGCATTACCATGCATGTGACTCCCATTTATGTGATGAATAAAATGGGAGTTACATTTTGAATGGGAGTTACATTTTGAAGTTACATGGGATGCATAGGGACGTTGGATGCATGAGAACATTGCATGCATGTAACGGCTACAATGGAGTTAGTGGGATGGCTGTTTTGAGAGTTACAAATGCAAGGATAATGAGAGATCAATAAAGGAGAGAATGCAAATAATCACAAAGATATACATGGAAGACGTTGGAGGTGGGAGTGTGATTTCAAATGCAAAGTGTTTACACGTTGGAAATGGTTAGAGTACATTGGTTGGGCCTTCAAAAGACAGCAATACATAGATTGATGGTTCATGCATGTAACTCCAAGGTTGGAGAACAAATGGGTAACTGATTGGAGGAGTAACACTTAAAAGATTACAGCAATTTAAATTCAGATTACATATTAAATCAATGGGAGTAACAAAGTGTGTTCACACTTGGAAGAGGGGAGTTTTTATTCCAATGATAGAACTCCCACATGGGACGTTGATGAGGGCCAAATGGGGCTGATTGGAGCTGCTGTTGGTGGAGTTACACTTGAGAGTGGTGGCGGTTACATAAGCCAAAATTGAGAGGCAACTAACAAAGGGACGGTGCAGCACATGGGGGTTACATTTCAAAGTGAAACTCCCATGTGAGAACCTAAGAAAAGGGGAGGTTACACTAGTCCAACCACAAGGGACGTTGGTTGCTTGGGGTGTTTCATTTCATAGATGAAACCCCCAAGTAACATAAAGAACTTTGATTGAGGAGAGGGAGTTACACAAGGATTAACCTTGGGCTGTTTTTGGTCAAGCAAAGGATTTTCATTTTTACTCTCTCTATCTCTCTATCTCCCTTGGACTGTTATCATCTCTCTAAGATCAAGAACAGCAGCTGGTTATTGATATGAAATCAGTCCTTGATTGATTTATTTCACCAAGACAAAAGCATACCTTGAGCAAAAGAGTTGGCATCAAGGTGTTCCATCCAAAGTCAAAAATCCTATCTCTTTCTCTCTTTGCCGTTTTCTACCAAGAGCAGCAGCTGGTTGTTTAATCAGTCCCTGACCATCAAGGAATCAAGAAGAAGGAGAGGCTAAGAAAGGGAAAGGAACAAGCCAAAGGGAAGATCAATTGGAGGAGTCGCGGAAACGGTAGGTTTTTCGATAAACAATTTTTAAATCATGATCCGGCCATTGGATGGCCAAATCTAACAAGGGTTAGATATTGGATGGAGGTACATGAATGAGATAAAAGATGGACCATAGGGTTCGGCCCCATTGGATGGCCGAACCCCATGGAAATAATTGATTTATTTGGATGTTTTTGGAAGTTAAAACCATACAAATATGGGACTGTTTTTAGATGATAAAAGTGGACTAAGTTTGATGTTTTTAAAGGACAAAAATCATGTCTCTAAATGATAAATTTTATATGTCAAATGGGTCATTTTGTGGCCAAAAATCAGTAAGTAGGATAAGAAGATTTACATCAAGGAAACTTTGGGGTTCGGCCATGTGTATGGCCTAACCCCATGGACTGTTTTGTATAGTTGTTTGGGTTAAGTGTAGGATGGATTTTAAGTAATCATTATGTGCTTTGATTTAAGAATAAGATAAGTTTATAATTGGATAAATAGATCTAAACCATAGGCCATGAGGTTCAGCCAATTGGGTTGGCCGAACCCCATGAAATGGTATGACATTTCCATGAAAAGATTGGGTTAAGTTGGATGGTCTTTTTGAACCAAAACCATGGACTGTTTTGAGGATGGATTTGGGTTTAAAATCATGTGGGAAGATATGATTTATTTTATGCTCTTGTTTCAAGAAACACCAATGCTTAAGTTATGGGTTATTATTAATTTGAACCCCATGAGAAAATTGGTGGATTCTATGGTGTTTGAAAGTCAAAAATGCATATTTTGGAGTGGGGCTTTTAAAAGATTTTTATATGGAATTAAGCTTACTGTTTTGGAGTAGATATGACATGACTGAACCATATTTATCTTATGTTAATTTGCTGATTAATTTCATAGATAAATATTGGTGGGTTTCCATTAAGAGAACCATAGGGTTCGGCCATGTGTATGGCCGAAACCCATGGACTGTTATGTGGACATTTGGATGGAGTTTTGCAAAATGGAAATCATACAAAGTTATGGGCTTATTGGATGGTTTTAAAAGGTAAAAACATGGTAACATTATACTGTTATCCTATGTCTAAATGAGACCAAAAAACATGTTTAAAAGGACCAAAACTATGGGGTTTTATGGCTAAGATAGGACATGGAAGTTTAAGTAGATTTTTGGGTTTTAGAATCAAATTAGAATTATATGGTCAAATGATTAACTTGTCGCCATGTACATAGGGTATTCGGATTTTTAGAACGGTGAACAAGCCGTGATCGGAAGACGGTCCAAAGGAAGGGTCGAACAAAGTAAACTATAGTAAGTTTCCTACCTTGTTGTAACCACATAACTTATTTGCTGTTTTATGTTTATTTGAATAAGTTATTTGAATCAAATGTTATATTTACAAATGGCATGTTTGCATAGACAGCTCATGCATGGCATGGGATGATAGTGTAGTAACCGGAGGCCACACTCCGTCGGGCCGTCCGAAAGACCACTGTAGGGTACCCTGATGATGAGAATCCCATCAGGAGGAATCCGGAGGCCACACTCCGTCGGGGCGTCTGAAAGACCACTGTGGGTTACCTTAACGGTGAGAATCCCGTCAAGTGATGTCTATGTTGAATGGTGATGGGTGGGACTCATTACATGTTCATTTCATACATAGCATGTTTTTATGGAATTTTGTTACACATGTATTATCATTATATTATTTGCATGTTTTGACTAGCCATGTGGTAGCCCTATTCGAAAACACTACTGGGCGCGTTGATCTAACGCCCTATCTATATCCTTAGTGGATGATGCAGGGAAAGGGAAGAACGTGGAACGAGAAGAGGACCAAGTACGGAAACTTGGACGGTTTGAATGATTGGAATGGATTATGAATGGACTATTTTATGGACTTGATATTTGTTATATTTGGACAATGTAATTTGGTAATTAGTTATGTTGGCTTGTAATAAGTAGTTAAGATAGATGCTATGGTTTGTTTCAAGTTGGATGTTTTGATTAAACGAGTAGTTAAGATTGATTAGTAATTTTGGAAAATAAGTTATGTACTTTGCTATCTAAGAATGGAAAATTGGATTAGTCATAGGTTCTATTATAACCTCAGTTAGATTTAGACTAAGTTAATTCCGCAAGTTATATATATACCATGTGTGGATCAGTTTTATGGACTTAGTTCATACGCACATGGGCTTGGCCAGTTAAGGGTCGGATTTAAAGATCCGAACTTAACTCGCGTCGTGACACTTCGCCCCGATCACATGATTATTATATTAAAAAAAAAATTAAACTTTGAAAATTAGAGTGAAAAGGACGGGGTGTTACAGGCGGTAAACCAGGGAGTTCCTTGGGAAAAACATCCATAAACTCTTTCACAATTGCAGGAAGTTCAGTGACTGGCGCCTTGTTTATGATGATATTATTCTATACCACGTAGTTCAACCCTTCTTGTAGTCTACTTTGCTTGTCTGCACGAACTACGTATTGCTTTCCCTCGGGTGACCAGAATGTCACTCCTCGGCGATAACAGTCAATGTTAGCCTGGAACTTAGCCAACCAATCCATGCCGAAGATTATATCATACTCAGTCATGTCGAGTACCAGATAATTGAACTCAAATATGAGTCCAGCTAGTTCAGTATTAACTGCCGTGCATATAAGTCCCAATGCCGAGTTTCCGAAATGGGACACAATTGTGAGTGTTGTGGCTAATTTTTGAACTAAGGTACCGGTAGCAGTTATAAATGATGCAGCTATGAAGGAGTGTGAAGCTCCAGAATCAAATAGTGCATATGCATAAGAACAACTCACTACCGCCATACCTTGAATAACCGAATGATCCTCATCCGCTGGAGAAGTTAAAGTAAACAATCGTCCAGCTCCAGTAGGATTAGGTACCCGTCCTGCCCGATTATACATCCTGCCTCCTCGGGAGTTAACTGGTCTGACCGGTGGACGGAATGATCCCTTGGAATATGAAAGCTTGTTGAGCTTTGGGTAGTCTTTCTTAAAGTGACCTTGCTGATCACAGTGGAAGCAGCTGCTCACTCCTCTAGTCGCCTGAGTGACTGCTACAGATTGAGAGGGCTGGTTGGAGCGAAAGCCCCTAGTGGATCCAACAGATGGTAAGGGTCTGCTGAAGTTCGGTCAGAACTTCTTGTTAGGCTGATACGTACCCCTCCCACTCGGTGCTCGACGGTTGTCAACTCGTGTGAACTCAGCCAATTCCTGCTCAACAATGGTGGCTCTGCTGACCACTTCCGCCAGCGTAGCTGCTTTGAACACTGTTACTCTGGCCCTAATGTTTGGCCGCAACCCACGCTCAAACTTACGAGCCCCCCGGTACTCCGTGTCCACAATATAAAATGCATAAATTGATAGATTGAGAAATTCCTGATGATACTCAGCTACCGTCATGGAGCCTTGCACCAATGACAAAAAGGCTTGAATCTGGCGTTCTTTCTCCTCCTCAGGAAAATAATGATCCAGAAATGTAGCTGAGAATTGTTCCCAGCTCATAACAGTCTTGTCCCTCTCTGGCACAAGTGCCTGCTGTTTCTCCACTACTTCATACCACTTACCAGCATCATCTATCAGCTGTGACTTGGCCAGTAGAATCTTGTGGGCATGACTCTTGATGTTTAGTAGAGTCAATATCTGGGAGATTTTCTTCAACCAGTTCTCCGCTCCAACGGGCCCTTCTCTCCCCTTGAAGTAAGGAGGGCGCTGTTGTTGAAAGTCTCTGAGCATGTTCCAGTAATTAGCCTCACTCGTGCCTCCACCTCCATTCATATGTTGTTGGAGGACAGAAGTAACTACTGCTTGTACCAAGCTCTGTAGTTTATGCTGCACATGTGGTATAGTCACGTTGCTATCGCTGTTCCCTTCTTCCTCCCATCGAGATGAATGTTCACTATCCTCCTCATCTCGCCGAGAGTACCGATCGTCTTTCTCATTGTGCGATTTTTCTTTCCCATGTACTGATTTCTCCTTATCATGTACTGATGGTTCTTTCTCATGTACGGGTTGCTCCTTCTCATGTACAATTTTCTCTTTTCCTTTATCGTCTTGTCGAGTCTTTCTTTTTGGAGCTGTTTCGCCTAATCCAATTAGTAACAATTTCTCCTTCCCTTTCTGATTTTGTAGGCTCTTTCTCATTGGAACCATTTTTTCCTAAATCATGGAAACATTATGGACTTAGTTTTCTTCGTAACATACATTAAATGCTAGAAATCCTAATAACATCATAAAATTGTATACTTTATATATATATATATATATATATATATATATATATATATATATATATATATATATATATATATATATATATATATATTCATATTTCATCTTTGTACAAGGGTTGGTAGGGTTAAAACAAACCCTTTAAAGAACAAAATGCACCCTTACAAAATATTCCCCTTTCCTCTCACTTTTCTTTCTAACTCTTAACCTAATCTTCCGTGGAAGATCCTGCATCATCAGCGAACATAAAGTAACTGTCAGGGCATGTCATCGGCATGTGCCCCAATACTCCACATGTCAAGCAGGGTATTATCCCTGGTCCTCCAATATAAGGACCGTTAGTCCTTGCCTCTCCGTGCCCATGCCACAAGCCGGGCAAACTACTTCCAGAGGGTGGGGACAATATGTACAGCTGTGCCCATCCTGGTTGCACAACTCACACATATAATCGGGCTCTATCTCCCCAACCGATTCCCTTATCAAAGGAATATCTTCCATAGGATCCTCCGGAAAAGGTGCTAGATCCTCTTCAACTTCCTCGAGAGGTCCCTCATGAAGGTCCATGTTAACTTCCATGCTGGAGTTGTTGGAAGCAGACACCAAATCTACGGGATTGCTAGGGGTTCATTTGTCCCACAACTCCGTATACTCCACGTTACTCGACATATCTATATCATAACATAGAACTCATAAATAATCAACAGCAGTTCTAATAAAACCAATATTGGTTTTGGGGAATTTCTTATGTATCATATCATGAATTGTGTTTGGGGAAGTTGCCAAATCTTCACACTTTGTTTTCTTTTGTTTCTGGGGAAATCTCTAAATTCCTGTTGTTTGTTTCTCAATGTGGGGATATCAGGGGAGCACATCCTACTTTGCTATGTTTGATATAACCACTTATGATGATTGTACTTTATTTTGCCATCTTTCACCATTGTTCTCAGATTGATTGTTCAGTCTGAGTCAATCGAAGTAAATTAATCCAGCCCCCAGTTAGCGGACTCCGAAGAGTCGGTCAGTTGGGATTCTTATCTGTAAGCGAGACATGAGACCGTCTTAATCTTACTTCGATGATTCAACTTCCTGTTTCGCTCTGATACCAACTATAACGCCCCACCCTCTCCGAGATTCAGAGTCTAATTTTTTTTTTAATAAATTAAAGCCGGAAAAGGGCGGGCGACGTCACGACGCGAGTTAAGTTCGGACTTCCAAAGTCCGACCCTTAACTGGCCAAACATGTGTGCATGGTCTAAACCATGATAAACAACACACACACGGAACTAACCAAGTCATGTGGAATAATACTAGACAAATTGCAGAACTAACTGATTGCGAAATCATACTGAATAGATAGCAAGTACAAATCATCCATTAAAACTACTTAAATTAGATATCCATTATCAGAACTATAAACAAACCATAACAAAGTTACTAACTATTACATGTCCATATAAATGTATCCAAACAACAGTAAACAGAAACCCATTCCAACACCCAAGCACTTAAGCTTGGCTTTCCTCGCGGTCCTCGACCTTCTCTTTTCCTTTCCCTTTTCCTGCATTATCCTCTAAGGATAGAAATAGGGCGTTAGATCAACGCGCCCAGTAGGTTTTCCGATCAGGGTTACCACATGGTTAGTATATAAAACATGCATATATCATCGTATATGATCATCAAAAATATCTGAAATCGATGCTATGTATGTAAGTGCAAATGTAATGAGTCCCACCCATCACAAGTATACATAGCTATCATTTGACGGGACTCTCACGTCAAGGTAATCCAGAGTACTCCACATTTCCTCTGAATAGAGCTCTCATGTCAAGGTAATCCAGAGTACTCCTCATTTCCTCTGGATAGGACTCTCATCATTAAGTTATTCCATAATCATCACCCAATGCCATGCATGAGATGTCAATGTATATTTGTCATTTGTAAATATATCACATCATTCAAAACCCATTTGAAACATAAAACAATAACAATATAACTCATAAAAACCATGATAAAACCAATTATAAAAGTGGTTACAAGTAGATAAGAAACCTACTGAAACTTCGCTTAAGTGTTCGTTCCTTTGCAGCTTCAACCGATCACGATTCGCGTGCCGTTCAAATCCCGTTACCGTTGTTTATACAACAGCAAGTTAATAACATATCTTCTTGATTTCTAATCAAGTCTAGATCCCACAAACCATCTTGTGGGGTTCTGCCATACCCATGGCCAAACCTCACCCACTTTAATTTGATCTCTCTTTTTATTTAATCCTCATTTAAACATCTCATATTACAAACATACATTGGTAGGGTTCGGCCATACAACATGGCCGAAACATACCACTTTGGTTTGAACCCTCTTTCAAGTCCTTTAATCCTTCTCTATTCACTTTTGCATTATAACCTGTATTTACAGCTTTGCCACTAGACTTAAACCATATTAAAACCAAGTTCCATAAAAACCACCTTAGTGGGGTTCGGCCATATTAATTGGCCGAACCTCACCAATCCAAATTAGGTCTCATTTCAATCCTTCAAACCCCCAATCATGACATATGCCTCTTTCTATGGGGTTCGGCCATACTCATGGCCGAACCCAATAGATCATCCTTGGTTCTTTTATCCATTCCTCATACTTCACAATTTAATCATATTTTTAGACCTTTTCAAAATATTACAAAGACAACAATAATTTCTACCCATATACTTGAATCCAAATACCCATTCAATTGTCCATGGGGTTCGGCCATACACATGGCCGAACCCTATGGTTCCCTTGGTTCAATGATTACATCATATGTACATAATTTAGGGTCAATACTTTTAGCCATAATAACCATATGGTTCAACCATCTCATGGCCGACCCAAAACAGTAACCTTATCTCCATTTAAATCACATAAAAACCCCATAATATTGTATGGTTTTTATCTCTCAAAAACCATCACAAATTACCATATAATTATCATATCATTTCATGGGGTTCGGCCATCCCAATTGGCCGAACCCTATGGCCTATAATTTAAACCTTTTTAACATATAATTTGTGTCTTATTAAAAACATATAAAACTCCATAGTATTGAATGGTTTTTAGCCTTCAAAAACCATCAAATACCCAAATAACTTCATGGGGTTCGGCCATCCAAAGTGGTCAAACCCAATGATCCATTTTTATCATTTTAAACCACCTTTACCCAAGGTTTAAACCCTTCATGAATTCGGCCATTCCATGGCTAAATCATGACATTCAAATCCATGATTTAAACCCTTTCAACTTGCATCTTAGGTCCAATTAAAACATCTAAAATTGTCCCATCATTTTGCATGGTTTTTAACTTACAAAAACCATCAACATAAGCATATTATTTCATGGGGTTCGGCAATCCAAAGTGACTGAACCCTATGGTTCATGTTTTCTATCTTTTTAAACATCATTATTCATAATCTAAACCTTTGGTAGATTCGCCCATCCCATGGCCAAATCATGTTTCATTTAACCAACTTTATTAATCAAAATTCTATGGAGTACTTACCAATTCTCTAAGCCTCTCTTCTTGCCTTTTATCCTTGTTTTTTTTCCTTCTTGCTCCCTTAATTCTTTGCTGATTAGAAGCTTGAACAATGGTGAAAACACCAAAGGGTAATTCGGCCAAGAGGGTATGTTCTTGAAAGAGGGAGAGAGATAAGAATTCTAGGGTTTCTTTGGGTGACAATCGGCCAAGGGGTGTGGTGTTTTGCTTTTGTTAAACAGCCCTTGGACCCTTCATTAATCCTCATCAATCCTTGATCAAAAAAGGAGACATTTGGTGCCACTCAAGGCACCCCTTGGCACTCCCAACGTTGGAGCTTTGGGTTTCCATCTCCCAATTCCCATGCCATTCCATTGGTTTTCATGAACCAACCATTAATTCCAACCACCAACGTGTGGGACTTGTTTTCTTGGTGATATTTGAGACCAAGGCAACTCTTCATATCCCATTTGACTCACTTGAATTCAAGGTCCCTTTGATTTCCAACTCACTACACTTAATGCCATTCATTTAATGCACTTGAGTCAACTCCATTACTTGATTTAATTCCAACTCACTTCAGTCCCAACTCAACCTGATTTAACTCATATTTGAGCTCACTTGAGGGTCCACACGGTCAACCATGGTCAACATGGTCAACTCGACCCATTGGGTCCCCATTTAGTCCATGGATCCAATTTGACGTCATGACCCATTTATGGGTGGTTTAGCCCTTTGCATGTGGTTTACACACTTTTATGAAGCCTACCTATTTATCATTCACCTCATTTCCAATCAATTTAGCTTAACCATAATGAAATTGAGCTTACCCAATGGTCAAATAAGTCCACCATGAACCATTGGGTCCCAATTGGGTCCTTTGACCCAATTAACCATTTTGACCCAATTTGATGTACATTACCCCTTTACTTAAACTTGATCCTTATAATATGTTCATAGGGTCTTAATTTGAACAATGGGCCCCACCATTTTCTCATTTACAATCACATCTATTAAATTTACCATTCCAGTGGTATTTTCGTAAATATTCATATCTTTGAGAAATTGGGGTGTTACAGTCTGTTCCTAACCAGAAGCTCGATTTTTCCAGTCGATGTATCAATGACCTCGATGGGTCAATCCAGTTTTCACCGATGGGTCGATGAAGACGATGCACTCAATCTGAGTGGAACCCCGAATGACAGTGTGTCCATTCCAGAAGCTTCGTCAATCTGGTCGATGTGTTGAAGACCACGACAGGTCTGTCATGTCTCACCGACTGGTCGGTGGACTCGACGTATCGACCTGACTGTTTACCAGTTTTCCAATGTTTATCCCATCTGGTTCTGTGACTGTCTAGGGTGCACTAAGGCTTGTTAATGTTTTTACCAACATGTTCCACTAAGCCTGGGCAAGGTCCACTAAGGGTGTGGGTTCCACCTAAAGTCATCTATGGCCAATTTACATTTGGTGATTGCCATACACTTGGTGATGCATGAATCTTCAGCTTGTTCTTCCATCTTGAGGTCTTGATTCAATGTTCATCACACTTGAGTCTTGATCTATTGCTTTAACCTTCCAAGGCAATGCTTCACCTAAGTCATGGAATTGACAAATAGGTGACTTGGCAAGCTAGGGCACTAATAAAAACCATGGTGGGGACATTTGTTCAGCGTATCTTTGAATCTTTCCCATGATTCACAAAATTGTTCACCCTCTTTCTGATTAAAATTTGCAATTTCCTTTTTTAGTGTGTTGATTTTAGACATTGTGAAAAATTTGTTCAAAAATTTGATACCAACTGATCCCAAGTTGTGATGCAGTTTGCGGGTAGAGAGTTTAGCCATGATTTCACTTTTTCTTTGAGATAAAAGAAAATAGCTGAATTTTAATAGACTCGTTAGAGATACCTTGAAGTTCAATGGTGGCGCAGATTTCTAAGAATTCTTTAATGTGCAAGTATGGATACTCACAATCAAGGCCGTGGAACGCATGCAAAAGATGTAACAGGGCTAGTTTGAGCTCGAAGGTTGCATTAGTTGTTGGAATGACTATGCCTGATGGTGCGTTAGTTGTAACTGGTGAAAAGTACTCTTGGAGGGTTTTCTCTTCGACTCTTTCTCTGGCCATGTTGGGTGATGTGGGTGGTGATATGGGTGGACTGTCTAAATCTATGACTGAGCCTGACTGTAATACCCCGACCCTAAATTAGAATTAATTGTGTGATTTGTGACGTTAAGTATGTTTTGTGATCTATTAATCATGAAGATTACGGAGTGGGCTTTTTGAAAAGTCTAAGTTTGGCCTAATCCGAGCTCAATAGCTCTTGTTTCCAACTCGTCGAAGTTGGAAGGGCAAAACTGTAAATATCTAAACTTTCTTTGTTTTAGATAACGTTTTGGATAAACATCAAATATAATGTTTTAGATAATGTTTTGAATAAACACAAAAGATAATGTTTTGGATAAATATCAAAGATAAAGTTTTGGATAACATTTTGGATAAACATCATCCAAAACTTTGGATAATGCTTATACATTCATTTTTTTCCTTATAAAAAGGGATAGGCCCCTTCATTCATGTAAACATTTTCTTTCTCTCATGCAATTTATTTCCTTTCTCTCCTGTTTTCCACTGATTTCTACTAGTGACATTTTTTGTGGGTTTTAGAGGGAAGACGAGACCCTGCCAAAACTCTCCGAGTATGTATCAATTTCATTGTCTTGGAGGTAGGGAGTATGAACCTTATTGATATTTAATTTTGTAACGCCCGCCCATTTTCACTATATTTCAGAGTCTATTAATTTTTTTTTTTTGAATTAAATCAAAGTGATAACGGCGCGGAGGTCACGACGCGAGTTAAGTCCGGACTCATAAAGCCCGGCCCTTAACTGGCCAACCCCACGCATGCGCGGAACAAAGTCCACTAGTATGGTTCACGCGTAGGAAGTAAGCTCGCTGAACATAGTTATATGCGGAACATTATAATAGATACTATCCTACCGGTTTTAGATAGAAGGGAAGATACAACATCAAATTACCAAAATACCCCCATGTTCATGATTATATCTCAAAATGTTAACATACATAGTTTAATCCAGACCATAGGAATAAATCCAAAATTATTACAATTCAACAAGCTATGTTACTTGAGTTACAACATTTCCAAAATAAAACTTAATAAACAAAATAGCCGCTTCCCCACGCCCCTAAGCCTGACTCCCGTCACGTCCACTGTTTCCTCCGTCACCCGTATCACCAGCTAGGGTGGAAGTAGGGCATTAGTCAACGCGCCAGTAGGACTCTGAGTAGGGCTAGCACATGGATTAGAAATAATACACATACCGATAAAATAACATATAACAAAATAAGCATGTGATGAATGTTATGCCATGAGTGTTTATGTCATGTGTCCCACCCATCATCTACATCATCACGAAGTATCTTATCCCCCTTGACGGCAAATCCTCGTCAAGGTGTCCCCATGCTTGCTTCTCGGTCGCCCCGACGGAGCATGGACTCCGGTGATACCATATCAATGTCCCCATGTCTGTTCTCGGTCGCCCCGACGGAGCATGGACTCCGGTTTCACCATGTCAATATCCCCATGCCTGTTCTCGGTCGCCCCGACGGAGCATGGACTCCGGTGATACCATATCAATGTCCCCATGTCTGTTCTCGGTCGCCCCGACGGAGCATGGACTCCGGTTTGTTTATTTTTTTCCGCCCATGCCATGCATGAGATGTAGTGCATTATGCTATGTAATATATATATACATTTCATATCCATAATATAAAATCCATAGGATAGGAATATAATCCATAGCATATAAAATTCATGTAATAATAACTCATATAATTTCCAAAATCAAATACGGAAAGCATTACATACACATAATCCACGGCTTACAAAAAGGTAGGAATCCTACCAAATACTGATAACGTCCTTTTTTGTTCTCGTATGATAATTCTGGTCGCCGTTCGCGTACCGTTGCGATGTACCAATACCTTATTATACATTTCCCAAGTTAGTCTACATCTTATCCATGATTAAGTCTCTAACTGATCATAAACCTATGTTCATTAATGATCTTTAACCACATTATAAGGTTATCATAATCAGCCCTTATCTTGGCCTCTTTTTCCATTGATTTCAACACGTATATAATTCAATCCATAACTGATCTATACACCTGGATCCATTAATGACTTACCAATTACGTCATAGGATCATCAAAATCAGTCACTTTATTTTAATATCATCTCCATTTATCTCATCGGATTAGTAGTGTCTTAGAAAATATTTCAAAAACTGTACATTTCAATTCAGTCGGCTGATTTTGAATCAGATTGGCTGTTTGTCTCGCCAGTTCAGTTTCAATCGACTGAAATATACATTCAATTGGCTGAAACATGGTTCATACCCTTTCAGTCGACTGAATCACAGATTCAGTCGGCTGATTTTGAATCAGATCGTCTGTTTGTCTGGCCAGTTTATTTTCAGTCGACTGAAATACACATTCAGTCGGCTGAACTATCAATCATCTGTTTACGTGTTTAATAAGCATTCCTTCAGTCGACTGAATCATATATTCAGTCGGCTGAAACTTCCAGAACCCTCTTCTTGTCCGAGACGTTTGTGTTCAGTCGACTGAATCCCCAGATTCAGTCAGCTGAAACTCCCAGAAACTCCTTCTGTTTTCAGCCACACTAGTTCAGCCAACTGAAACTCTAGTTCAGTCGACTGAAACTCTAGTTCAGTCGGCTGAAACTCCCAGAAGCTCGTTTCTGATTCCTCCATTGTCAGTTCAGTCCGACTGAATCCCTGATTCAGTCGGCTGAAACTCCCAGAACTTCGTTTCTGGTTTGTTCATTATCTGTTCAGTCGACTGAATCTCTGATTCAGTCCACTGACTATTTTGTTAGTCCTTTCCATTGCATGTTTTGGACTTCCTTCCTTCATGATTTCTCTTAAAATACTCCATTTTTAACCATTACGAAACTTAGTATCTTGTTTAGAGATACTTACAACCCGTGGCTCTCCCGGTTGTCTCTTGCTCCTCTTGTTCCTTATTCTTTCCCTTTCTCCTTCTTCTTTCTTCTTGATACTCGGCCAGTGGTGAGTTTGATCGGGGTAAGGTCACCAAGGTTTGGTTCGGCCAAGGTGTAGCAGCTTTGAGAGGGAAAAAATGGAGGAGTGAATGGGAAAATGTCACACGTCTTGGGTCTTAGGAGTGATCAGCCAACTCCTAGCTTCTTCTTCCCTTCCTTCTAAGTTCCTTTCTCTTCTTTTCTTTTTGGTGTTTTCTTTGTCTTGCAAGGGGGAGGACAATTTGGAGAGGAGAGGAAGAGAGTGAGAGAGAGATGGGTGTGATGATTGGTTTGACTCCCTCCACCAACCAAGTATGGAGGGAGGTATGGGTTTGCATGCCCCCATTTTTTTTAGGGTCTTTGTCTCTCTAGTGGAGGTGGTTGGGGATGAGTTTGAGTCACAACTCATTCCAATGAGTTTGGTGAGTCAAATAAGATGGAAACCATCTTGACTCACCCCATTATTTAATTTCTTTCTTAACTTAGCCCCTTTAATTTAATAATTTAATTCCTATTTAATTCCCTTCAAATCTTTCATGTATCCACCATGGTTGACCAGGTCAACCATGGTGGCCGGCCCCACCAAATCTTAGTCAACTCGCCACCTCACTTAATGAGGTGGGGTGGACCCCACTTGATTATGTCATCTTGATTATTTCCTTATTAACTTAGGTGATCAATTCAATCCATTCCCTTTATTGGGTCATCATTGGACCCATGGCCCAATCAAATTATTTTCTACTATTTACTTTAGAGCTTGGATCAACTATGATCCATTGGATCCCACATGGTTATCGGGCCCAGTTTGACCATCATTGACCTTTTTGATGGATCCCATTCAAACCCATGGTCCATTGGACCATACTTGGGCCCTTGTCCATATTTTGATCCATTTAACATCCATGACATCAAAATTCCCATTTTCCCATTATTAAAACAAATAATTGCCATATATATATTGATTCAAAAATTCGGACTATTACAATAGAATCCACTTTTAAAATTTTCGTCAAGAAAATTCGAGTGAAGTAGGGGTTCTGAACATCTCATGTAAAGAGCTCCGGTTAAGCGGCTTTCATCTCCGACTCAAGTTCCCAAGTGGTCTCTTCATTGCCATGTCGTTCCCATACCACTTTGACGAACTGAATGGCGCGGTTCCGTAGTACCCTCTGTTCACTCCCGATTACTTTGACCGGCTTCTCCACATAGGTCACATCGCTTTGTACATCGATGTCTTGAACATTTATCACATGAGAAGGATCAGGATTGTATTTTCTCAGCATGGACACATGAAACACATCATGTAGGGATGACAACTGTAGAGGGAGCACTAATTGATAAGCTCTCCTCCCACCCTCTTCAGTATCGGAAACGGCCCCACAAATCTAGGTGACAGTTTCCCTTTCTTTCCGAACCTCATGTGCCCTTTCCGTGGCGAGACTTTTAAGAACACTAAGTCTCCCACCTCAAATTCGAGGAACCTTCTCCTCTTGTCGGCATAGCTCTTCTGACGGCTCTGTGCAGTGATTAGATGTTGCCGTATCAACTTAATCTGTGTTGTAGTCTCCGTAACCAAATCCGGCCCAATCAATGCAGGCTCACCGGCCTCTGTCCAACACACTGGTGATCTACACGGCCTTCCATACAAGGCCTCAAATGGAGCCATCTGGAGGCTTGCCTGGTAACTGTTATTGTAAGAGAATTCCACCAGTGGCAAATGATCTTCCCATCCACCCTTGAAATCTAGTATGCATGCTCTCAGCATATCCTCCAGTGTCTGTATCGTCCTCTCTGACTGTCCATCAGTTTGTGGATGAAATGCTGTGCTAGTTAATACATCGGTCCCCATAGCCGACTGTAAGCCCTGCCATACTCTGCCGGTGAATCGGCCATCCCTATCGGACACAATAGACCGGGGAATACCATGTAACCTGATGATCTCCCGGATGTACCGTCAACCCAAAGTCTCTGATGAATCTATCATCTTGATGGGAAGGAAATGTGCAGACTTCGTCAACCGGTCCACTATGACCCATATTGCATCGTTGCCCTTGGATGACCTTGGCAACCCTGTTACAAAGTCCATGGATATGTGCTCCCATTTCCATTCTGGCACCTGTAAGGGTGTGAGTATGCCCGGTGGTTTTCGATGTTCTGCTTTGACCTGTTGACAAGTTGGGCAACGAGCAACAAACTCTGCCACATCTTTCTTAAGTCCATGCCACCAATAGTGCCTCTTAAGATCATGATACATCTTGGTGCTGCCCAGGTGGATAGAGAGTTTGGTTTGGTGTGCTTCAATCAACAACTCTCTTTTGCAATTCTTAGGTACATATGTCCTGCCTCAGGAACATAAGACCCTGTCCTGGTCGTAGATCCCACTCCGGTACAACCTCACCGGTAGACATCTTAGCCCAAATCTCTTCCACTTCTGGATCTGTCCGTTGTTCCCGTTCAATCTCGGAGACCATGTTGGATTGTATGATCAAATTATATATGGTCCCATGATTATTGAGGTAGAGTTTAAATTCTCTGATGGTATTCAGTACCTCCCATTCCGTTCTGATCATGCTGGCTACTGTCGCATGTGACAAGCGGCTGAGGGCATCCGCCACTTTGTTTGCCTTGCCAGGATGATACCGAAGTGCGAACTCATAATCCGCCAGATATTCCATCCATCTGCGCTATCTCAGTTGAGTTCTTTCTGATCAAACAAGTATTTCAGACTCTTGTGATCCGAGAACACTTCAAACTTTTCACCATAGAGGTAGTGTCTCCAGCTTTTGAGAGCGAATACCACCGCTGCTAGTTCCAGATCATGGGTGGGGTAATGGCGTTCATGAATTTTTAACTACCTTGATCCGTACGCCACTGCACGATTTCCTTGACTAAGTGTACACCCTAGTCCCTCACCGGAGGCATCACAATACACTTCATAATTTCTGCCTCTTTCCGGCAAGATCAGAATAGGAGCGGTCGTAAGCCTCTCCTTTAACTCCTCAAATCTCTGGTTGTATAGATTCGACCACTCAAACTTGACTCCTTTCTGAGTGAGTTAGGTAAGTGGAGCTGCAATCTTGGAGAAGTCCATGATGAATTTCCGGTAGTAACCGGCTAATCCCAGAAAACTGTGGATCTCGGTCACATTTGTCGGCGCTTTCCATTCCTTGACTGCTGCTACCTTAGCTGGGTCCACGGCGATACCTTCCTTTAATATGATGTGCCCCAAAAAATTGACTTCAGATAGCCAAAATTCACACTTGCTGGCTTTGGCATACAATTGGTTCTTTCTCAAAGTGTCTAGGACTATCTGCAGGTGTTCGGCATATTCCTTCTGACTTTTGGAGTAAACCAGAATATCGTCAATGAATACGATCACAAACTGATCTAAGTAAGGATGGAATATCCTATTCATCAGGTCCATGAACACCGCCGGTGCATTAGTAAGCCCAAACGACATGACTACATATTCATATAAGCCATATCGAGTCTTGAAAGCAGTCTTCTCTATGTCCTCCTCTCTAACCCGGATTTGATGATATTCCGGACATTAAATCAATCTTGGAAAAGTGAGAGGAACCCCTAAGTTGATCAAATAGATCGTCAATCCGGGGTAGGGGATACTTATTCCTGACAGTCAGCTGATTCAACTTTCTATAATCCACACACATTCGCAGAGTACCGTCTTTCTTCTTCACAAATGATACCGGGGCTCCCCATGCGGATGTGCTGTTCCGAATAAAATCCAGTCTGAGCAGTTCATCAATCTGCTTCTTCAACTCTGTCATCTCAGCTGGTGCCATTCCATAATGGGGTAGTGATACTAGAGCGGCGCCGGGATATAATTTGACTTCAAAGTCTATCTCCCTCTTGGGTGGTAAACCAGGGAGTTCTGTTGGAAATACCTTGGCATAATCTGCTACTACCGCCAGAAGTTCGGTTATTGGTGCCTTATCTAATCTGAGACTATTCAAGGCAAGATGGTTTAATTCTTCCTGCAGCCTTCTAGGGATGCCCTGCCTGTCAGCGTGTACCACATACCGCTTTCCCTCGGGTGACCAAAATATCACCCTACGAAGGTGGCAATCAATGTGAGCCTGATATGTAGTCAACCAGTCCATGCCAAATATAACATCATATTCCGCCATATCGATCACTAAGTAGTTGGACTCGAATCTGAACCCCGCGAGTTCAGTGTTCAATGCCGTACATATGAGTCCCAATGATGTGTCTCCAATAGGGGATACAACGGTGAGTGATGTGGACAAGTTTTGTACTAACGTGCCCGTGGCAGATATGAATGCAGTAGATATAAATGAATGTGAAGCTCCAGTGTCAAATAATGTAACAACATAGGAACTACCAATTACAACCATACCTTGTATCACCGAGCGATCCACCGCTACTGGAGTCGGTATGGTGAAGAGTCGTCCAGATCCGGTAGGGGTTGGCGCCCGTCCTGCCTAGTTGTATGTTCTGCCCCCCCGTGACTGAGTTGATCTGGATGGAGGGCGGAAGGCACCTCTAGAGTTAGAGGGTCGGTTGATCTGTGGGCAATCCCTCTTGAAGTGGCCCTGTTGGCCACACTGGTAACATGTGTTCCCACCTCCGGGAACCTGTGTGACTGATGTTGACGAGGAGGGCTGATTGGGGCGAAAGCCACCCGTAGAGCCTGTGGAGAGTGAAGGTCAGCTAGAGTTCGGGCGGAATTTCTTATTGGGTTGGAATGTACCACGCCCACCTTGCCCTCGGCGGTTGTCAAACCGCATTATTTCATTCAACTCTCACTCTGCTATGGTGGCCCTGCTGACCACCCCTGCCAGTGTGGGCTCTTTGAAAATGGTCACTCTGGTCTTGATGCTTGGCCGAAGGCCCCGTTCAAACTTGCGGGCCCTTCGGTGTTCAGTACCCACCATGTAGAATGCATAGACGGACAACTTAAGGAATTCTCTGTGGTATTGTACCACCGTCATGCTGCCTTGTACCAATGAGATGAAGGCTTCAGTCTGGCTCTCTCTTTCTTCCTCCGGAAAGTATTGTTCTAAGAAGGTGGCTGAGAACCATTCCCATGTCATGATGGTCCTTTCCCCTTCTGGCACCAGAGCTTGTTGCTTTTCTACAACTTCCCACCAACTACTAGCATCCTCGATCAGTTGAGAAGTGGCCAGTAAAATTTTATCAATAGGACTGGAAATTTGGAGCAGATTAAAGATCTGGGTGATCCTTTTTAACCAGTGTTCCGCTCCAACAGCCCCTTCTGTTCCCCTGAAGTAGGGAGGGTGCTATTGTTGAAAATCCTTGACCATTTTCCTTTTACTGGGGTCGCTGGCAGTCGCATTTCCGCTTGAGTGTTGTTGTAGAGCAGAAGCGACTGCCGCTTGAACCACATCCCTTAACTCGGGAGGTACACCCTGTATGTTTATACTGTTTTGTCCCTCGGCTGGATGAGGTGGTGGCACCTCCTCTTGATGCGGTGGGTGCACTTCCTCTTGATGAGGTGGTGGTACCTCCTCTTCTACCTGGGGATTTCTGCGAGTTCTTCTTCTTGGTGGCATTTCCTAAGTCATTGAAAACAAAATGTTAACTTAGTTCTTTTCATAACATTGGTGCGTTCATATTTAGCTTTGAAAACATTGCCAATATACCCATACTTAGTTTTGAGGGGATAATTCCTAAGGATTACGTATTGTCTCTCATATTAGGGAAAATTGCCAAATATGCATACTTGGTTTGGGGAAGACTTCCCAAATTACTATGTTTGTCCACTTTTGTGAAGTTGGGGAAAATTTTCCTATGTCTGATAAATCCATCAACGTCATAATGATTTTACTTCCCTTACTATCATTTTCTTACGTCAGATGTGACGCTCAGATTGAATGTTTCAGTCTGAGTCAGTCGAAGTAGATTAATTCGGCCCCCGTGCAGCGGACTCCGAAGAGTTGGTCAGTTGGGATTCTTAGCTGTCAGTGAGACATGCAACCGTCTTAATCTTACTTCGAACGATTCATTCTTTCGATTTCGCTCTGATACCAACTGTAATGCCCGCCCATTTTCACTATATTTCAGAGTCTATTATTTTATTTTTTTTGAATTAAATCAAAGTGATAACGGCGCGGACGTCACGACGCGAGTTAAGTCCGGACTCATAAAGCCCGGCCCTTAACTGGCCAACCCCACGCATGCGCGGAACAAAGTCCACTAGTACGGTTCACGCGTATGAAGTAAGCTCGCTGAACATAGTTACATGCGGAACATCATAATAGATACTATCCTACCGGTTTTAGATAGAAGGGAAGATACAACATCAAATTACCAAAATACCCCCATGTTCATGATTATATCTCAAAATGTTAACATACATAGTTTAATCCAGACCATAGGAATAAATCCAAAATTATTACAATTCAACAAGCTATGTTACTTGAGTTACAACATTTCCAAAATAAAACTTAATAAACAAAATAGCCGTTTCCCCACGCCCCTAAGCCTGACTCCCGTCACGTCCACTGTTTCCTCCGTCACCCGTATCACCAGCTAGGGTGGAAGTAGGGCGTTAGTCAACGCGCCAGTAGGACTCTGAGTAGGGCTAGCACATGGATTAGAAATAATACACATACCGATAAAATAACATATAACAAAATAAGCATGTGATGAATGTTATGCCATGAGTGTTTATGTCATGTGTCCCACCCATCATCTACATCATCACGAAGTATCTTATCCCCCTTGACGGCAAATCCTCGTCAAGGTGTCCCCATGCTTGCTTCTCGGTCGCCCCCACGGAGCATGGACTCCGGTGATACCATATCAATGTCCCCACGTCTGTTCTCGGTCGCCCCGACGGAGCATGGACTCCGGTTTCACCATGTCAATATCCCCATGCCTGTTCTCGATCGCCCCGATGGAGCACGGACTCCGGTGATACCATATCAATGTCCCCATGTCTGTTCTCGGTCGCCCCGACGGAGCATGGACTCCGGTTTGTTTATTTTTTTCCGCCCATGCCACGCATGAGATGTAGTGCATTATGCTATGTAATATATATATACATTTCATATCCATAATATAAAATCCATAGGATAGGAATATAATCCATAGCATATAAAATTCATGTAATAATAACTCATATAATTTCCAAAATCAAATACGGAAAGCATTACATACACATAATCCACGGCTTACAAAAAGGTAGGAATCCTACCAAATACTGATAACGTCCTTTTTTGTTCTCGTATGATAATTCTGGTCGCCGTTCGCGAACCGTTGCGATGTACCAATACCTTATTATACATTTCCCAAGTTAGTCTACATCTTATCCATGATTAAGTCTCTAACTGATCATAAACCTATGTTCATTAATGATCTTTAACCACATTATAAGGTTATCATAATCAACCCTTATCTTGGCCTCTTTTTCCATTGATTTCAACACGTATATAATTCAATCCATAACTGATCTATACACCTGGATCCATTAATGACTTACCAATTACGTCATAGGATCATCAAAATCAGTCACTTTATTTTAATATCATCTCCATTTATCTCATCGGATTAGTAGTGTCTTAGAAAATATTTTAAAAACTGTACATTTCAATTCAGTCGGCTGATTTTGAATCAGATTGGCTGTTTGTCTCGCCAGTTCAGTTTCAATCGACTGAAATATACATTCAGTTGGCTGAAACATGGTTCATACCCTTTCAGTCGACTGAATCTGTGATTTTGAATCAGATCGTTTGTTTGTCTTGCCAGTTTATTTTCAGTCGACTGAAATACACATTCAGTCGGCTGAACTATCAATCATCTATTTACTTGTTTAATAAGCATTCCTTCAGTCGACTGAATCATATATTCAGTCGGCTGAAACTTCCAGAACCCTCTTCTTGTCCGAGACGTTTGTGTTCAGTCGACTGAATCCCCAGATTCAGTCGGCTGAAACTCCCAGAAACTCCTTCTGTTTTCAGCCACATTAGTTCAGTCGACTGAAACTTTAGTTCAGTCAGCTGAAACTCCCAAAAGCTCGTTTCTGATTCGTCCATTGTCTGTTCAGTAGACTGAATCTCTGATTCAGTCAACTGACTGTTTCGTCAGTCCTTTCCATTGCATATTTTGGACTTCCTTCCTTCGCGATTTCTCTTAAAATACTCCATTTTTAACCATTATGAAACTTAGTATCTTTCTTAGAGATACTTACAACCAGTGGCTCTCCTGGTTGTCTCTTGCTCCTCTTGTTCCTTATTCTTTCCCTTTCTCCTTCTTCTTTCTTCTTGATACTCGGCCAGTGGTGAGTTTGATCGGGGTAAGCTCACCAAGGTTTGGTTCGGCCAAGGTGTAGCAGCTTTGAGAGGGAAAAAATGGAGGAGTGAATGGGAAAATGTCACACGTCTTGGGTCTTAGGAGTGATCAGCCAACTCCTAGCTTCTTCTTCCCTTCTTTCTAAGTTCCTTTCTCTTCTTTTCTCTTTGGTGTTTTCTTTGTCTTGCAAGGGGGAGGACAGTTTGGAGAGGAGAGGAAGAGAGTGAGAGAGAGATGGGTGTGACGATTGGTTTGACTCCCTCCACCAACCAAGTATGGAGGGAGGTATGGGCTTGCATGCCCCCATTTTTTTTAGGGTCTTTGTCTCTCTAGTGGAGGTGGTTGGGGATGAGTTTGAGTCACAACTCATTCCAATGAGTTTGGTGAGTCAAATAAGATGGAAACCATCTTGACTCACCCCATTACTTAATTTCTTTCTTAACTTAGCCCTTTTAATTTAATAATTTAATTCCTATTTAATTCCCTTCAAATCTTTCATGTATCCACCATGGTTGACCAAGTCAACCATGGTGGCCGGCCCCACCAAATCTTAGTCAACTCGCCACCTCACTTAATGAGGTGGGGTGGACCCCACTTGATTATGTCATCTTGATTATTTCCTTATTAACTTAGGCGATCAATTCAATCCATTCCCTTTATTGGGTCATCATTGGACCCATGGCCCAATCAAATTATTTTCTACTATTTACTTTAGAGCTTGGATCAATTATGATCCATTGGATCCCACTTGGTTATCGGGCCCACTTTGACCGTCATTGACCCTTTTGATGGATCCCATTCAAACCCATGGTCCATTGGACCATACTTGGGCCCTTGTCCATATTTTGATCCATTTAACATCCATGACATCAAAATTCCCATTTTCCCATTATTAAAACAAATAATTGCCATATATATATATTGATTCAAAAATTCGGGCTATTACAAATTTGTTGTTTAACCGTAAATATATGGAGATTTTATCAAAGTTTATCGTTTGTTATTCATATGTTTTAGATTATGTATGCATAATTATTTTCTTTAAATACCTAAAAAAAATGTGTTTGTAAGTTTATATGTCATTTGCGTATGCGTGGAACGACGTGGGTAAGGTCCTGATTAATAAAGGTTCTAGAATGTTTTATTTTGAAAATTATTTGCCCTGAAGAACCGGGTCGGACTCGCCAAATTGATTAAATACACTTCACAAATGTTATGTGATTAATTGTGTGAATGATGCATGCGATTATGAATGATGCAAGTTGTTTGATTACACAGCTTAACTGATTGGCCTTATAGAGTTGTGTAGAGCATAGTAGGATTTACTCTATGCTATGATATGATTAGGTTCATGTCGGAAATATAGGTAATGGTTGTATTAATTGAGCTGAGAATAAAGTAAGTAGCTCATCTTGTGTATTATTGGGTCCCGTGATAATTTAAGATGCAATAGATATGGTCTTTGTGGATAAAACTGTAACACCCCAATTTCTCAATGATATGAATATTTACGAAAATTCCATTGGAATGGTAAATTTAATAGATGTGATTGTAAATGAGAAAATGGTGGGGCCCATTGTTCAAATTAAGACCCTATGAACATATTATAAGGATCAAATTTAATAAATGGGTAATGTATATCAAATTGGGTCAAAATGGTCAATTGGGTCAAAGGACCCAATTGGGACCCAATGGGTCATGGTGGACTTATTTGACCATTGGGTAAGCTCAATTTTATTATGGTTAAGCTGAATTGATTGGAAATGAAATGTATGATAAATGGGTAGGCTTGATACAAGTGTGTAAATCACATTCAAAGGTCTAAATCACCCATAATTGGGTCATGGCGTCAATTGGGTCAATAAGCTAAATGGGAACCCAATGGATCGTGTTGACCATGTGGACCATGGTTGACTGTGTGGACCCTCAAGTAAGCTTAAAGGGTGAGTCAAATCAGGTTGAGTTGGGACTGAAATGAGTTGGATTTGAATTAAGTAATGGAGTTGACTCAAGTGCATTAAATGAATGGCATTAAATATGGTGAGTTGGGCTAATGAGTTGGGTGAGTTAAAAATGGAAACCAAAGGGACCTTGTAATTACATTGAGTCAAATGGGGGATGAAGGAGTTACCATGGTCTTAAACACCACAAAACAAGTCCCACACGTTGGGTACTTGTGGAGTGGGGAATTTGGAGGGTTTCCATCTCATGATGGAAACCCAAAGCTCCAACGTTGGGAGTACCAAGGGGTTCCTTGGTTGGCACTAAACGTCTCCTTGGTATGATCAAGGATTGATGAGGATTAATGAGAGGATATGGGGCTGTTTAACAAAAGCAACAGACCATACACTCTTGGCCGAATTTTACATTGCAAAAGTCATAGAATTCTCATCTCTCTCTCTCTCTCAAGAACCTATCCTCTTGGTCGAATTATCCTTTGGTGTTTTCACCATTGTTCAAGCTTCTAATCAGCTAAGAACTAAGGGAGCAAGAAGGAAGGAAGCAATGATCAAAGGCAAGAAGAGAGGCTTAGAGATTTGGTAAGTACTCCATGGAATTTTGTTTAATAAAGTTGGTTAAATGGAACATGATTTGGCCATGGTATGGCCGAATCTACCAAAGGTTTAGATTATGAATAATGATGTTCAAAAAGATAGAAAACATGGACCATAGGGTTCGGCCACTTTGGATGGCCGAACCCCATGAAAAGAGTTGGTTAGGTTGATGGTTTTGAAGGCTAAAAACCATGCAAAACCATGGAGATTGGTACATGTTTTGATGAGGCAAAGTATTTGTTAAAAAGGGTTTAAATTATAGGCCATAGGGTTCGGCCACTTGGGATGGCCGAGCCCCATGAAATGATATGATAATTATATGGTAATTTGTGATGGTTTTTTAGAGATAAAAACCATACAATATTATGGGATTTTTATGTGATTTAAATGGAGATAAGATTACTGTTTTGGGTTCGCCATTGGATGGCTGAACCATGTGGTTATCATGGCTAAAGAGTAGAGCCTAATTTGTATATAAATGATGGAATCATTGAGTAAGAGGACCATAGGGTTCGGCCATGTGTATGGCCAAACCCCATAGACTGTTTTTGATGGGATAATTGGATAAAGATCATGTTGGAGATTATGATTTGTTTTATGATTTGGATTAAAGAATCATATATGCTTATCTTTGGACTTAGTGATAAGTAAATAATCAGCCATTATATATGATGGAAAAAGGGACAAAATCAGTATGGTGAGGTTAGGCCATGTAGTATGGCCGAACCCAACTAATGGTCATTTCGTAGACCTAATGGCTAACTTGTAATTTGATTGGTTAAAATCAAAATGAAGATTTATGTATGAAAGATGTAAAAGGATCAAAAACAAATTGGTGAGGTTAGGCCAAGTAGCATGGCCGAACCCCACTAAGGTGGATTGGTTATATAGACTTGGATTATTAGCAAAAGTAAGCATTGGTTAGGCCAATGGCAAAACCGTAAATACAAGCCAAATTGTAATATGAAGGGATTGATCAAAGGATTTGAAAAGGAGGGTCCAAAACCAAAGTGATAAGGTTCGGCCATGTTGTATGGCCGAACCCTATCAAGATATATATTTTGAAATGTGAAGTGTTGAAGTGTTTAGCAAATGAAAAGGGAGATTAAATTCAAATGAGGTAAGGTTCGGCCATGGGTATGGCCGAACCCCATAAAATGGTTTATGGGGTTTTAGACTTAGTTAGAAATCAGATGGTATATTGTATTGACTTATTGACAAGAAATAAGGTAACAAGACTCTTTGAACGGTGCGCAATCGCGAAAGGGTGACGGGTTGAGAAGAAAGGACGGTTTAAGTGAACTTTTAGTAGGTTTCCTACCTACTTGTAACCACTTTTATAATTGGTTTTATCATGGTTTTTATGAGTTATATTGTTATTGTTTTATGTTTCAAATGGGTTTTGAATGATGAGATATATTTACAAATTACATATATACATTGACATCTCATGCATGGCATGGGGTGATGATTATGGAATAACTTAATGATGAGAGTCCTATCCAGAGGAAATGAGGAGTACTCTGGATTACCTAGACATGAGAGTTCTATTCAAAGGAAATGTGGAGTACTCTGGATTACCTTGACATGAGAGTTCTATTCAGAGAAAATGTGGAGTACTCTAGATTACCTTGACGTGAGAATCCCGTCAAGTGATAGCTATGTATATTTGTGATGGGTGGGACTCATTACATTTACATTTACATACATAGCATTGATTTCAGCTGTTTTTAATGATCATATACTATGTTATATGCATGTTATATACTAACCATGTGGTAGCCCTAATTGAAAAACCTACTAGGCGCATTGATCTAACGCCCTATTTCTATCCTTAGAGGATAATGCAGGACAAGGGAAAGGAAAAGAGAAGGCTGAGGACCACGAGGAAAGCCAAGCTTAAGTGCTTGGGTGTTGGAATGGGTTTCTGTTTACTGTTGTTTGGATACATTTATATGGACATGTAATAGTTAGTAACTTTGCTATGGTTTGTTTATAGTTCTGGTAATGAATATCTGATTTAAGTAGTTTTAATGGATGACTGGTACTTGCTATCTATTTAGTGTAATTCCGCAATCAGTTAGTTCCGCAATTTGTCTAGTATTATTCCGCATGACTTGTTTAGTTCTGTGTGTGTGTTGTTTATCATGGTTTAGACCATGCACACATGGTTGGCCAGTTAAGGGTCGGACTTTGGAAGTCTGAACTTAGTTCGCGTCGTGACGTCGTCCGCCCTCTTCCACTTGACTTATAAAAAAAAAATAGACTCTGATTTTTGGAAGGTTGGAAAAGGGCGGGGCGTCACAAAAACGTATGATGACTGTCTCTATACAACATGTATGATATTTGTGATGGTTGATAAGGCTTTGTGGAAGCCAAGTGTGTATTGTTGAGTTTGGTCAGTGGGAGATAAGATACTTTGACCTATTGCGAATATTGGTGACTACTGATGTTGGTATACGTCATATGATAGATGATTTAGGTGTGTGTTCACAGTAGGTCTGCATTAGACCAAAAGACTCAAAAGTCTTGTGGGCGGGTGAGGAGTTAGCAGGTGTGTATTGAGTAGGAGAGGAACATTGTCATGCTACTACACTGCAGGATGCCTCACTGCCATGCTGCGATGAGGGGTGAGGTTATCACGGTTCCATACCGGAGACATATGAGTCAGACACATAGCATTGATCTCTACTACTGATGGGTAGATAAGTAGGTGGATTATGAAAATAGCACATACGAAAGAAGTATGTAATGGATAGAGTATTTGGATTGGGATATATACGTTTGGACGTGCTAACTTTTAGACGGTAGGTTTGACTGTCTAGCAAACCATTATGCCCATGTCACCTATTTTGTGACAGTTGTGTGTGTCCATATGTTGTAGATGGACCTCTGTGTATTGTTTTATTGCATGGTGGTTTGTGTGTACTATTTAGGGTTCTATTTGTGCAGATTATGGAATATGTTTAATTCCTGCACTTTTTACTTTGGCCATTGTACCCCTACTGAGCTGATGATCCATGGGCAAGTGAAGCTCATTCCCTAACAGTTTTTCAAGATATAGTCGACGGGTGACCAGAGCTGTCTCTCGAAGTTAGAGGCGTGGTGCTAAGTCGATGATGGCTTCCGTTTGGCAAATGACTCTTTATATGTGTTTAAATTTAGGGTGGTAAATAATTGATTATGGATTTATTCATGTAACATGGAATTTGATATTGGAAGGTAGTAGCCCATGTACATGTATTGTATTATAATCGGTTGTAATGTTTAAAAAAAAAACAAGCACCCGTCTCGGGGCGTGTCGTCACAATTGGTATCAGAGCATAGTTCAAATCTTGGACTATGTGTATGGGAGAAAGTATATTGGTTTATTGACTTTGGATTTATTCATTTGATTTTGGAAGTAGAGAAGGTAGAACCCTGGGTCAACGTGAGGTTGAACCATTTTGTTGTTTAAAATGTGTGATTGTAATGTCAAGATGATACTTGGGATTTAGCGTTTAGAAGTGAAAACTTCTTATGGTTATGGAGACAAGAGGAGTTATGTTGATCACGAATCCTCTCATTTAAGGTAAGTGGTGTAATTTCAGTATCAAGTTGATTGTGAAACTAAGTTTTTGGAAGTGATGATGACATGGGTCAGAGGATGTAGAATTTGTGAAGAGTCTTTGAGGTCAGTTAAACCTGAAAAAGGTTATTGAGGCAGATGGATTTGTGATGTACTTGTGATGTTTGAATGTTTGACTGCTTTTATAGACATGTCAAAGTACCTGAGTTACTAGCTACCAGTTCAGCATGGAACTGAACAGGAAGGTATGAATCAGGTGATATGAGAAGCGTCTGACAATCCTAGGAAGCATCTTCGATTTACTGGAGAGGATAATGGTGATAGACCATGTGCCAGTGGTTATGAAGGAGTCAGCTCGTCACCTCTTCGAGGCTTTTTTTTCGGACAGTATCAACTATCTGTAAAGTTGACAGGAAGTCACAAAGGGAGAAAAGGATTGTGTTATTATTGTAAGGTAGAATACTGCCTCCGGAAAACTAAGAGGACGTATTACAAGGGTGAAGAGAAGGAGCACCTAGTTAAGCATTTGCCTGATGATTGTTCAGGGACTTTGCCAAGCATGGCTTTAGATAAATAAGAGAATTATTTGAAAGGGGCAGTAGTGTAACGCCCCACCCTTTTTCACTCGCTTCTTTCCAAAAAATCAAAAGAGTGATAGACAGCGGGATGTCACGACGCGAGCTAAGTTCGAACTTCTAAAGTCTGACCCTTAACTGGCCAACCCTATGTGTGCATGGACTCAGTCCATGAAAACGGTTCACACATAGCAATATAAAACATGCGGAAACATAATAGAACATAGTTCTATTCCATTCAAATAGCAAAGTACGTCAAGTCCTTAATCATCATTATCATGTCTTAATTTTCCAATAAAACATCCAACCATAGCAAATTCATCTAAGTTATTACAATTCGAATTCTAGATACCCAAAATACAAGCCCATGAGTATCTTAAACAAAATATAACTAAAAGCATCCAAGCTCCTATGCTTGTCCCTCTTCACATTCATCGTTCCCCTCGTTTCCTGTATCATCAACTAGGGTAGAATTAGGGCGTTAGAACAACGCGCTCAGTAGGTATTCCAATTAGGGTTAACACATGGGTTAGTACCAAAAAATCCAAACATAACATATATATCAAATCCAGTATAATAAATCATACCATACTTATAAAGCATCGTATCCGAAACAATGTATGATAATAGAGATCCAATCATACAGATAAAAACCAGAAACCTTGCATGATAATAAAGATCATAATCATGCCGATTCAATGCCATGCCATGCTATCATATGCAATGAGTCCCACCCATCACAAAATATCCTCTTGATGGAATGCTCCTCATCAAGGTATCCCCCACGATTCTTTTACGGACGCCCCGACGGAGTGGTGGATCTCCGGATACATTTCACACATAATATCCTCTTGATGGAATTCTCCTCATCAAGGTACCCCCACAATTGTTTTACGGACGCCCCGACAGAGTGGTGGATCTCCGGATATGATTCATCCTTCCCATGCCATGCATGAGATGCAAATGCGAATGAAAACACATGCTATTTTATCATATAAACATAGCATTAAAAATCACATTTTAAAACATATCCAACACATGCTATTTTAATCATATAAACATAGCATTTAAAATCAATATTTGAAACATATCCTTTGCAATATAAATTTCATCAAAAATAAGATAAAAACAGTGTACATAAACCCATGGTTTTAAAGAGGTGGAATCCTACCAAAGACCGCTAACGTATCCGTGCGTCTTTCGTCTGGTAACCGCTCACAATTGTAAACACCTTGTGAGGTCCCGTTACCTTAAAATATATCAATCAATCAAAACCAAGTCCCACTTGATTTACAATATTTTAAGTCCATAAACCAATCCCCATGGTTTATCATTTTTAGCCGATATTGCCATTGGTCTAATCTTTAATTAACAATTCATTTATTTAATCCAACATATGTAACCCTATGTTCATCAAGACAATCCCCATGGGGTTTGGCCACACACGATGGCCAAACCCATGGTCCCTTATTTTTTGACCATAATTACAACAATGCCATCCATGGCTAACATAACCCATGACCTACCATTTTCACATTTATTTACCAAATTGCCATTGGTCTAACCTTCCATTTTAGCAAGTATTTACAACCTTGCCATTGGTCTAATCATAACCAAAACATTCCTCTTGTTTAGGTTAGAAACATAGATTCATAAACATCTAACTTCACCATTTGGCCACACACCATGGTCGAACCCATGGTCTAGCACTTTCACTCTTATTTACCACTTTGCCATTGCCTCCAACAACTTAGGCTTAGGTTCCAACACATAGGTCCCTTTATTTATTTTAAACATTCATAACACTCTCAATAGCCCTTTAAAATAATTCACAACTGATTCCATCAACTTATGTTTGAGTTTCAAAACATAGTTCCATTAATTATACATAATTACCGTATTGCCATCCAAGGCTATAATTTCATTATTCTCACCCTTCATCCCTTGGTTTGGTGAACCATTCAATTACATTATACAAAGGCCCATTATACAAGTTCACCATCTTAGGTCCATAAACGACCCATAATTACTTCACTACTTTGGTCCATAAAGAACCTCATGGGGTTCAGCCATACACCATGGCCGAACCCATGATTCTCCACTTTGGCCTTTAATTACACTTGCCATTACCTTCATCACTTTAGGTTTAGATTCCAAAACATAATCCATCATTGATTCATGGTTCATAAAATAAAACCCTAATCCCATAACATAATCCATAATTCATTTATTTGCATTCTCTAATTGGTCCACCATTCATTTAAATATTAAGTCCATATATGACCCATAAAAATTGGTACATGGGGTTCGGCCACACACCTTGGCCGAACCCTATGATGCATAACTTGCCAATTATAGAAACTTTCCAAATTTAATTTCCACTTTCCATAATTAGAAACTTTCCATTTTAATTTCTACCTTCCATAAACAATTAAAGTCCAACAACCATACTAAAACAACTCCATGGGGTTTGGCCATACACCATGGCCGAACCCTATGCTTCACAATCCTCCTTCTACAAATTATTAAACATTGATCTTACATTTAATCCATTAAAATCCAATAAGACTCATTCAATTTATTCATGATTCTTATCCATTTAATTCCTTCAAAAATCATATGCCATTAACATCAACTTTTATTTAAAATTAACCAATGACCTTCCATGGTTTTCCAACCCTTAAAATATAATCACCAAAAGCATCCATTAAAACTATACAAATTTATTAACCAATTCTCATGGTTTACCTCCTTAAAAATCCAACCCAACTCCATGGGGTTCGGTCATACGCCATGGCCGAACCCTATGGTCCTTTAATTTCCTCTTGAACCATTTAACTACCATTTTAAATCCATACATTTAACCAATATTCTTACATGGGGTTTGGCCATGCATTGTGGCCGAACCCTATGGTTCATGCTTCCATTAATTTAATGATCTAATTGCATTAACATAATTCCATTTAAATCCTTTTGAAATCCATTAAACCCAAACAATGTCCTTCCATGGTTTTCCAACCCATAGATCAAATTAAATTTACCAATCATCATCCATAAAAATTTGACCCATGTTCCTCCATTAAAATCACCAAAACCCTTCCATGCATGGCCGAACCCTATGGTTCAGCCCTTTTCCTTAAAATTATTTAAAATCAATCGCCCAATCTTCTTCCATTTACCAATTCTCTTCCATGGGGTTCGGCCATACACCTTCGCCGAACCCTATGGTTCTTTTCTTTTAAACAAAAATATAAAATCAAACTACTAACCGTTTATGCGACTCCTTCGGTTTTTCCTTCGCTTGTTGATTCTTGTTCTTCCAATTCTTCTTCTTTCTTCTTGATCTTTCACCCAAAACTGAGAACACCTTCTTGCCAAGAGTACAATGCGTCAATACCCTTGCTGGTTTGTGTAATGTCGTGTGCCTCTCTTTCTCTCCTTTTATTGCTACTTATTGGCCAATCTTAATCCCATATTTAGAATGTGCTAAGACACAATTGCCGTGTGCCCTTTGTCTGCTGCCTATCTTTGAATGTAATGCCGTGTGCCTCTCCTTCTTTATAAAACCTCCACCTAATCCAAGATAGAAAGTGCCATGCGCCCTTGATGCCTTTCTTTTATTAAAACCTTCCCTTGGTCCCAACTTAGACAATGCCATGTACACCTTGCTGAAATTCCCATTGCCATGTGCCCCTCTTGTAATTAACAAAGTCCTTTGTATCACTCCTAATCAAGGGAAAGAACCCTTTGTAGATATGTTCTAACACTTCATGCGCATATAATTAATTATAGACATCTTATTATTTGGCAATAAGATAACATTACCTAATCCCAACGTGTGACCAATTTTAGGACCATCCTAAAATCTTTCCACTTAATTTTAGATATCTTTTCAAGATATTCTTACATAAAATCATGGATATGGATATCTAAAATTTGGCCATGCAATATATATTCTATTAAAATATTCATATCCTTTCCATGTTCCCTCTATGCGCATGTCACTTAATTTATATCCCTCATTTATAGATATTGCATCACTAATTAAATTCAGCCCCATTTAATTTATTTGAAACCATTTCCACAATCCGTTGGGTCTTTATCGGACAATGACCCAACATTTTACCCATCTAAGGTCCATATCTAAAACTCATTAATTAAATGGGTAATTTCCGTAAATATTTATAACTTGAAAATCTGGGGTGTTACAAGTAGTGGGTATGAAAAGTTGGGAACTTGATTTAGTTAAAGGGAAGTTGTTATGAAATCACACCAGGTAGTGTTGAAATGAATTTGAATCATTGACTTTTGAGGATTAAAATGAAATCTATGAGAGTTTATATGTTGATTGAATGATGATGATAACATGTATGGCAGGAGCTCCAGAGTTCTCCACTGAAGACCAAAAGTGAAGAAAAATGCCTCAAGCTATGAATGATATCCTCATGATGGTAAGAAATACTTCATTTCTATTTAATTAAGCCATAGTTTTGGTGCTGAATATTTGGAACTATGCCCACTTGGTGCTGGAATATCATGGTTAAGCCTCTAACTTGCAATGAGGAAGGATTCATATCATTAAAAAGAGTAATATTTATGGTTGAGATTCGTAATTACTCTCCTAGTGGAGTTGTGGATTATAGTTATGTCTAGCGGAGTAGTGACGAAAATAACCTTGTCTTCTTGGTAGGGAAGAATGAAACCTGTAATAAGAGAGCCTAGTTGGTTATCCTTAAGGAAAATTATCAAACAAAAGAGGACTAAGTGTAGTAGATTGATTGGAAGTGAGGTGAATGGGTGATGACAAGGGGGATCAGGATATTATCCCTGTCATCTTCTGTAATGATTAAAAAAAAAATGGGTGTTAGAATGGTGTATCAAGCGTGAGATTTTTATGAACGATCCGTTGGGAATAGGACTTAATGTTGGAATTGACCCCTGGAGATAGGATCTTCCACTAAAGTAGGAACTCATAACGGATTGTGTGTGAGTTCTACATGATGGGTGATGGTGATTGAGTTGACTAAATGGTTCAAATGATGGAATTTGACTTAATTTCCTTATGGGTTGGGCGGTTACCCAACACATTGTTCTATATTAATATAGAAGTAATAAGCTAGTGGAAAGCTTATGTGATTATAAGGTCTGAAGGTTTTGGCCAGAATATAGGTTAGTATAGCATGGTGGCTAATATTGGATCGAGTGACTTAGGAGATGTGAGTGTGAATTGGATGATTCTAGATAATTATTGAATTGTTTCCACAGCAAGAGATTAAGTGTTATCTCTACAAGGTGATACCAGTGGAATTGTAATAAATGTTAGAATCTTAGAAGGACTAGAAGGATATAAGGAATATTTTGTTGGATGTTTAATTCAACCTTAATTATTGGTGGCTTTTGGCGATGTGTTTTATCTCCTTTCATGTGAGATATTGTTATTATGTGGTAGTAAATGGTTGGGAGTATATGGTATGTTTAGTGTGATTGGGATGTTATGGTATGATGTGGACATGGCTAATAATCCATATTGGTTCTAAATTTTGGCACGAGTATGGTGTACCTTACAGAACCTGGCTGGATCTGTAAAATCGGTAAAACCCCTTCACATGTGAATAGTGGAATGTGATATGCATGGGTAAAGTGTAAAATGAGTTGGGATTTGTGAGCATGATAGATGTTGATCGTACATATATTGTATTTGATTAAAGTTATGTGTGCACCTAATGGATTGCCACCTATGGGAAAGGAATCTTTCAGTAGGAAAAGGATTCAAGGATTGAGCGGATGTGTAAGAGATTTACGAGGTTTTTGTGGATGGGATAAAGGGGCAAGTCATCAGTAATCCATCTTATGCGATATATATATGAGACATGTTAAACTAACCCTCGATGCAGGTATGGTAAGTTTGGAAGGTTCCAGGTCTTAGAACCAAGATTGTGAAACTGTATGGAATGCACGATAAGACCTTTTGTAGAGAAAGGCATGGGAAATACGTATGTTGGCTTTGGTTTAGAGTTATCCTTGACAATAAGATTTTGGCAAGTTTGGTAAGCGAGAGAAATTGTCTTCACGCACATGGTAGAGCCTTCTAACGCACTTTGAGATGTATGTTTTGGGCACACATTTCAAATATGTATTCAATAGCAAGGTATGATCAAATCGGAATTGAGTTAGAGAATGGACTAAGTAGCTCCTAGTGTGTATTATTGGGTCTAGTGTTATGTTAAGATCTAGTGGAGATGAGTCATGAGAGTAAGAGGTATGATGAATGTATACATAGTAGGTATGATTTCATCAAAGTAATGATTATAAGGGATATGATGGTGAAATCTCTTGATTCTAGAGCATTGGATACATGAAAAGGTGATCATTGGAACACCAAGTGCCTTGGACTTTAGGCTCTAATGGTATAACGACACTATATAAATGCGGGACTGAAGGTATACGTTCTATACAATGTGTCATGATTTAAACAGTGGGATTGATTGTCTGGCAAACCGGTGTGCTATGACATTCATTGTGTGATAGATGCATGTCATATGTTGTGTAACGCCCTGCCCTTTTTCACTAGCTTCTTCTCATAAATTCAGAGTCTATATTTTTTTTTTTTATAACAGAGTAGAGTGATAGAGCGCGGGACGTCACGACGCGAGCTAAGTCCGAACTTCCAAAGTCCGACCCTTAAAACCCTATGTGTGCATGGACTCAGTCCACTAAAATGGTTCACACATAGCAATATCAACATGCGGAATCATAATATCCAAATTGCGGAATCATAATAGAACCAAGTTCTATTCCATTCAGATAGTAAAGTGCATCAAGTCCTTAATCATCATTCAAATACCATAATTATCAAATTTAACATCTATTCATCTAAGTTATTACATTCTGAAATCTAGCTACTCAAATACAAGTCCATGAGTAACTTTTATTAACAATAATAAACTAAATCATCCAAGCTCCTATGCCTGGCCCGTCTTGCGTTCGTCGTTCTCCTGATTTCCTGCGTCATCAACTAAGGTAGAAGTAGGGCGTTAGAACAACGCGCCCAGTAGGTATTCTAGTTACGGCTAACACATGGTTAGTACAAAACATATATTATAACATAATATCCAAAACCATGTAAAATCCATGCCATGCAGTGATGACAAATGCAATGAGTCCCACCCATCACATGTACATAAATGTACCCACCACATAGGTCTTCCGGACGCCCCTGCAGAGTGTGGACCCTCCGGAATCTTCTTGATGGAAATCACATCAAAGTACTGCACATAGGTTTTCAGACGCCCCGACGGAGTGTGACCCCTCCGGTTACAAATCCTCCACCCCATGCCATGCATGAGATGCCAATGGAATACATGCTATTTTATAACATAAACATAGCATTTAAAATCACCTTTGAAACATAATCAGCACATGCTATTTATACAATTAAACATAGCATTTGAAATTCAATAATAAAGCATATCCTTTGAAACATATTTTCATCAAACATAAGATAAAATAAATGTACATAAATCCATGGTTTTCAAAGCGGTGGAATCCTACCAAAGACCGCTAATGTGTGCTTGCGTCTTTCATCCAAGAATCGATCACCAATCGCGCACCGCTTGTGAGATCACGTTACCTTATAATATAATAATAAATCAACACCAAATCCCACTTGATTTACAAGGTTCTAAGTCCATAACAAAACCCCATGGGGTTTGGCCATACACCATGGCCGAACCCATGGTCTAATCTTTAGTTAATTACAATTATGCCATTGTTCATAACCATGGCCCTTTTTCCTTGCTTAGGTTCCAAATAATCCATACATATTTATTTTAATCCAAACACACAGTCCCATAAATAAATCATGGGGTTCGGCCATACACCATGGCCGAACCCTATGTCCAATATTTCCATATGTTTACAAGATTGCCATTGGTTCCCTCATTCATTTAAATCTGCCATAACTAAACTCTATCTTAATTCATTAACCAATCATGTCCATAAAATAAACCTCATGGGGTTCGGCCCTACACCATGGCCGAACCCATGATCCTCCACTTTGGCATGAAATTACAACTTTGCCATCCATGGCTTACATAACCAATAATCCGATTCTTGCAAACATTAAAAATCATAACTCATTAAACCTAAACCATAACTTTGATTCATGGGGTTCGGCCATACACATGGCCAAACCCATGATGCCTATGTTTCCATAATTAATCTCCGCCTTCCATTCTTAGATAGTTTCCATAAATAATCTCCGCCTTTCATAATTAGATAGGTTCCTAGATTAGAAACCATCTTCATAATTAGATACTTTCTAATTTCAATGTCCACTTTCTAAGAATAGAAACTTTCTAATATTAAACAAACTTCCATAAATGATCTTTAGTGGGGTTCGGCCATACACCATGGCCGAACCTCATGTATAGAAACAAATCAAATTTTAGCAACTCCTTCCATAATTGGAAGCTTTCCAAATTTAGCAACTTACTTCCATAATTGGAAGCTTTCTAATTTTAGCAACCTCCTTCCATAATTGGAAGGTTTCTAATTTTATTAATATCCCTTCCATGGGGTTCGGCCATACCCATAGCCGAACCCTATGGTTCCATTCTTTTCCTCCTTTTAAATCCAAACCACTTAACCATCAAAGGTTTCCATGATCTAAACTCTAAGAACATAAACCCATAATTAGATCACGACTTTCCATGGTTTCGATTCAACAAAGTGAACCATATCTTTCCATTAATCAATCAATGTTCCTCCATGGTTTTCAATATTCATAGCCCAACGAAATAAATCATAACTTTCCATGGGGTTCGGCCATGCACTATGGCCGAACCCTATGGTTCTTTCTTCCCATTCAAATCATTAAACCCATCTCCAATCTTCTTCCATGGGGTTCAGCCACACACCATGGCCGAACCCTATTGTTCTTTATTTCAAAACATATTTATCAAATAAGATACTAACCAGTTCTTGCTCTTCCAATCTTTCTTCTTTCCTTAGCCTCTTTCTCCTTCTTCTTGATCTTTCTCAAGTCGTGATCACCTTCTTGTTGCTGCCTTTTCTTCTTCTTGTTCTTGCCGTGGGTGAGAGATTAAGAGAGAAAGGAAGAGATAAAATTCGGCTATGGTGTGTAAACCATGCGCCCCTACTCCGTCTTTCCTTTTATAATCGTTCCTTGGTCCATATTTAGGAAGTGCTTAAGATAGCTACTCCCCCCTTAGGCCGTGCGCCCCTTTCCTTGTATCTAAATTGGAATGGCCGACCTCCCAATTTGGGAAAGTCCTAATTTAATCTCCAATTCATGCGCATAAACATGGATTACCTATCTTTAAATTTCGGCCATGCAATCTTTTATTTAAATTTAGATATAATACATCACTAAATTAATTCAACCCCATTTAATTTTAATAAAACCAATACCAAAATAGTTGGGTCCCAACACTTTACCCAATTTAAGATTCATATCTAAAATTCACAAATAAAATAGATAATTTTCATATAAAATAATAAATGAAAAATCCGAGGTGTTACATGTTGTAAATAGACCATGTGTATGTGGTGAAGTGTGCAGACATCATAGATCATGTGGGTAAACTTGGAAATTGTTATGGCAGATAGGTCTGGTTATGAGATACCAAATGATGTGTGTGACGAGATATATCCCACGAGATAAGCCGCGATGTGAGGGCCAGATGTGATAGGTTGCATCGGGTTATCTGCTTGCTATATTGTGTTTGTAAATGACATCGTCTAACAAACTATTGGTGAAAGTAATTGGTGGCTGTGAAAGGGAAATTTCACAGTCTGACAAAGAACAGGAGCATGTCTGTTATTGATGAAAGAATAGTGAGGTTTAGGGACCTAAAAGTCGAAAGGATCAAGTGTAGGCATGCGAGTGATGGCAAATGCTGGACAGATGGATTGCACAATAACAAGTTACTACACTACTTTGTAGGAAAAAAGTGGTAAAGTATCCACAAATTTTAATTGGAATCAGGTGAGAAAATGCCTTGGTTATATTATGGATTGAGAGTATCTCAATGTCAAGAGAGATGAATTTTTGTAAACCATGGCAGCATGTTAAGTTGCATTATGATTTTAATCATCTATTATGCTAACTTACAATTGTGTGAACATATGAATCACCAAAAATGGATTTCAGGTGATATTCTTGGTGTGCTGGAGAATAAATTTTGAGATGAGTCTCGAACCTATAAGGAAGTGGACATCTTGAAAGATCGGGTTTTGGAAAAATACTTGTGAATATTCAAGAATGTCAAAGAAATGGTGTCTTAAGGACAAGTGATACTTTGGATTCAAGCTATACGGAAAAAATAGAAGTCTTGAAAGACTTGATTTTTGGAGGAGTTACCAAAAGATATTCAAGGTACTCAAACTGAGTGTTTCGACGGAAGGTGTTTCCATTAGTGCAAGTGTTGTGACAACACCGTGAAGTACAACATGTGATGAGGGAACTAGAGTCGATGATGCGAAAGTTGTATGCTATTTTGTTTGCTAAGTAAAGGTACGAGCTTTCTTTTGAAATTTCGAGTCGAAATTTCTTTGAGGGTATGGAATGTAATACCCCGACCCAAATTAGTGTCTAATTATGTTAATTTAACTGTTAATTGTGATTAGTGTCCCGTTTATATAAAAGATTAACAAGTGGGCTTTATTTTGAGTCAAAGTTTGACTCGATCCGAGTCCGGAAGCTTGTGGATCCGACTCGTTTAAGTGTAGTGTAACGCCCTGCCCTTTTTCACTAGAAAACAGAGTCTATTTTTTATTTTTATTTTTAAATAAACAAAAGTGATTAAGAGAAGGATGTCAAGACCCGAGTTAAGTCCGGACCTTTAAAGTCCAACCCTTAACTGGCCAAACCTATGTGAGCATGGACTAAGTCCATGAGAATCGTTCTCACATAGTAAAGTATAATCGTCATGGAATATTACTTAAACTAACTGCGGATTATAATGGAACCTATGACTACTCCATTTTATTAGATAGCAAAGTACATAGTCGTTTATCCAAAGTTATCTTAAACTTAAACATTCATTCCAAACCATAGCAAATATTACTAAGTTATTACATGCCAACATCTAACTAACGAATTACATGTCCTTGACTTAAACAAAATGTCCATATTTAAACCATTTAAATGCCCAAGCTCCTATGCTTGGTTTCCTTCGCGATCCTCAACCTTTCCCTTTCCTGTGTCATCCACTAAGGATAGAAATAGGGCGTTAGATCAACGCGCCCAGTAGGTATTCTGATTAGGGCTACCACAAGGTTAGTATAAAAACATGCATATAACATAATAATACATGATCATCAAAATCTTACAAAAACAATGCTATGTATGTATGCAGATGTAATGAGTCCCACCCATCACAAGTATACATAGCCTCCTCTTGATGGGATTCTCATCATCAAGGTACCTCCACATAGGTTGTTCGGATGCCCCAACGGAGTGTGGACCCTCTGGTTTCGTCTTGATGGGATTCTCATCATCAAGGTACCTCCACATAGGTTGTTCAGACTCCTCGACGGAGTGTGGACCCTCCGGTTACATAACCATCACCCTATGCCATGCATGAGATGTCAATGAATACATGCCATTTGTAAATAAATCTTAACATTCAAATCCACTTTGAAACATAATAGTTTAACACATATCTCATCAAAATTAAGATAAAAACAAAATATAAAGTGTGGTTACAAAGAGGTAGGAAACCTACACAAGTCACTTAGAAATATTCGCTCTTCTTAAACCGTCACCCGTTTGTGATTACGCACTGTTCAAGAAGTCCCGTTACCTTGTTTATATAACAACAAGTCAAGACAATATCCTTTTGATTTCCAATTAAGTTTATGTCCAAAACCACCTTGTGGGGTTCGGCCATACTACATGGCCGAACCTCCCCCACTTGAATTTGATCTCCCTTTTTATTTAATCAATACCATCCAAATAACTTATATAAAACTTCAATCTACCAAACATACCTTGGTGAGGTTCGGCCATACAACATGGCCGAACCTCACCATTTTGGTTTGAGCCCCTTTTTCAAGTCCTTTGATCTTTTCATTCATATTAACAATATTACCATTAACCTAACCTTTGCTTAATATTGTCAATAACCAATGTCCATAAAACAATCCACCTTAGTGGGGTTCGGCCATACAACATGGCCGAACCTCACCATCTTAAATTTGGTCCTTTTAATCCTTGACAAATCTCCATTTTGATTTGACCAATTATATTACAAGTTAACCACTTCAAAGAAACTAAATCCACCAATTATCCATTAGTGGGGTTCGGTCATACAACATGGCCGAACCTCACCATACTGATTTTGTCCCTTTTTCCATCATCTATAATGGCTGATTATTTAATACTAGGTCCCAATATAAACATATGTGATTCCTTAATCAAAAGTGTATAACCATTAATAATTTCCAACCATGCTCTTAACTCCAATTACCCATAAAAATGGTCCATTATGGCCGAACCCTATGGTTTTCTTGATTCAAACATTCCAACATTTATGTACGGTTTATACATAGCAACTTAGCCATAATAACAATATGGTTCAGCCATGCAATGGCCGACCCAAAACATTAACCTTTTCTCCATTTAAAACACCTTAAAACCTTCAAACAATGTATGGTTTTTATCTCTCAAAAACCATAAAAATAACCAAGTCTTTTCATGGGGTTCGGCCATCCAAAGTGGCCGAACCCTATGATCCATTTTCTACCCTTTTTAAACATCATTATCCATGATTTAAACCCTTGATAGGTTCGGCCATACAATGGCTGGATCATGTTCCCTTAACCAATTTATTTAACAAGGGTTTATAGTGCACTTACCAATACCTTGACTCCTCCGGTTCTTTCACTCCTTCTTGATCTTCTCCTTCCTTAGTCCTTCCTTCCTCCTTCCTTCTTGTCCTTTAGCCGAGCTTAATCTTGCTGGAAACTCCTTGAAGTTGATCGGCCAAAGTATTGATTTGAGAGAGAGAGAGATAGAAAAACTTGAGATGAAAAAATACTCCAAGTCCTTGACTTGAGAGGAACGGCCAAGAGAGGGAGAAAATGAGATAAAATTCTCCAAATGTTTGATCTTCTTTCTCTTAGGTTGCTGGCCGGCCAGGAGAGGATGTGAGGGAGAGATAGCCAAGAGGGAAAGGGAGAGTTGAATCTTGTTTGAATTTGAAAAATAAACCCCAAATTCCCACTTATGTCTCCAACGTGTAGCCTTGTTTGAAATTGAGATTTAAACCAACTTCATTATCTCTCCATGTGGGAGTTTCCTCTTCATTATCTTCCCTATCTCTACATGAGATAGAATTCTCAGGACTCCAATGTGTATGCCATTGAAATTTGAATTTTTTAAATATAAAACTATCTCCATTATCTTTCCATGTGCATCCTTGTTTTGATTTTGAAATAAACCAAACCTCCCTACCTCTCCAACATGTAGCTCTTATTTGAATTTTGAAATAAACCATCTTCATCTCTCCAACGTTTGAGTTTGAAATAAGAACAATACTCTTCCATCTCTCCAACATTTAAATTTTGAAACAAACCAGCCTCCTCCCCAACGTGTATCCTTACCTTTGTTTTGAATTTGAATTCCAAATGTAAAAACCGTCCACCCCATTATTTGAAATTAAATTTAAAATGTAAACCGTCCTTTCCATTGTTTGAATTTAAATTTAAAATGTAAATTGTCCATCTCAACTCATTTAATTTAACTCAACTCACTTGGTGGTCAACCAGGTCAAACACGACCTATTGGGTCCCAATTGGACATTTTGACCCAATTAACAACTTTGACCCAATTGAATACATCTTACCCAATTATTCCAATTGCCACCATATACACAATCCGTTGGGTCTTAATTGGGCAATTGACCCAACCCTTTACCCATCTAAGGTCCATATCTAATAATTCACAATTTAAAATGGCAAATTTCATATATATTAATAACATGAAATTCCAAAGTGTTACATGTAGTGGCAAAGTTGAAATTATCTAAACTTTCTCTGGTTGAGACCTTTAAAATAATGTGTAATATTTAATTTGTCAAATTGCACAAAATTATTTAGTTTTAAAATTCTGAGTCTAAAGAATTTTACCAACTAACATTTTGATTTACACGTGTGATTTTTAAATTATCAACAGTGTCCCTATTTTTATAAAATGTTAGTTTTTAAATATTTCAAAGTGTCAAAGTGTCTCAGAATTTTAAAATTACTTTTATCAGCCAAATTTTGTGACACGACTGTAAGTTCAGAATTTTCACAAAGCATTTTTAAATTTTTTGAAATTTAGCATTTTATGATTTTTTAAATTAAAACAGTGGGTTTTAAATAAATCTTTATCTTCACTTTTTTTGACATTTATGATGTTAAATATTTGGATAACACTTATCCGTTCATTATTTTCCTTAAAAAAATGGATAGGCCCCTTCCTTCATATAAACATTTTCTCCTCATGCGATTTCTTTCCTCCCTCTCATGTTTTCCTCTAATTTCTACAAGTGACATTTTTGGTAGGTTTTGGAGGGAAGCAGAGACCCTGTCAAAGCTCTCCCGGAATGTATCAATTTCATCGGCTTTGAGGTAGGGAGTACAAATCTTATTAATATTCAAATTTTTATTTTATCGTAAATATATGAAGATTTTATCGATGTTTATCGCTTGTTATTCATATGTTTGAGATTATACTGTATGCATAATTATTTTCTTTAAATACCTGACGAAAATGTGTTTGTTAGTTTATATGTGATTTGCGTATACGTGAAACGACACGGGTATGGTCCTGATTAATAAAGGTTCTGGTATATTTTATGTTGAAAATTATTTGCCCCGAAAAACTGGGCTGGACCTGTCAACTTGATTAAATACCCTTCACAAATGTTATGTGATTAATTGTGTGAATGATGCATGAATTATGTACGCGGTTATAAATGATGCATATTATTTGATTACACAACTTAAATGATTGGCCTCACAGAGCTATGTAGAGCATAGTAAGATTTACTCTATGCTAGGATATGATTAGTTTCATGTGGGAAATATAGGTATTGGTTGTATTAATTGAGCTGAGAATAAAGTAAGTAGCTCATCTTGTGTATTATTGGGTCCCGTGATATTTAAGGATCCAACAGATATTGGGTCTTTGTGGATAAAGCGTATGATGACTGTCTTTATACAACAGGTATGATATTTATGATGGTGGATAAGGTTTTGTGGAAGCCAGTGTGTATTGTTGAATTTGGTCAGTGGGAGATAAACCACGTTGACCTATTGTGAATATTGGTGAATATTGACGTTGGGATACGTCATATGACAGATGATTTAGGGTGTCTGTTCACGGTAGGTCCGCGTGAGACCAAAAGACCAAAAGTCTTGTGGGTGGGTGAGGAGTAAGTAGGTGTGACTTGGGCGGGCGAGGAACGCTGTCATGTTACTACACTGCAAGGCTTCCTAACTGTCATGCTGCGGTGAGGGGTGAGGTTATCACAGTTCCGTACCTGAGACGTATGAGTCAGACACATAGCATTGATCTCTACTACTGATGGGTAGATAAGTAGGTGGATTATGAAAATAGCACATACGAAAGAAGTATGCAATGGATAGAGTATTTGGATTGGGAGATATATGTTTGGACGTGCTAACTTTTAGACAGTAGATTTGACTGTCTGGCATACCATTATGACCATGTCACCTGTTTTGTGGCAGTTGTGTGTGTCCATACGTTGTAGATGGGCCTCTGTGTATTGTTTTATTGCATGGTGGTTTGTGTGTACTATTTAGGGTTCTATTTGTGAAGATTATGGAATATGTTTAATTCCTGTACTTTTTACTTTGGCCATTGTACCTCTACTGAGCTGATGATCCATGGCAAGTGAAACTCACTCCCCAACAATTTTTCAAGATATTGCCGATGGGTGACCAGAGCTATCTCTCAAAGTTAGCCGCGTGGTGCTAAGTAGATGATGGCTTCCATTTGACAAATGACTCTTTATTTGTATTTAAATTTAGGGTGGTAATTAATTGATTATGGATTTATTCATGTAACATAGAATTTGATACTGGAAACCAGTAGCCCATGTACATGTATTGTATTTTAATCGGTTGTAATGTTTTTTTTTTTTAAAAGTACGCACGGGTCTCAGGGCGGGTCGTGACACTAATTGGGCTTTGGACGCAACGATCCGTGAATTGATAGGCAATGTAACTCTAACCAAGCGATTGGTGGAGTCACAAGACCAATGAAACATACACAGACATGATCATTCACTATCAAACAAAAATCATGCCTAAATCTAATTTTCGAACTTCACTAGGCAATTCGAATTTATGGCCAGGTAAGTTCCCAAGTAAGTGGTGGAGCACAAACAACATCTACGTCCGAACTTATCCTTAGACGTACTCGACCTTATGTCTTGGTGACAGAACTAGCCTTAGACACCATTCTTGAAGAAAAAGTATTCGCGGGTAACATAAAATGAACTGGATTGAAAGTGGTTCTAGTGAGCATGAAACCCTAATTCTAGCTAATGGTATTAATGAATTTTATTAGGTAATAATGCATGATCCAATTTTTCTAATTATTTACTAGATAGTGTGAATAAAATCCTAATTTACCAATGCAAGATGAAAACAATTATCAAAGCAATTAATCAAACAAACTAATTTAAATAGATGAATACTATCAACCTAAACGCATGATCAAATTAATTTTTTTAATGCAAATAATAAATGAGAACACGCTAGATAAAAGTTTTATATGAATGCATGAGAAAAATTAAAATTAAGATAAAGTGATTAGGCACTCACCTTAGCCTATTATGCGTATTTTCCAGCAATTTTTAAGTGTGCATTTAAAAACCTGTAAAAGGGTACATACAAGCCTTGGTGTAAATTCTAAATTACAGCCTAATAAAAAATTTAAATTAAGTCATGGCCACAAAAAATTTAAAAGTAGATTCCAACAATTTAAGATTTGGAATTTAAGTTCAATCAAGACTCATAATTCTCCATGAAAAAAAAAAAAATTAGACATCATATTTAGAAACCTTCCTAAATTAGATGAAATTCTAAATGTAGAAACTATCTAAGTTTGGAACTATTCTAAAATTAAATTTTCAAAAATTAGAGAACTCTCCAAAAATAGATTTTTCTAAAAATAGAAACATTCTAAGATTGGTTTATTTTCTAAAAATAGATTATTTTTAAATTAAAATAAATTTCCAAGATAAGAAAATGTTGTTAAAGAAGGAAACTAATGAATTAGAAAATTTCTAAAACTAGAAAAATCCTAACTACATAGTTTCTAAACTTAGCAATACTTCCAATTTTAAGTTAATTCCAAAGATCATTGATGTTTAGAAATGTAAATTGACTTATTTAGCCTTGATTTTTGGACCAGTTAGCCCTTGTTTTTTGTATATATTAGATGTGTTTAATGTTATTTTAGTTTTGTAGGGAAAAATTGGAGAAAACAGGAAATAAGCCTAAAATCGGGAATAAGTGCAAGTTGTGAGCTTAAACTGGAATATTTGGAGTTCGGATAATTGTTTCGCCGCTTTTAGGAATTTAATTGTAAATTGTTTAATATGGATCCATTTATGAGAGTTCAAATTATTTCAATATTTTTAGATTAGTGGTGGATTAATTGTTATTTTTCAAAAATTGAAGAAAAATCCGATGAAGATTGAATACCGAGAAGCTTGAAGAGAAAAGCCCATGAGCTAGAAGCCCGATCCATTGGGCCAGGCTGAGTTACATCCAGACACTGGGCCAGGCTTAGTGCTCCATGTGCATATCATATGCAGGCCAAGCCTCAGTCCATGTCCACAAGCCTAAGAACCAATTAATAGTATCGCATACGAGTGCGAGGTCGAACCCAAGGGAAATCACAAAATATATGCCTAAGATAATAAATTGACACCATGAAAAATAATGTGGTTTGAAGGAATAAAATTATAGAATTAATTTTAACCTTGGAAAATTTCCTAAAACATGAAATTATATTCTTAATTTCAAAAAACCCTTTTTCTTTAGAAAACCAACATTCAAAATAATCATCTAAATTTGGAATTTAACAATATATAGCATCAACTTAACTTAAAGATTTTGGATTTTAACTCAAGATTATGAATCTAATATCTTTAATTAAAATGGTGGAGTAAAATTTAAGTAACCTCATCTTAATTTAAAAGTACATAATTAAGATACAAATATTACATTTCCAACCTAGTTTCAAAGAATTGAAAGAATTGATTGAATAAAATGAATAACATAAGCAAACAAATAAATAAAATAAACAAACACTTAAACAAATAAAACAAAATATTTGCTGTAACACCCCGGATTTTCAATTTATTATTTTGTATGAAAATTATCCACTTAATTTGTGAATTTTAATTATGAACCTTATATGGGTAGTGTATTGGGTCATTGGCCCAATTAGGACCCAACGGTTTTGGATTTGGTTACAATAAAAATTAAATGGAGATGAATTTAATTTGTAATGCAAAATTAAATAAATGACTGTGAATGGCCGATTATTGGATTTGAATATCCAAGGGGATGTTCAAAAATCAAATGAAGATTTCATGGCCGTGTGAATGGGATTTACACATCTAAGGAGATATGCGCATGAGGTATTAGAATATTTTTTAAAAAGGGTAGGCAACTCCTAATTATAGACACAAGGGTTATGCGCATAGCACCTCCTAAAAGAGGCACAAGAAAAGGGCTCACAGCATTGCTATTCTCATCTTAGCATTGGCCGATGGTGATGTATTAAAATAAGAAAGGGAGGTCGGCAATTACTAAAATTAAGACAAGGGTCGACGGCCCTAAAGGGGGTTGGCTATCTTAAGCACCTTCTAATATTGGACCAAGGGAAGATTATAAAAGGAGAGGAGGACAAGGGCACACGGTTACACCCATCATTGCCGAATTGTATTTCGTTCTCTCTCCCTCTCTCAAGCTCTCATTCACGGCAAGAGCAAGGAGAAGAAGAAGACAGCCAGCAAGAGGTATTCTTGGTTGGAAAAATTAAGAAGAAAGGAGAAAGATTGGAAGAGCAAGAAATCGGAAACGGTTAGTATCTTATTTGATTAATTTATTTTGAAATTAAAAGAACAATAGGGTTCGGCCAAGGTGTATGGCCGAACCCCATGGAAAAAGTTTGGGAGATGATCATGGTGTTTTAATGGAAGCATGAACCATAGGGTTCGGCCACAATGCATGGCCGAACCCCATGAAAGAAAATATGGTTAATGTATGGATTGTCAATGAGGAAAAAACCGTGGGTGTTGTTTAATAAATTCATGTTGTTTTAATGGATGTTTTTGGTGATTTTAGTGGAAGGTTATAGATTGTATTTGAAGGAACGAAAACCATGGAAAGTCATGGTTTAAGTCATGGGTTCTTTGGTTGGAAAACCATGGAATAAGATGAACCATAGGGTTCGGCCATGTGGCATGGCCGAACCCCATGGAAATGATATTGTTAAAAATTTAATGGATTTAAATTAGTGGTCAAGATCATGAACCATAGGGTTCGGCCATGGTGTATGGCCGAACCCCATGGAGATGGTTACTAATTTGGAACGTTGGATTATTATCTTGGAAACATTCTAAGTATGGAAGGATTTACGTTTTAAATATGGAAACCTTCTAAATATAGAAGATGGAGATAAATTTGGAAACCTTCTAAAAATAGAAGGAGGAATTTAAAATGGGAAGGTTTCTATTTATGGAAGGAGGTTGCTAAATTAGGAAGCTTTTATTTATGGAAGTTATATCAAATTAGAAAGTGAATGGATTGTCTCAATTGGGTGAGGTTCGGCCATGTTGTATGGCCGAACCCCACTAGAGTTATTTATGGAAGATGATTGCTAAATTATGGAAGTTACATGCTAAAAATTGGAAATTATCTAATTATGGAAGGAAGCATGCTAAACTTGGAAACTTTCTAAATATGGACCTTCTAATTGTGGACTTGTTAATTATGGAATTGCTAATAATGGAGGTTGATGAAATTAATGGAAACTTAGGCATCATGGGTTCGGCCATGTGTATGGCCGAACCCCATAAACCAATTTTATGGTTTGTGGATCAAAGTATGGATTAGGTGTTTGTAATTGAATGAAATGTTAACTATGAATGAGACCAGTGGCAAAGTTGTAATTATAGCCTAAAGTGAAAGATCATGGGTTTGGCCATGATGTATGACCGAACCCCACGAGGTTCTTTTATGGATTTGAGTGGTCGTGGAATTTATATGGGCCTAATATGATTCAATGAAGGGAAGGATTAGAGTCTTATTTGTGAATCATGAATCTATGATTATGGATCGGTTTGGACTTAGACATCATAGGGTTCGGCCATGGTGCTTGGCCGAACCCCATGAATCAGTTATGGGTCTATTGTGTTTATGTGTTAAGGAGTGGAAGGTTTGAAATGATTAAACCAAGGGCAAAGTTGTGAATACATGCTAAGATGGAAGGTTCGCCATGAATGGCAATCTTGTAAATATGGGGTTTTGTCTATGGACTTAGAACATTGAAAATCAAGTGGGACTTGGTTATAATTAATTGTTATATTATAAGGTAACGGGACCTCACAAGGTGTTTACGATCGTGAACGATTACAGGACGAAAGACGCAAGGACATGTAACGGTCTTTGGTAGGATTCTACCTCTTTGAAACCATGGGTTTATGTACATATGTTTATTTTATGTTTGATGAAATTATGTTTCAAAGGATATGCTTTATATTGAAATTCAAATGCTATGTTTAATTGTATAAATAACATGTGTTGATTATGTTTCAAAAGGTGATTTTAAATGCTATGTTTATGTTATAAAATAGCATGTGTTTCATTGGCATCTCATGCATGGCATGGGGTGGAGGAGTTGTAACCGGAGGGGTCACACTCCGTCGGGGCGTCCTAAAAACCTATGTGTGGTACCTTGATGTGTTTTTCCATCAGGAAGAATCCGGAGGGTACCACACTCCGTTGGGGCGTCCGAAAAAGCTATGTGGTGGGTACTTTTATGTACATGTGATGGGTGGGACTCATTGCATTTGTCATCATTGTATGGCATGGTTTTATATGGTTTTTGACAGTACGATATTATTATGTGTTTTGTACTAACCATGTGTTAGCCGTAACTGGAATACCTACTGGGCGCATTGTTCTAATGCCCTACTTCTACCCTAGTTGATGATACAGGAAATCAGGGGAACGATGAACGCAAGACGGGCCAGGCATAGGAGCTTGGATGATTTAGTTTATTATTTTTAATAAAAGTTCCTCATGGACTTGTATTTGAGTATCTAGTTTTCGGAATGTAATAACTTAGATGGATGGATGTTGATTTTGATAATTATGGTATTTGAATGATGATTAAGGACTTGACGTACTTTGCTATCTGAATGGAATAGAACTTTGTTCTATTATGATTCCGTAATTTTGATGTTAATGTTCCGCATGTTTATATTGCTATGTGTGAACCATTTTCGTGGACTTGGTCCATGCACACATAGGGTTGGCCAGGTAAGGGTCGGACTTTGGAAGTTTGGACTTAACTTGCGTCATGACGTCCCGCGCTCTATCACTCTACTCTGTTATAAAATAAAAAAAAACTCTGATTTACAGGAAGAAGCGAGTGAAAAAGGGTGGGGCGTTACATTTACAATTGGATTATGTCAATCATAGCCATCGAACATCATACACAATGAAATTAATAAACATGAGATCTAGATCATGGAATTCATGCAAAATCCAAATTTCAATTCATCCATTTCATTAAAATTAAATTCCATATTCCTTAGTTTAATTAAATGAACCTTAGATCTTAGATTTGGACAATTAAATTCTAAATGTAAAATATTTCATATGTTCAAAACCTTAGATTTGAATTTAAAGAATTCAAAAGTTCTAAAATATTTCAGAAGTCCAATCAATTAATTAAAGAACATTAACTTAAAATTAAATCAAACAATCACCATTTAAAATTCGAAAATTGGACTTTCCATTAAACTAAAAGTATATCTCGGATTTATGTAATTGAAATTAATACACAAGCTTTGAAAAATACATCAGAAATAATCAAAATATAATTTACAAATAAAAAAATCACTTGTAAAATTCGAATTCTCTTCCTTGTCTTCTGTGTATTCCAAAGTTCCAATGGTGTTCTTTTGCTCCTAACCAAATTCAAAATTCACTGTGTATCCATGGCCTCTATTTATAGCTTCCAGTGGAGAGAGGATGTAACCTGTAACACCCCGATTTCTCAACAAGATGAATATTTACGAAAATGCCCCTGGATTGGTAAATTTATTAATTATGATGTTAAATGAGAAAATAGTGGGGCCCATTGTTCAAATTAAGATCCTATGAACATATTATAAGGGTCAAATTATAATGGATGTTCAAATGAAGATCCTATGAACATATTATAAGGGTCAAATTATAATGGATGGGTAATGTACACCAAATTAGGTCAAAATGGTTAATTGGGTCAAAGAATTCTCAATGGTTGGAATAATTACGAAAATGCCCCTGGATTGGTGAATTCAATAAATGTGATTGTAAATAAGGAAATAGTGGGGCCCATTGCTCAAATTAAGATCATATGAGCACATTATGAATGTCAAGTTTGATTGGATGGGTAATTTCTCAATGAAGTGGATAAATTACGAAAATGCCCCTGATGTGTTAAATTAATTATTTTGTGATGTTAAGTAAGGAAATGGTGGGGTCCATTGCTCAAATTAAGATGATATGAGCATATTATAAATGTCAGGTTTGATTGGATAGGTAATGAACATCAATTGGGTCGAAAATGGCTAAATGGGTCAAAGGGCCCAATTGGACCCAATAAGTCAAAATGGATGATTTGACCATTGTGTAAGCTCAAATTAAATGGGGTTAAGCTTATTTGATTGGAAATCAAGTGGAGAAAAAATGGGTAGGCTTGATCCATATGTGAAAACCATTTACAAATGACCAAAATACCATAATTGGGTCATGGAGTCAAAAACGGGTCAAGGAGCTAAAAGTGGACCCAACGGGTCGAGTTGACTATGGTTGACCGTGTGGACCCTCTAGGGAGCTAAAACACGAGTTAAATCAATTGAGTGGGACTGAAGTGAGTTGGAATTAAATCAAGGGTTGAGTTAACTCATGTGCATTGAATGAAATGCATTAATTATGGTGAGTTGGACATTGAGTTGAGTGAGTCAAAAATGGAAGTCAAATGGGCTGAAAATTCAGTGAGATAAGTGGGGTGGCTGTTTTGAGAGTTACAAATACAAGGTTAACCAAGGGGCTAGTCATTGGAACATGGAGAGTTTTATTTAAAAGTTGAAACTCCAAGATAGATATTAAAACCAATGGGAGTTACAAAGTGTGTTCACACTTGGAAGAGGGGAGTTTCATTTCAAGAATGAAACTCTCAAATGGGACATTGATGAGGATCAAATGGGCTGAATGGAGCTGCTGTATTATAGAGTTACAAATGAGGTTTTTGTAACGCCCGCCCCTTTTCACCGTAAAATCAGAGTACATTTTTTTTTTTTAAATAAAAGTGACAAAGGGCGCGGACGTCACGACGCGAGTTAAGTTCCGAGCTTCTAAAGCCCGGCCCTTAACTGGCCAACCCTACACGTGCGTGGAACATAAGTCCACGAGTACGGTTCACGCGTAGCAAGTAAGCTCACGGAACATAAAAATAAATGCGGATGATCATAGAACTATCCTACCAGTTCTTCAGATAGTAGGGAAGAAATACCCAATTAATTACGAAAATGCCATTATACTGTATTATCCAAAATAATACCTAAACATAGCAAACTACCTAAATTATTACATTTCCGACAAGCTAACTATACAAATACATCTTTTCCAAAATAAAGTAAAACAAAATAATTAGTCCGCCTCCCCAAGCTCCTAAGCTTGGCTTCCGTCTCGCCCTTCTAGTCCGCCATCTCCTGCATCGTCAGCTAGGGTAGAAGTAGGGCGTTAGAACAACGCGCCCAGTAGGATTCCGAGTAGGGCTAGCACATGGGTTAGTAATAACCACATACAGATAATAACACAGTGAAAACTATAAACCACCATATACTGAAATATACGTAAATGATATGCCATGGGTGTCAATGTTATGAATCCCACCCATCATTCCTGCCATATACTGTCATATCCCTCTTGACGGAAAAACCTCGTCAAGATATGTCCAACCGCAAAATATCCCCCTTGACGGCAAAGCCTCGTCAAGGTGTCCCCATGCCTGTTCTCGGTCGCCCCGACGGAGCATGGACTCCGGTTTGTTTATTTTTTTCCTCCCATGCCATGCATGAGATGTAATGCATTATGCTATGTACTATTTATAACTCATAACCTTAAGATATCATACATAGCCTTAATTTATAATGCATAACCTTAATCATAGTTCATAGCCATTAAATAAAATCCATCTTAAACATAGCATCCATAATTGTAAAAACCCATCATAAGATAAATACTAATCAATAAAATATGACAAAAATACCATCACACATCCATGGCTTACAAATAGGTAGGAATCCTACCGAATACCGACTCGCGTCCTTTTTCGGCTTCGTCCGATAATCCGGCTACCGACACGCGTACCGCTCGCGATATCCAATACCTTATTACATACACATAATTAGTCCATATTTTAACCATTTCTAAGCCCATACATCATATCTTAGTGGGTTGCTTCATTTTGATTAATATTTACGGTTTTGCCACTACCTCCCCTATAGTTAAACATTAACTTAATTATATACATTTCTTTGTCTAAAAATTCATTCATGGATTCAGGTCCATTAATGACCCATCACCCATATCTCAAGATCATTAAATCAGCCACTTAATTGAACCTAAACTCCATTAATTTAATCATATACAAACACATTAACCTTAGGCCAAACAAGTCTACATACATCACTTAGTTCCATCACACATTTGACTTATCATTTTTTTTTATCATCATAAACTACATTTTTGGAATCCATGAATGTCCCCTTTAATCATGCCATATTCCTCATTTACTAATCCATATACATACACCTTCATCTTAGTCCTTAATTGGTTCACACAAAATGGGTCCATTGGTGTCTCCTTAACCATAATATAACAACACTAGAATTTAGCCATTTAAATATTCTAATCCTCATTCATTTCCCACATACATAACACCAAAATTAATCATAAGTTTACCCACAAATAGGTCATGAAATCCATTTACAAATCACTACATTCAATCATTAACTCCTTAAGAAAATCATAAACCCTCTTTCCCATGATTTTTCTTATAAAACCCCTTCAAACTTAATCACATTTAATCAAGAAATTTAAAACCCTAAACCATCTCCATGGTTTTCCATTCTTCATAAACCCTAATAAATCATTAAAATGCCCAAATTACTTTGCATATCCTCCATTCCTTAAAACCCTAAAAAAAATCATACATTAATTATATAACCCTTAATCCATTTTTTTTTTCCTAACCCTAACCTATCCATTAGAGTTTCCTCCACTTTCCATCCTTCCATTTTGATGGATTTAAAATCCATGGCACAAAATTATTTAGCCACCATTAAATTTAACCAAAAAGAATTCCAATTCTTAAACCCTAAAAAAAAATCCAAAACTCTTGTTTAAGAAATACTCACAATCCGTCGTCTCCTCCGACTTCCGCCGCTTCCGTCGGCTTCCTTAGTCTCCTTTCTCCTTCCTCTTGATCTTTGGTAGGTCAAGATGCTTGATCAATGGTGAAACCCTCCTAACTTAGGATTGGCCAAGGTAGGGTATGCTTGAGAGAGGGAAAGGAGGAGATGATGAGAAGAAGATGGTAAGTCTTGACCTTAGAATGGTGGACCATGCTTGCACCTCTTCTCTTCTTTCTTCTCTTCTCCTCTTCCTTTCTTAATTTTTTCTTCTCTTCTTGGAGTGTGGGACGGTGGTGGAGAGCAAAATGGAAAAAAAATGAAATGAGAGAAAAGAGCATCGATGGAAGAAGATGGTTAAAAGAGATAAAGTTTATCTCAATTGGGTGGAGTAATCAATTCCTCCCACCAACCCCACATAGATATTTTCCATGCTTTTTTGACCCCAACAACACTTGCCAACGTTTTTTGATGCCTTAAGATAAGATGGCATTTGGTTTTCCACTTTTTGACCATTTGACCCTCATTTGATTATTTTAATCATTTAATAAATTAACTAATTACCTTAGGTTAATTAGTTCCCACCTAATTTAATTCCATTTCTTAACTTCCTTCTATGAATCCACCCATGGTTGACCAAGTCAACCATCGTGGCCGGCCCCATCAAACCTTGGCCCACATGCCACCTCACTTGATGAGGTGGAGGTGGGTCCCACTTGGCCACAACACCATTGTTTAATTCCAAATTACTTAGGGTGATTGAATTTCATTAAGCCCACTCTAAATGGATCACCATTGGGCCCATGGCCCAATTACATTTCCCACTAGCCCATTTACCTTAGAGCTTAACCATCTTGACCCATTGGGTCCCAAATGGGTATTTGACCCAATTTGACCATTCTTGACCCATTTAAATAAATTTAAATCCAAACCATAGTCTATTGGGCCACACTTGGGCCTTTATCCAATTTTGGCCCATTTACCATTTACTCCACCAATTTTCTAATTTCCATCATTAAAATAATTAATATTCACATTTATATTAATTCCCAAATTCCGAGACCTTACAATACAATCCTCTTTTAAAATTTTCGTCCCGAAAATTCGAGCGAAGTAGAGGTTCAAAACATCTTACACAAAGAGTTCCGGATGAGAGGCTCTCATCTCCGACTCAAGTTCCCAGGTGGTTTCTTCATTACCATGTCAGTTCCCATACCACCTTGACGAACTGAATGGCCCGGTTCCGCAACACCCTTTGCTCGGTCCCGACTATTCTGACCGGCTTTTCCACATATGTCACATCGCTTTGCACATCGATGTCTTGAATATTCAATACATGTGAAGGATCAGGGTTGTACTTCCTCAACATAGACACATGGAATACATCATGTAATGATGATAACTGTGGAGGGAGCGCCAACTGATAAGCTACCCCCCCCCCCCCCCCCCCACCCTCTTCAAGATTGGAAACGGTCCCACAAATCTAGGTGACAGTTTCCCCTTCTTTCCAAATCTCATGTGTCCCTTCCGTGGTGAGACTTTCAAAAACACCAAGTCCCCCACCTCAAATTCGAGGAACCTTCTCCTTTTGTCGGCGTAACTCTTCTGTCGGCTTTGTGCAGTGAGTAGATGTTGCCGTATCAATTTAATCTGCGCTGTAGTTTCTGCAACTAACTCCGGTCCAATCAGTGCAGGCTCACCGGCTTCTGTCCAACACACTAGTGATCTACATGGCCTACCATATAAGGCCTCAAACGGAGTCATCTGTAGGCTTGACTGATAGCTGTTATTGTAGGAAAACTCCACCAGTGGTAAATGATCCTCCCATCCACCCTTAAAGTCTAGCATGCATGCTCTCAGCATATCCTCCAATGTCTGTATTGTCCTCTCCGACTGTCCATCAGTCTGTGGATGAAATGCTGTGCTAGTTACTACGTCGGTCCCCATAGCCGACTGCAAGCCCTGCCATACTCTGCCGGTGAATCGGCCATCCCTGTCGGACACAATAGACCAGGGAATGCCATGTAACCTGATGATCTCCCGGATGTACCGTCGACCCAAAGTCTCTGATGAATCCGTCATCTTGATGGGAAGGAAATGTGCAGACTTGGTCAACCGGTCCACTATGACCCATATTGCATCGTTGCCCTTGGATGACCTTGGCAACCCTGTTACAAAGTCCATGGATATGTGTTCCCATTTCCATTCTGGCACCGGTAAGGGTGCGAGTAAACCCGGTGGCTTCCGATTTTCTGCCTTAACCTGCTGACAGGTTAAGCAACAAGCAACAAACTCTGCCATGTCTTTCTTAAGTCCATGCCACCAATAGTGCCTCTTAAGATCATGGTACATCGTGGTGCTGCCCGGGTGAATAGAGAGTTTTGTTTGGTGTGCTTCAATCAGCAACTCTCTTCTGCAATTCTTAGGCACATATGTCCTACCTCGGAACATAAGACCTTGTCCCGGTCGTAATTCCCATTCCGGTACAACTTCACCGGTAGACATTTTAGCCCATATCTCCTCCACCTCTGGATCTGTTCGTTGTTCCCGTTCAATCTCGGAGACCATGTGGGATCGTATGATCAGATTATATATGGTTCCATGATTATTCAGATAGAGTTTAAACTTTCTGATGGTATTCAACACCTCCCATTCTGTTCTGATCATACTGGCTACTGTCGCAGGTGATATGCGGCTGAGAGCATCCGCCACTTTGTTCGCCTTGCCAGGATGATACCGGAATGCGAACTCATAATCTGCCAAGTATTCCATCCACCTACGTTGTCTCATGTTGAGTTCCTTCTGATCAAATAGGTACTTTAGGCTCTTATGGTCTGAGAATACCTCAAACTTCTCACCATAAAGGTAGTGTCTCCAGCTTTTAAGAGCGAAGACCACTGCTGCCAGTTCCAGATCATGTGTGGGATAATTGCGCTCATGAATTTTCAACTGTCTTGACCCGTACGCCACCGCCCTATTACCTTGACTAAGCGTACACCCCAGTCCCTCTCCTGAGGCATCACAGTACACCTCATAGTTTCTGCCTCTTTCCGGCAAGATCAAAATAGGAGCGGTTGTAAGCTTCTCCTTTAACTCCTCAAATCTCCGGTTGTACAGATTTGACCATTCAAATTTGACTCCTTTCTGAGTGAGTCGGGTAAGTGGGGCTGCAATCTTGGAGAAATCCATAATAAATTTCCTGTAGTAACCGGCCAATCCCAGAAAACTGCGGATCTCGGTCACATTCGTCGATGCTTTCCACTCCCTCACTGCCGCTACCTTAGCCGGGTCTACAGCTATGCCTTCCTCCGATATAACGTGCCCCAAGAAATTGACCTCTGATAGCCAAAATTCACACTTGCTGGCTTTGGCATACAACTGGTTCCTCTTCAGGGTGTTCAGAACTATCCGCAGGTGTTCAGCATGTTCCTCCTGACTCTTGGAATAGATCAGGATGTCATCAATAAATACAATTACAAACTGATCCAAGTAAGGACGGAATATCCTATTCATCAGGTCCATGAACACCGCCGATGCATTAGTAAGCCCAAACGGCATGACTACATACTCATATAATCCATATCGTGTCCTGAAGGCTGTCTTCTCGATGTCTTCCTCTCTAACTCGGATTTGATGGTATCCGGACATCAGATCAATCTTGGAAAAGTGAGAGGAACCCCTAAGCTGATCAAACAGATCATCAATCCTGGGTAGGGGATATTTATTCCTGACAGTCAACTGGTTCAATTTTCTATAATCCACACACATCCGAAGGGTACCGTCCTTCTTCTTAACAAACAATACCGGGGCTCCCCATGCGGATGTGTTGTTCCGAATAAAGCCCAGCCTGAGCAGTTCATCAATCTGCTTTTTCAACTCAGTCATCTCAGCCGGTGCCATCCTGTAATGAGGTAATGATACTGGAGCTGCGCCGGGGTATAATTTAATCTCAAAGTCTATCTCCCTCTTAGGTGGCAAACCAGGGAGCTCTGTTGGAAATACCTCGGCATAATCTACTACCACCGTCGGAAGTTCAGCTATTGGTGCCTTATCTAATCTGAGGGTGTTCAAGGCAAGATGATTCAATTCTTCCTGCAGCCTTCTAGGAATGCCCTGTTGGTCAGCGGGCACTATATATCGCCTTCCTTCGGGTGACCAAAATATCACTCTACGAAGATGGCAATCAATATGGGCCTGATACGTAGCCAACCAGTCCATGCCAAATATAACATCGTACTCAGCCATATCGATTACTAAATAATTGAACTCGAATCTGAATCCAGCGAGTTCAGTGTTCAGTGCCGTGCATATGAGCCCCAAAGATGTGTCTCCGACAGGGGATACAATAGTAAGTGAGGTGGACAGATTCTGTACTAATGTGCCCGTAGCAGATATGAATGCAGCAGATATAAATGAATGGGAAGCTCCAGAATCAAATAATGTAACTGCATAAGAACTACCAACTACGGCCATACCTTGAATCACCGAGCGGTCCACTGCTACTGGAGAAGGTATAGTAAAAAGTCGTCCTGATCCCATAGGGTTTGGCGCCCGTCCTGCCTGATTGTATGTTCTGCCCCCTCGCGGCGGAGCTGATCTAACTGGAGGGCGGGAGGAACCCTTGAAGTTAGAGGGTCTGCTGAGCTGCGGACACTCCCTCTTGAAGTGACCCTGTTGGCCACACTGATAGCAAGTGTTCCCACCTCTAGGAACCTGGGTAACTGATGCTGACTGGGAGGGCTGATTGGGGCGAAAGCCCCTTTTAGGTCCAGTGGAGGATGAGGGTCTGCTGAAACTCGGGCGGAACCTCTTATTGGGTTGAAATGCACCCCGCCCACTCTACCATCGGCGGTTTTCATGCCGCGCTACCTCATTCAATTCCCGCTCCACTATAGTGGCCCTGCCGACCACCCCTGCCAATGTAGGTTCCTTGAATACTGTCACCCTAGTTTTGATGCTCGGCCGAAGGCCCCGTTCAAACTTACGGGCCCTCCGGTGCTCAGTGTCCACCATGTAGAACGCGTAGACAGATAGTCGAAGGGACTCCCGGTGGTACTCTGCCACTGTCATATTGCCTTGTACTAATGATATAAAAGCTTCAGTCTGACTCTCCCTTTCTTCCTCCGGGAAAAACTGCTCTAGAAAAGTGGCTGAGAACCATTCCCAAGTCATGGCAATTCTTTCCCTTTCCGGCACCAGTGATTGTTGTTTTTCTACCACTTCCCACCAATTACCGGCATCCTCAATCAGTTGAGATGTTACCAGTAAGATTTTGTCAGCCGGACTGGAAACCTGAAGCAGATTTAAGATCTGAGTGATCTTCTTTAACCAGTGATCTGCTCCTACAGCCCCTTCTTTTCCTCTGAAATAGGGAGGGCGCTGTTGCTAAAAATCTTTGACCATCTTCCGTTTACTAGTGTCACTAGTAGTAGCATTTCCGTCGCTAGTAGTCGCATTTCCGCTCAAATGTTGCTGAAGAGCAGCAGCGACTGCCGCTTGAACTACATCGTTTAGCTCGGGAGGTACACCTTGTATGTTTATATTATTCTGTTCCTCCTCCCGATGGGGTACCTCCTCTTCCTGGCGAGGTGGTGATACCTCTTTCTGGTTGCGACGAGTCCTTCTCTTCGGAGCCATTTCCTAGTCATCGAAAACACTGACTTAGTTCCTTTTTCAAATGGAGGAAAAAGAAGAAAAAAAAATACTAAACAATATACTTTGTTTCTCATTTTTGGGGAAGATTGCCAAATAAGCACACTTGGTTTGGGGAAAACGTCCCAAGTATCTATGTTTCGTTCCATTTGTGAAATCGGGGAATTTTCTCATATGTTCAATAAATCTATCATTATTCCGTCAAATTTGGGGAAGACCTAGATTTGTTTTCTCATGTCGGGGAAATGTAACCCTACTTGCTGTGTTTGATAATTCCAACTTAAATTGATTTTTCTTCCCTTGCTATCATCCCTTTCCGTCAAATATTGTTCTCAGATTAAACACTTCAGTTTGAGTCAATCGAAGTAATTTAACCCGGCCCCCGTGCAGCGGTCTCCGAAGAGTCGGTCGGTTGGGATTCTTAGCCGTCAGTGAGACGTGCAACCGTCTTAATCTTACTTCAAGAGATTCATTCTTCCGAATTCGCTCTGATACCAACTGTAACGCCCGCCCCTTTTCACCGTAAAATCAGAGTACATTTTTTTTTTTTAAATAAAAGTGACAAAGGGCGCGGACGTCACGACGCGAGTTAAGTTCCGAGCTTCTAAAGCCCGGCCCTTAACTGGCCAACCCTACACGTGCGTGGAACATAAGTCCACGAGTACGGTTCACGCGTAGCAAGTAAGCTCACGGAACATAAAAATAAATGCGGATGATCATAGAACTATCCTACCAGTTCTTCAGATAGCAGGGAAGAAATACCCAATTAATTACGAAAATGCCATTATACTGTATTATCCAAAATAATACCTAAACATAGCAAACTACCTAAATTATTACATTTCCGACAAGCTAACTATACAAATACATCTTTTCCAAAATAAAGTAAAACAAAATAATTAGTCCGCCTCCCCAAGCTCCTAAGCTTGGCTTCCGTCTCGCCCTTCTAGTCCGCCATCTCCTGCATCGTCAGCTAGGGTAGAAGTAGGGCGTTAGAACAACGCGCCCAGTAGGATTCCGAGTAGGGCTAGCACATGGGTTAGTAATAACCACATACAGATAATAACACAGTGAAAACTATAAACCACCATATACTGAAATATACGTAAATGATATGCCATGGGTGTCAATGTTATGAATCCCACCCATCATTCCTGCCATATACTGTCATATCCCTCTTGACGGAAAAACCTCGTCAAGATATGTCCAACCGCAAAATATCCCCCTTGACGGCAAAGCCTCGTCAAGGTGTCCCCATGCCTGTTCTCGGTCGCCCCGACGGAGCATGGACTCCGGTTTGTTTATTTTTTTTCCGCCCATGCCATGCATGAGATGTAATGCATTATGCTATGTACTATTTATAACTCATAACCTTAAGATATCATACATAGCCTTAATTTATAATGCATAACCTTAATCATAGTTCATAGCCATTAAATAAAATCCATCTTAAACATAGCATCCATAATTGTAAAAACCCATCATAAGATAAATACTAATCAATAAAATATGACAAAAATACCATCACACATCCATGGCTTACAAATAGGTAGGAATCCTACCGAATACCGACTCGCGTCCTTTTTCGGCTTCGTCCGATAATCCGGCTACCGACACGCGTACCGCTCGCGATATCCAATACCTTATTACATACACATAATTAGTCCATATTTTAACCATTTCTAAGCCCGTACATCATATCTTAGTGGGTTGCTTCATTTTGATTAATATTTACGGTTTTGCCACTACCTCCCCTATAGTTAAACATTAACTTAATTATATACATTTCTTTGTCTAAAAATTCATTCATGGATTCAGGTCCATTAGTGACCCATCACCCATATCTCAAGATCATTAAATCAGCCACTTAATTGAACCTAAACTCCATTAATTTAATCATATACAAACACATTAACCTTAGGCCAAACAAGTCTACATACATCACTTAGTTCCATCACACATTTGACTTATCATTTTTTTTTCATCATAAACTACATTTTTGGAATCCATGAATGTCCCCTTTAATCATGCCATATTCCTCATTTACTAATCCATATACATACACCTTCATCTTAGTCCTTAATTGGTTCACACAAAATGGGTCCATTGGTGTCTCCTTAACCATAATATAACAACACTAGAATTTAGCCATTTAAATATTCTAATCCTCATTCATTTCCCACATACATAACACCAAAATTAATCATAAGTTTACCCACAAATAGGTCATGAAATCCATTTACAAATCACTACATTCAATCATTAACTCCTTAAGAAAATCATAAACCCTCTTTCCCATGATTTTTCTTATAAAACCCCTTCAAACTTAATCACATTTAATCAAGAAATTTAAAACCCTAAACCATCTCCATGGTTTTCCATTCTTCATAAACCCTAATAAATCATTAAAATGCCCAAATTACTTTGCATATCCTCCATTCCTTAAAACCCTAAAAAAAATCATACATTAATTATATAACCCTTAATCCATTTTTTTTTTCCTAACCCTAACCTATCCATTAGAGTTTCCTCCACTTTCCATCCTTCCATTTTGATGGATTTAAAATCCATGGCACAAAATTATTTAGCCACCATTAAATTTAACCAAAAAGAATTCCAATTCTTAAACCCTAAAAAAAATCCAAAACTCTTGTTTAAGAAATACTCACAATCCGTCGTCTCCTCCGACTTCCGCCGCTCCCGTCGGCTTCCTTAGCCTCCTTTCTCCTTCCTTTTAATCTTTGGTAGGTCAAGATGCTTGATCAATGGTGGAAACCTCCAAGCTTAGAATTGGCCAAGGTAGGGTTTACTTGAGAGAGGGAAAGGAGGAGATGATGAGAAGAAGATGGTAAGTCTTGACCTTAGAATGGTGGACCATGCTTGCACCTCTTCTCTTCTTTCTTCTCTTCTCCTCTTCCTTTCTTAATTTTTTCTTCTCTTCTTGGAGTGTGGGACGGTGGTGGAGAGCAAAATGGTTAAAAAATGAAATGAGAGAAAAGAGCATCGATGGAAGAAAATGGTTAAAAGAGATAAAGTTTATCTCAATTGGGTGGAGTAATCAATTCCACCCACCAACCCCACATAGATATTTTCCATGCTTTTTTGACCCCAACAACACTTGCCAACGTTTTTTGATGCCTTAAGATAAGATGGCATTTGGTTTTCCACTTTTTGACCATTTGACCCTCATTTGATTATTTTAATCATTTAATAAATTAACTAATTACCTTAGGTTAATTAGTTCCCACCTAATTTAATTCCATTTCTTAACTTCCTTCTATGAATCCACCCATGGTTGACCAAGTCAACCATCGTGGCCGGCCCCATCAAACCTTGGCCCACATGCCACCTCACTTGATGAGGTGGAGGTGGGTCCCACTTGGCCACACCACCATTGTTTAATTCCAAATTACTTAGGATGATTGAATTTCATTAAGCCCACTCTAAATGGATCACCATTGGGCCCATGGCCCAATTACATTTCCCACTAGCCCATTTACCTTAGAGCTTAACCATCTTGACCCATTGGGTCCCAAATGGGTATTTGACCCAATCTGACCATTCTTGACCCATTTAAATAAATTTAAATCCAAACCATAGTCTATTGGGCCACACTTGGGCCTTTATCCAATTTTGGCCCATTTACCATTTACTCCACCAATTTTCTAATTTCCATCATTAAAATAATTAATATTCACATTTATATTAATTCCCAAATTTCGAGACCTTACAGTTTTGACTTTTAAAATTCAAATATGATAGGACTACACATTGGGGGGGGGGGGGGAAGGTTTCATTTCTAGATGAAACCCCCATGTAAGATGATAATGAGAGGAGGAATAAAAGGAGAGGTTACACAAATACTAGCATGGGAGACGTTGGAGAGCTTGGGGAGGTTTCATTGCATAGATGAAACCCCCAAGTAAGCATAAAGGACTTGGGGTTAATATGGGAGTTACATGTGAGGCAAGGTTGGGCTGAATTTGAGTAGCCAAAAGAGGTTCAATTTTCTATCTCTATCTCTCTCTCTCTTTGTTGTCTTCTACATTCCAAAAGCAAGAACAGCAGGTGGTTACTTATTTGCAATCAGTCCTTGATTGATTTATTTCACCAAGACAAAAGCATACTTTGAGCAAAAGAGTTGGCATCAAGGTGTTCCATCCAAAGTCAAAATCCTATCTCTTTCTCTCTTTGCCGTTTTCTACCAAGAGCAGCAGCTGGTTGTTTAAATCAGTCCCTGACCATCAAGGAATCAAGAAGAAGGAGAGGCTAAGAAAGGGAAAGGAACAAGCCGGAGGGAAGATCAATTGGAGGAGTCGCGGAAACGGTAGGTGTTTCGATAAACAATTTTTAAATCATGATCCGGCCATTGGATGGCCAAATCTAACAAGGGTTAGATATTGGATGGAGGTACATGAATGAGATAAAAGATGGACCATAGGGTTCGGCCCCATTGGATGGCCGAACCCCATGGAAATAATTGATTTATTTGGATGTTTTTGGAAGTTAAAACCATACAAATATGGGACTGTTTTTAGATGATAAAAGTGGACTAAGTTTGATGTTTTTAAAGGACAAAAATCATGTCTCTAAATGATAAATTTTATATGTCAAATGGGTCATTTTGTGGCCAAAAACCAGTAAGTAGGATAAGAAGATTTACATCAAGGAAACTTTGGGGTTCGGCCATGTGTATGGCCTAAGCCCATGGACTGTTTTGTATAGTTGTTTGGGTTAAGTGTAGGATGGATTTTAAGTAATCATTATGTGCTTTGATTTAAGAATAAGATAAGTTTATAATTGGATAAATAGATCTAAACCATAGGCCATGAGGTTCAGCCAATTGGGTTGGCCGAACCCCATGAAATGGTATGACATTTCCATGAAAAGATTGGGTTAAGTTGGATGGTCTTTTTGAACCAAAACCATGGACTGTTTTGAGGATGGATTTGGGTTTAAAATCATGTGGGAAGATATGATTTATTTTATGCTCTTGTTTCAAGAAACACCAATGCTTAAGTTATGGGTTATTATTAATTTGAACCCCATGAGAAAATTGGTGGATTCTATGGTGTTTGAAAGTCAAAAATGCATATGTTGGAGTGGGGCTTTTAAAAGATTTTTATATGGAATTAAGCTTCTGTTTTGGAGTAGATATGACATGACTGAACCATATTTATCTTATGTTAATTTGCTGATTAATTTCATAGATAAATATTGGTGGGTTTCCATTAAGAGAACCATAGGGTTCGGCCATGTGTATGGCCGAACCCCATGGACTGTTATGTGGATATTTGGATGGAGTTTTGCAAAATGGAAATCATACGAAGTTATGGGCTTATTGGATGGTTTTAAAAGGTAAAAACATGGTAACATTATACTATTATCCTATGTCTAAATGAGACCAAAAAACATGTTTAAAAGGACCAAAACTATGGGGTTTTATGGCTAAGATAGGACATGGAAGTTTAAGTAGATTTTTGGGTTTTAGAATCAAATTAGAATTATATGGTCAAATGATTAACTTGCTGCCATGTACATAGGGTATTCGAATTTCTAGAACGGTGAACAAGCCGTGATCGGAAGACGGTCCAAAGGAAGGGTCGAACAAAGTAAACTATTGTAGGTTTCCTACCTTTATTGTAACCACTATTCCATATGATGTTTTATGTTGATTTCAATAACTTGTATGTTTGTAAAGCTATGTTTCTAAATGACATGTTTGCATAGACATCTCATGCATGGCATGGGGTGATGATGTTGTTGTAACCGGAGGCCACACTTCGTTGGGGCGTCTGAAAGACCACTGTGGGGTACCCTGATGATGAGAATCCCATCAGGAGGAATCCGGAGGCCACACTTCGTCGGGGCGTCCGAAAGACCACTGTGGGTTACCTTGACGATGAGAATCCCGTCAAGTGATGGCTATGTTGAATGGTGATGGGTGGGACTCATTACATGTTCATTTCATACATAGCATGTTTTTATGGAATTTTGTCTCACATGTTTTATTATTATGCTATTTGCATGTTTTTGACTAACCATGTGGTAGCCCTATTCGGAAACACTACTGGGCGCGTTGATCTAACGCCCTATCTATATCCTTAGTGGATGATGTAGGGAAAGGGAAGAACGTGGATTGAGAAGAGGACCAAGTACGGAAACTTGGGCGGTTTGAATGATTGGAATGGATTATGAATGGACTATTTTATGGACTTGATATTTGATATATTTGGACAATGTAATTGGTAATTAGTTATGTTGGCTTGTAATAAGTAGTTAAGATAGATGCTATGGTTTGTTTTAAGTCGGATGGTTTGATTGAACGATTAGTTAAGATTGATTAGTAGTTTTGGTGAATAAGTTATGTACTTTACTATCTAAGAATGGAAAATTGGAATAGTCATAGGTTCTATTATAACCTCAGTTGGATTAAGACTAAGTTAATTCCGCAAGTTATATATGTACCATGTGCGGATCAGTTTATGGACTTAGTTCATACGCACATGGGCTTGGCCAGTTAAGGGTCGGATTTAGAGATCCGAACTTAACTCGCGTCGTGACACTCCGCCCCGATCACATGATTATTATATTTTAAATAAAAATAAACTCTGAAAATTAGAGTGAAAAGGGCGGGGTGTTACATAACCCTAGATCCAATTTGCAATGGGCGAATTTTGTAGATAAAATATCCATAGTGACTCACTGTTGACTCATCATTTCTTGGTTATCACTCCAAGATCCACAATTTTGTCTCTTACCTCCATCTGCTCCACACAAATTTGACATGTGTCCAATAGCTCCATGCAGTTTTGACAGTGTCCATTAGATAATTTCTCTCCAAGCTCCAAATCTCCAAAGATCAACTCCAATCTAGCAATTTCGAATATGACTTGTATTGTGTCCAAATACATTGCATTATTTTCTATATTCAATTCTCAATATTCTAATCTCAATCATCCAATCTCCACATCAGCAGGATCGAATTTCACTGTCTCTCCATGATCCATGCGAATTTTGGAGATTAAGTTAGATAGACTGTAACACCCCGATTTCTCAATAAGATGAATATTTACGAAAATGTCCCTAGATTGGTTGGGTAATTTCTCAATGAAGTGGAAAATTACCAAAATGCCCCTGAGTTGTTAAATTAATTATTTTGTGATGTTAAGTAAGGAAATAGTGGGGCCCATTGCTCAAAATAAAATCATATGAGCACATTATGAATGTTAAGTTTGATTGGTTGGGTAATTTTCATCATTTGGGTCAAAAATGGCTAAATGGGTCAAAGGGCCCAAATGGGGCCCATCGGGTCTTGCTGGGTTATTTGACCGTTTTGTGATTTTAAATTAAAAGGGGTTAAGCCTATTTGATTGGAAATCAAGTGGAGGAAAAATGGGTAGGCTTGATCCATATGTAAAAACCAATTAGAAATGACCAAAATACCATAAATGGGTCATGTTGTCAAAACGGGTCAAGGAGCTAAAAGTGGACCCAACGGGTCGAGTTGACTATTGTTGACCGTGTGAACCCTCAAGGGAGCTCAAACACGATTCAAATCAGTTGAGTGGGATGGAGGTGAGTTGGAATTAAATCAAAAGGTGAGTTAACTCATATGCATTAAATGAAATGCATTAAATGTGATGAGTTGGGTTGGAATAAAAATACCTTGAGTTGGGTGAGTCAAAATGGAAATTCAAGGGGCTGTAAAATCAGTGAGTTGAGAGGGAATTTGAAGAGATTGGCTGGTCTTAAACCAACCAAAACAAGTCCCACACGTTGGGGACTTGTTTTGGTGATTTTCATGATGGGTTTTAAATGAGAATACATGGAAATTGGATGAGATGCTTGGGGATTTGAATGGCTGCATTGGTAGCTGCCAAGGGGTGCCTTGGATGGCACCCAATGCCCACCGTTTTGAGCAAGAAATTATGAGGAATTGAGAGGTTTTTGGGGCTGAACTACAAAAACAATAAGCACACAAGGTTGGCCATTTTTCACATTGGAAATCCAAGAATTTCCATCTCTCTCTCTCTCCCTCTCTCAAATTCGTTTTTCCTAACTGGAATAGCAGAGGTGTTTGCACCAGTAGATCAAGCACAAAACAGCAAGGAGTTAAGGAAACAAGGATTAAAAGTCAAGAGCAAAAGACAAAGGAAAGTGGTAAGTTTTTCCCATTGATTTATGGTTAATAAAATGGGTAAAATAAGACATGATTTGGCCATGTGATGGTCAAATCTATCAAAGGGTTAAAATATGATTCCTTTATGCTCAATTAGATGGAAAGCATGGACATAGGGTTCGGCCACTTTGGATGGCCGAACCCCATGAAATTTTATGGTTAGTGTTGATGGTTTTGTAAGGATTAAACCATGCAAGAATAGGACCGATTTTAGAGGTCTAAGATACATGCTTTGGAAAGATTGAAAACATGAATTTGCATGTCATACCATGGTCGAATTTGACAAGAGTCTAAACCATGGAAGAAGGTGTCAAAAGAAATGAAATGAACCATTGGGTTTGGCCACTTTGGGTGGCCAAACCCCATGAAAAGAGTTGGTTAATGGTTATGGTTTTTGAAATTTAAAACCATCCATTTGGGGACTGTTTTTACATATTTTATTAAGATTTAAAATATATGCTTAAAGAGGGTTAAAACATGGGTTTGGATATCAGAAAAGGCTGAAGATATGTGGTCTAATCAGTGGAGTAAAATTGGAGAAGATGGACCATGGGGATCGGCCATCTTGGATGGCCGAATCCCATGATATCATGTTGGTTTTTGGATGGTTTCTTTTAAAGTTAAAACCTGATGTTAATACGCTGTTAATTACATGATGATTGAGGTTTAAAAACAGTAAACATAACCATTGGGTTCGGCCAACATAGAGGGCCGAACCCCATGTAAAAGAATGTTGGTTTCATGTTGGAAAAACATGTAAACCATAGACTTTTTATGGACTGTTTTGGATGATTTTTTTTGAGAGTTAAAACTTGATATTAATATACTGTTTATGCATGTTTATATGAGGTTCAAAAACAGCAAACATAGCATTGGGTTCGGCCACCATGGAGGGCCGAACCCCATGCAAATGATGGTTGGTTTTAAGGTGTTTGAAACATGGAAACCATGGACTTTATGGACTGTTGTGAATGAATTTAATTAGATGGTTTCTAAGAGGTTTAAAGGCAGCAATATAATACTGATATTGCATATTTAAATAATGCCTAAAGCATGGTTAAAAGACCAAGATATGGACATTGAGTTCGGCCACCTTGGATGGCCGAACCCCATGTAAGTAAGTGATGTGTTTTGGTGAAGTTAAATTGCTGTTTCGGTGGCTGGTTATGTGGCTGAACCATGTGTAATTCATGGTTGTGTTAACATGATTAAATCATGTATAATCATGAGAAGTAGAGGGATCAACCAGATCAAGTGAACCCCATGTTAGTTTTGATGAAGTTGGTGAGTTTTAAACCATATAAAATATGGTGTTTGATGTGGGTTATGGAAGTTTAACTTGCTGATTATTGGTTGGCCAACATAGGGCTGAACCATGTCATTTTTAAAAGGGCTAAGTGCTTAAGAGTTGATTAAATAAAGTAGGAAGTTAAGTCCTAAGTTGGTGATGTTCGGCCAAAGGCATGGTCGAACCCCACATGATGCGGATGGGTCGTAGATGTGATTGAATAAGTAAATGATGTTATGTCTTACTGTTTGGTATATGGATAAGGTACCGGAAGTCGAACGACGTGCGAGTCGTGACCGGGTGACGCGAAAGAAAGATCAGTTACTGAAGGGATTCTTCAGTAGGTTTCCTACCTACTTGTAACCACGGTTTTACCCAGTTTTTCTTATGATACTCTTGTTTTAATATATGTGTTTCAAATGATATATTATGCATTAACAAATGGCATACAGGCATTGGCATCTCATGCATAGTCATGGGATAATGAATGAAGTTCTATAGTGATGGCTACGATTGTACATGATGGGGGTTGCCCATTGCATGTACATATTGTATAGAAGAGATGAATGTTGTTGTAATTTACCTTGTCGGTGCAAGGCACGTCAAGTGATGTCTACGATGGTACATGATGGGGGTTGCTCATTACATGTACATCGCTTATAGAAGAGATGAAGGTGTGTTGTGATTTACCTTGTCGGTGCAAGGCACGTGAAGTGATGGCTATGAAAGTACATGATGGGGGATGCTCATTGCATGTGCATATTTCATAGCATTGTTTTACCTGTTTTGATGATCATGTATTATGATATGTATATGCATGTTTTATATGCTAACATGTGGTAGCCCTGATTCGGGAACCTACTGGGCGCGTTGATCTAACGCCCTAATTCTATCCTCAGAGGAGATTGCAGGTACAAGCAAGGGGAAAGGAAAGGTCATTGACCAGGAGGGGAGCTGAGCCTAAGTGCTTTAATGATGGATTTGGATTACGTTATATTACTGTCATTTGAATACTATTGTTGGACATGTAATAATTCGTTATTTGCTATGGTTTGATTAGGATAATAACCTATGGATGGTTGATCTATGTTATTTAATATTTAAGACTGTTACTTGCTATCTCGTCTTTCTATTCCGCAATTATCTAGATTATTCCGCATGTTGATGTTAGTTCCATGTGTGATTCACTATCATGGTCTATTCCATGTACACATGGGTGGCCAGTTAAGGTTCAGACTTGGGTAGTCTGAACTTAACTCGCGTCGTGACGCCGCCCGCTCTCTTCCGATGTTTATTTATTTAAAAAAAAAATTAGACTCTGAAATTCTCGAAGAGGGCGGGGCGTTACAGTTGGTATCAGAGCGAAACGGGAAGTTGAATCATCGAAGTAAGATTAAGATGGTTTCATGTCTCACTGACGGATAAGAATCCCAACTGACCGACTCTCCGGAGTCCGCTGCCTGGGGGCCGGATTAATTTACTTCGAGTGACTCGGACTGAACAATCAATCTGAGAACGACAATGAAAGATAGCAAAGTAAAGTACAATCATCATAATTGGACAAATCAAACGTAGCAAGGTAGGATGAACTCCCCTGAAATCCCCACACTGAGAAACAAACAATAGGAAATTAGAGATCTCCCCAGAAAACAAAAGAACACAAAGAGTGATGATTTGGTGATCTTCCCAAACAAAGTACATGATATAATGCATGATCAAATTTCCTGGAAACCAAGTGTGGTTTATTTAGAATTATTGTTGAAAATTTTTGTGTTTGAAATAATGTGGCACAGATATGTCAAGCAACGAAGAATACACTGAGTTATGGGATAAAGGGACACCAAGTTGTCTGGTAGATTTGGTATCAACTTCCGACAGTATTAGTATGGAAGTTAATGTGGATCTTCAGGAGGGACCTCCTGAAGAAGCTGATGTGGACTTAGCGCCTCTTCCAGAGGATCTGATGGATGACATTCTTGAGATGGTGGAACCTCCTGAGGAAGAGGAGGATGATCTAGCACATTTACTGGAGGATCCCATGGCTGGTGTACCTATTATATTGGAATCACTTGGGGAGATAGATCCCTATGACACATGTGAACTGTGCAATCAAGATGGGCATCACTGCCGGTATTGTCCTCACCCGCTAAGTGTTGTCTGCCAGTCCTGTGGACTGCGTGGACATGGTGAGGCAAGGACTAATTGTCCATACATCAGAGGACTGAGATTAATACCCTGCACGACTTGTGAGGTATTGGGGCACACGGCGATGACGTGTCCTGATAACCGTTTCAAGTTCGCTTTTGATGCGGAGTCTTCTACGGAAGACTAGGCTAGGAAGGAATAGTAAGGGTATTAAAAAGAAGGTTATTTTGTAAAGGGTGCATATTTTGTTATACATAGGGGTTATATTCATGGATGATTATAAAACAGGGATAGATGATATTTACTGAGAGCGAAACACTAGGGATGGATGTATTTAACCATGGGTGATTATTCCCATGGTGGTTTGGATTGATGCCGGGAATTGGTATCGTGGAAGTTGGAACAAAAGTTGTTAGTCACATAGAGACTTATGTGCAAAGAAAGATGTGTTTAAATTTGGAGATATACTCAACGGAAAAGATAAGTGTCTGGTGAAACTTGAATGGGAAACTATGGACGACTGCCGAGTTAGACTGATCACCTGGCTCTGTAGTTAACCGATGGAGTTCCAGGAAAGTGCAACTAGAAACCTAGTTGAAATGGAATCAGAAAAAGCTCTGAGCATAGGCTCGCATTGGCAGGCTACCTCACACAGAGAGTGGATAAAAGAACATATTGAGCCGGTACGTATGGAAAATACTATGAGAGCAGGTAAAGTGAAACAGAGTAGATTGATCTATGTGAGATCACAAATGGCTCACGAGAAAAAGATATAACATGAGACAAAACAAAAGGTGTTACGGAACCAAGCGATTCAATTTGTCAAAGTGGTGTGGACCGACATGGTAATGAAGAGGTCACTTGGGAACTTGAAATCGGAAATAAGAATAGCACACTCTGAGATATTTATGGAATCGTTCAGAACCCTACTTCACTCGATTTTCGGGACGAAAATTTTAAAAAGAGGGTTATATTGTAACACCCCGATTTCTCAATAAGATGAATATTTACGAAAATGTCCCTAGATTGGTTGGGTAATTTCTCAATGAAGTGGAAAATTACCAAAATGCCCCTGAGTTGTTAAATTAATTATTTTGTGATGTTAAGTAAGGAAATAGTGGGGCCCATTGCTCAAAATAAAATCATATGAGCACATTATGAATGTTAAGTTTGATTGGTTGGGTAATTTTCATCATTTGGGTCAAAAATGGCTAAATGGGTCAAAGGGCCCAAATGGGGCCCATCGGGTCTTGCTGGGTTATTTGACCGTTTTGTGATTTTAAATTAAAAGGGGTTAAGCCTATTTGATTGGAAATCAAGTGGAGGAAAAATGGGTAGGCTTGATCCATATGTAAAAACCAATTAGAAATGACCAAAATACCATAAATGGGTCATGTTGTCAAAACGGGTCAAGGAGCTAAAAGTGGACCCAACGGGTCGAGTTGACTATTGTTGACCGTGTGAACCCTCAAGGGAGCTCAAACACGATTCAAATCAGTTGAGTGGGATGGAGGTGAGTTGGAATTAAATCAAAAGGTGAGTTAACTCATATGCATTAAATGAAATGCATTAAATGTGATGAGTTGGGTTGGAATAAAAATACCTTGAGTTGGGTGAGTCAAAATGGAAATTCAAGGGGCTGTAAAATCAGTGAGTTGAGAGGGAATTTGAAGAGATTGGCTGGTCTTAAACCAACCAAAACAAGTCCCACACGTTGGGGACTTGTTTTGGTGATTTTCATGATGGGTTTTAAATGAGAATACATGGAAATTGGATGAGATGCTTGGGGATTTGAATGGCTGCATTGGTAGCTGCCAAGGGGTGCCTTGGATGGCACCCAATACCCACCGTTTTGAGCAAGAAATTATGAGGAATTGAGAGGTTTTTGGGGCTGAACTACAAAAACAATAAGCACACAAGGTTGGCCATTTTTCACATTGGAAATCCAAGAATTTCCATCTCTCTCTCTCTCCCTCTCTCAAATTCGTTTTTCCTAACTGGAATAGCAGAGGTGTTTGCACCAGTAGATCAAGCACAAAACAGCAAGGAGTTAAGGAAACAAGGATTAAAAGTCAAGAGCAAAAGACAAAGGAAAGTGGTAAGTTTTTCCCATTGATTTATGGTTAATAAAATGGGTAAAATAAGACATGATTTGGCCATGTGATGGTCAAATCTATCAAAGGGTTAAAATATGATTCCTTTATGCTCAATTAGATGGAAAGCATGGACATAGGGTTCGGCCACTTTGGATGGCCGAACCCCATGAAATTTTATGGTTAGTGTTGATGGTTTTGTAAGGATTAAACCATGCAAGAATAGGACCGATTTTAGAGGTCTAAGATACATGCTTTGGAAAGATTGAAAACATGAATTTGCATGTCATACCATGGTCGAATTTGACAAGAGTCTAAACCATGGAAGAAGGTGTCAAAAGAAATGAAATGAACCATTGGGTTTGGCCACTTTGGGTGGCCAAACCCCATGAAAAGAGTTGGTTAATGGTTATGGTTTTTGAAATTTAAAACCATCCATTTGGGGACTATTTTTACATATTTTATTAAGATTTAAAATATATGCTTAAAGAGGGTTAAAACATGGGTTTGGATATCAGAAAAGGCTGAAGATATGTGGTCTAATCAGTGGAGTAAAATTGGAGAAGATGGACCATGGGGATCGGCCATCTTGGATGGCCGAATCCCATGATATCATGTTGGTTTTTGGATGGTTTCTTTTAAAGTTAAAACCTGATGTTAATACGCTGTTAATTACATGATGATTGAGGTTTAAAAACAGTAAACATAACCATTGGGTTCGGCCAACATAGAGGGCCGAACCCCATGTAAAAGAATGTTGGTTTCATGTTGGAAAAACATGTAAACCATAGACTTTTTATGGACTGTTTTGGATGATTTTTTTTGAGAGTTAAAACTTGATATTAATATATTGTTTATGCATGTTTATATGAGGTTCAAAAACAGCAAACATAGCATTGAGTTCGGCCACCATGGAGGGCCGAACCCCATGCAAATGATGGTTGGTTTTAAGGTGTTTGAAACATGGAAACCATGGACTTTATGGACTGTTGTGAATGAATTTAATTAGATGGTTTCTAAGAGGTTTAAAGGCAGCAATATAATACTGATATTGCATATTTAAATAATGCCTAAAGCATGGTTAAAAGACCAAGATATGGACATTGAGTTCGGCCACCTTGGATGGCCGAACCCCATGTAAGTAAGTGATGTGTTTTGGTGAAGTTAAATTGCTGTTTCGGTGGCTGGTTATGTGGCTGAACCATGTGTAATTCATGGTTGTGTTAACATGATTAAATCATGTATAATCATGAGAAGTAGAGGGATCAACCAGATCAAGTGAACCCCATGTTAGTTTTGATGAAGTTGGTGAGTTTTAAACCATATAAAATATGGTGTTTGATGTGGGTTATGGAAGTTTAACTTGCTGATTATTGGTTGGCCAACATAGGGCTGAACCATGTCATTTTTAAAAGGGCTAAGTGCTTAAGAGTTGATTAAATAAAGTAGGAAGTTAAGTCCTAAGTTGGTGATGTTCGGCCAAAGGCATGGTCGAACCCCACATGATGCGGATGGGTCGTAGATGTGATTGAATAAGTAAATGATGTTATGTCTTACTGTTTGGTATATGGATAAGGTACCGGAAGTCGAACGACGTGCGAGTCGTGACCGGGTGACGCGAAAGAAAGATCAGTTACTGAAGGGATTCTTCAGTAGGTTTCCTACCTACTTGTAACCACGGTTTTACCCAGTTTTTCTTATGATACTCTTGTTTTAATATATGTGTTTCAAATGATATATTATGCATTAACAAATGGCATACAGGCATTGGCATCTCATGCATAGTCATGGGATAATGAATGAAGTTCTATAGTGATGGCTACGATTGTACATGATGGGGGTTGCCCATTGCATGTACATATTGTATAGAAGAGATGAATGTTGTTGTAATTTACCTTGTCGGTGCAAGGCACGTCAAGTGATGTCTACGATGGTACATGATGGGGGTTGCTCATTACATGTACATCGCTTATAGAAGAGATGAAGGTGTGTTGTGATTTACCTTGTCGGTGCAAGGCACGTGAAGTGATGGCTATGAAAGTACATGATGGGGGATGCTCATTGCATGTGCATATTTCATAGCATTGTTTTACCTGTTTTGATGATCATGTATTATGATATGTATATGCATGTTTTATATGCTAACATGTGGTAGCCCTGATTCGGGAACCTACTGGGCGCGTTGATCTAACGCCCTAATTCTATCCTCAGAGGAGATTGCAGGTACAAGCAAGGGGAAAGGAAAGGTCATTGACCAGGAGGGGAGCTGAGCCTAAGTGCTTTAATGATGGATTTGGATTACGTTATATTACTGTCATTTGAATACTATTGTTGGACATGTAATAATTCGTTATTTGCTATGGTTTGATTAGGATAATAACCTATGGATGGTTGATCTATGTTATTTAATATTTAAGACTGTTACTTGCTATCTCGTCTTTCTATTCCGCAATTATCTAGATTATTCCGCATGTTGATGTTAGTTCCATGTGTGATTCACTATCATGGTCTATTCCATGTACACATGGGTGGCCAGTTAAGGTTCAGACTTGGGTAGTCTGAACTTAACTCGCGTCGTGACGCCGCCCGCTCTCTTCCGATGTTTATTTATTTAAAAAAAAAATTAGACTCTGAAATTCTCGAAGAGGGCGGGGCGTTACATAGACCCTGCACACTTGGCACATGCAGGTCCCACTTGTTCCATGCGAATTTCACTGGGCTTAGACTTGGTTTTGGAGTCTTGGCTTGTGAATTATAGCCTGGCCCACTAATGCAAATGGATCATTGAACTTGGCCCAAAGTGTGAAGTGGAGCTTAATGTGATGGGCCTCTAACTCATGGACTTCTGACTGCAGGCTTGACTAATGGGTCCAATAATGTCTTGTAAAATTTATCACCTTTACAAAAGAATCTAAAATATTATTATAATTCAAATTCTCATAGTGGAGTTGAATTACAATAATTTACAATGAATTCCAAAAACAGGTGGTAAATTTACAAAATTTCCAAATATAGCAACTTTGGCCCACAGTTCTGCATTTTCTTCCAAATTTAGCTCAATTCTTTCTTTTTCCTTATTTTTCCTACAAAACTCAGAAATAACATTAAATGCATCTAATATACACAATTTCAAGGGTCTAACTAATCCAAATTAAAAGGGTAAAATTGTAATTTTACATTGTTCAAAATAAATATTTCATGATCATGATAAATTCTCACTCAACTAACATGGATTCGTAAGTCCACCTGCATGAAATAACAATGCACAACGAATCAACAGTTGTATTAAACTATACTATGTTGAAAATAACTCAATACGCTTAGTTCAAAACCCCACAAACCGGGGTATTAAAATACAGTATGTAATAACTATAATTTAAAATACATATAAAGTAAAAAAAATCAAATCCATCTCTTTTACCGTTGTCACCAGTCGGGTACGTCTACCCTTTATTTATCATTTACCGTGTAAATACATCAGCTCTGCATTACACCATTATGCACAAATATATAGATAACATGCGTTCTCATTGGAACCAATAGTTGGAAACTCATCTGTCATACGATCTCCAACTTATTAATCAGTCAACCTCTAGGCACATAAGTGGGTCCCATACTCCATTTCAAGATAGCTAGGTCTTGGCATCGTGCACACTTTCCTATGTTCATGTTTCTCATATAGAAATCTTATTCATCCCTTTATGTGTGAACAGTGTCAACATCGTGTTCTAGTCTGGTTCACATCTTTTCCGTCAATACATTAACCACGGGCCCCCACTTATTTCCATATGACCAATGGTATAGAAATTTGGATTTCAATGCAATATGCGATACATTTTATAATAACACAGAGTGGTTGAATCTCCTCATTGTTAAATTGGCGACTGTTTAGACGAACTGCAAAACGTTAAAAATGTATAAATAATGGCACAATATTTGAATACAATGTTATTTCTTATATTTTCTCATTTTAGTCATTTATTTAAATGAGAAAGTTAAGACGTGTAAGTACACATTTAAAGAGAAAAATCTCGGTAGCAATACATGCGATAATACACGCTAAAGAATAAGAGCACCAAGTGGAAGTAAAACTAACCAAAAAGTAAGAAAATAAAATAACATCGAGAACAGGTATTTTAAGAAGATTTGGCAATCAAAACACACAAGGAACTAAAATTCACTGTAATACCCCAGATTTGCAGTTTATCAATATTTACGAAAACTGCCATTGAAAGTGTGAATTAATGGTTATGAACCTTAGATGGGTAAGGTGTTGGGCAATGGCCTAATTAAGACCCAATGGATATGTTATAAGGATCAATTTAAAGTAAATGGGTAAGGTGCATTTAATTGGGTCAAGGTTGTTATTTGGGTCAAAATGCCCAAAAGGGACCCAATGGGTCATAGTTGACTGGGTTGACCACCAGGTGAGTCCAAGCTTAATTTGGTTGGGGCTGATTTGAATTGGAAATGGAATCAAATAGTTGAGTTGAATTAAATGGTTGAGTTGAATTAAATGGTTGGGTTGAATTAAATGGTTGAGTTGAATTAAATAGATGAGTTGAGTTAAGTGAGTTAAATAAATTTGGATTAAATGAGTTGGATGGAACATTTATTTCAAGTGAGTGAAGTGTGTAGATGAAAGGTGTTTGGTTGTTTTCAAAATTTAAACAATGGAACACGTTGGATGCATGGGAGGTATATCTCATGCATGAAAACCAAATGGGAATTAAATGGGGAGATGAAAGGGTTTTGGAGGTTACAAAAGGCTTAACCTTAGCACATGTTGGGAAGATGGGAGTTTCATTTCATAGAATGAAACTCCAAATTGTACCAATAATGGAGAGGTGGCCGTTACACAAACCAAACAATGGCAACACCGTTAGAGCCTTGGGAATTTCATCCTGTGGATGAAACTCCCAAGTAAGCATAAAGGATTATGGTTAAATGCAAATGGGAGTTACAAGTGGTGCCACCAAGAGACACCACCATGGTCTGAATTTCATTAACCAAAGGATTTTTCATTTCACTCTCTCTTTCTCCCTCCCTTGGCCATTTTTCACCTCTCAAGACAAAGAATCTTGGCTGGTTGTCTCTCACACAAATCATTCCTTGGCCGATCACTCCACCAAGACATAGTGGACTTAGAGCAAAGGAGGTTGCATCTTAAGGTTTATCACTCTCATCCAAGGCCAAGATTCTCTCTCTCTCTCTCAAATCAAAACCTCATTTGGCTGACCCAATCCAAGGGGTTTCCAGCAAGGTTAGGCTTGGCTAAAAGATCAAGAAGGAAGGACTAAGGAAGGAGAAGATCAAGAAAGAGTGAAAGAACCGGAGGAGTCGCAGAATTGGTAAGTGCTCCATAAACCTTTGTTAAATAAAATGGTTAAGGAAACATGATCCGGCCATTGTATGGCCGAACCTATCAAGGGTTAAAATCATGGTTAATGATGTTTAAAAAGGGAAGAACATGGATCATAGGGTTAGGCCATATGTATGGCCGAACCCCATGAAAAGTCGTGGTTATTTTTATGGGTTTTTGAGAGATAAAAACCATACAATGTTATGAAGGTTTAGAGGTGTTTTAAATGGAGATAAGGTTAAAGTTTTGGGTCGACCATTGCATGGCCAAACCCTAATGTTATTATGGCTAAGATGCTGATCATGAACCATGTATGGAATGGGTGGAAAATCAGGGATTAAAAGGGTGAGGTTCGGCCATGTTGTATGGCCGAACCCCACCAAAAAATATGTATGGACTTAGGGGTTTTTGGATATTGAATTTAAGTGGACTGTTTTAATATTTTTTTTAAGGGTTTTAAAACATGAAATTAGTGGATGCATGTTAAAGATTTGAAGGACTTTGAAGGGATTAAATAGAGTAATGTTTGTGGACATAGGTTGTTAGCAAGGTTAAACAATTGTTGTACAAATGATTATCTAAGGGAAAGAATGACAAAATTGTAAATAGGTGAAAATAAGGAACCATGGGTTCAACCATGGTGTATGGCCAAACCCCATGGGAGTCATTTGCTGGACACAGGGCCAATGTATGATGGATTAAAGTGAGTGAAAGGTTAAACAAGGGTTAGACCAATGGCAAAACTGTAAATACAAACTAGAATGTCAAAATGAGAAATTGATGAATGAGGGGTTCGGCCATACATGGGGAATATTTTTATGGACTTAGGTTATTATCAAGGTTAAATATTTGTTGTATAAGTGATTAGATGTGTGAATCAAGGATGAATGATCTTGGACTTATTTAATTTATAAAGATCAAAGACCAAACTCAAGTGAGTGAGGTTCAGCCATGTGGTATGGCCGAACCCCACTAAGGTGGATTGTTTTGTGGACATTGGTTATTGGCAATATTAAGCAAGGGTTAGGTTAATGGCAATATTGTAAATATGAATGAAAAGATCAAAGGACTTGAAAAAGGGACTCAAACCAAAATGGTGAGGTTCGGCCATGTTGTATGGCCGAACCCCACCAAGGTATGTTTGGTAGTTTGAGGTTTTTAAATAAGTTATTTAGATGATTAATGGATAGATCATTGGAACGGTGTGTTTGGGCTTAAGAATCGAAAGAGGGATTAAAACAAAAATAAGTGAGGTTCGGCCATGGTGTATGGCCGAACCCCACAAAGTTGTATTTGGTAGATTTTAGAGTTTTAAATGATTACTTGAAAGGGTTTGATTAAAACCAAAAAGGGACCCAATTTAAGTGGGTGAGGTTCGGCCATGGTGTATGGCCGAACCCCACAAGGATGTTTTTTGGACTTAGACTTAATTGGAAATCAAATAGATATTGTCTTGACTTGTTGATACATAAACAAGGTGACGGGACCTCACAAACAGTGCAAGATCGTGAGCGGTTGCTTGATTAAGAAGCAAAGGACACTTGAGTAGTCTTTTGGTAGGATTCTACCTTATTGAAAACATGGATATGTATATGGTTTATCTTGATTTAAATGGTTTATTGTGCAATTTATATTATGTTTCAAAAGTGAAGTTTTTAATGCTATGGTATTTACATTGCATAGCATATGGACATGTACATCTCATGCATGGCATGGGAGGGAAGTTTGTAACCGGAGGCTACGCTCTGTCGGGGAGTCCGTAAGGCATTCGTAGGAAGACCTTGATGTGGATAATGCCATTAAGAAGAATCCGGGGACACACTCCGTCGGGGCGTCCGAAAGACCACAGTGGGAATACCTTGATGAGGAGAATTCCATCAAGAGGTTACATGTATGTGATGGGTGGGACTCATTGCATAAGACATATGGCATAGCCCTATTTAGAATTCCTATTGGGCGCGTTGTTCTAATGCCCTACTTCTACCCTAGTGAATGACGCAGGAAAGGAAGATATCGAGGATCGTGAAAGAAGCCAAGCATAGGAGCTTGGATATATGAATGGATTTTATTTATTATATTTTGTTAAGTTACCATGGACATGTAATAACTTAGATATTATTGCTATGGTTTGGAATGGTTTGATTGAATGATTAAGTTAAGGTAAGTTTGGATAAATGACTAAGTACTTTGCTATCTAAAAGAAATGGACTAGAGTTAGGTTCTATTATAATCTGCAGTCTATGTTATATTCCGCAATTATAAACTTGAGTACGTGTGAACCATTTTAGTGGACTTGGTCCACGCACATGTACGGTTGGCCAGTTAAGGGTCGGGCTTTGGAAGCTCGGACATAGCTCGTGTCGTGACGTCCCGCTCTCTATCACTTTTGTTTATTTAAAAAAAAATAGACTCTGATTTCGAGTGAAAAGGGCGGGGTGTTACATTCACTATCCGTATTGTATTCTCTAGAACGTTACAAGAGGTATTGAGATTGGCCCAGCGAATACAGAAAGTAAAAGCAGTTGATATATCATTATACATAATTCTACCTGTTGCACTAGCCTAGTTAAGAACAAAACGTTAGTCATTAGATATGTTCGTCAATTAGATGGCAAGCGAACTAGGAGTTCTACAGATGAAGAAGTTCTGCAAGTATTAGGTGCACAGGCATTTGAAATGTTCCAAACTAGTGTTCGCAACTCTAGAGTTTATCCCTTAGAACAGAGTTCCAATGATGGACCTATTTTGCACACGGCACCTACGGAAACGCAGAGTGCTGCAAGTTTCCTAAGAGAAGTAGAATTTTGGCTAAACAACCTAAAAGGAATATTGTATTTAAACACACAAGAGCTTAAAATAAACAAAAAAGACAGTCAAATCCATGAATTTTTATCAAAAGAAATCAATTTTACAATTTTTTAAAATTATCCAAAAATTACCATTTTGCCCCTGAAATATCCAAAAAAACCCAGAAAAATCAACATCTTGTTTGAATGGTTGAGCAGTCTGGCATTGTTCAAGTGTTGCCCCTGTTCGACTGGTCGACCCAAGTTTGACCAGTAGAGCAATCTGCTCATTTTTTGTCAATTTTTCTAGAATTTTCCACCATGTATTTTTCCACCTGGTATTTATAGATTTCCAACTAAACTCCTAGATCACCCCATTTGTAGATCTCATCAACGATGGATGGCAGTTTCTTGCTTTAGTTTTTGTTCCACTTTTCTTTTTCTTTTAAACCCTTAAATTTTGATAAAATCCAAACCAAACTTCACTTTCAAGTTTTTAAATTCCCGATACTTTAGAAAACTTTTTGATAAAATTTGACACTGCATTCGGGTTGAGAACGCAGACTTTACTCAGTGTGGTAAAGTCAAAATTTTATTTTGATGACAAAAATGGGGCAATTTTTAGAAAACGAATGTTTTAATAAATAGACAGTCCACATTTTCAGTGTTTTGACATCTAAATTTGGGCGTCTAAAACATCAAATCAAAATTCTAAAAATGCCATAGTAGTTTGATAAAATACATATTGACTGCAATTTACTTTTTCAAATTTTTTGTTCACTAGGTATGTGAAAAATCTACGTTTCGTAAAATTTCTCAATAATGCTCGCTTGAAACACGCGGTTCGGGTAAACTTCAGAAAAATCCAAGAATACACTAAGTGTACTACTAAAAAATATAGCATGTGTGTGAATTTCAAGGTCTGATAATCTTAGAAGAGTGGTTTTAGACACCCAAATCTTTTTCAATGTACTATTCATGATTTCCATATAAAACAAAAAATATTGTGAAATGACTATTTTGCCCTTCGGACTTCAGCGAGTCGGATCACTAAGCTAACGAGCTCAGATTGGGTTAAACTTGAGTTTTTCGGAAAGTTTACACAGCGTTCTACAAGATTAACTAGTCACAAAGCACAATTAACAGCCTAAAATTTGCTCATTAGACTAAAACAAGGGTCAAGGTCTCACAACAAGCCCCTTTCCTCCCTCATGTTTCGTCGCTTCCTACTTTTTAATTATTTACTCATTTAAAACCATATGTTTATTTAAAAACATTCCACTTTTTTATTTAATTTTTCATGTATTTGTTTACATCAGATTCCAAGGATTTTTTGCGTGATTATTTGTGATAAATTTATTTTAATTAATTTCCATTATTAATTGATTAATTGATTAATTTCAGCCCAATTTAGATTTAAGGTGCATTAATTTCTTCCATTTTTTATCTTTTCTTAACCACATTAGGCATGTAGGGTTACCCTATCCCTGTCCTGCATCAAATTTGGTATCAGAGAACGTTATGTTGTTTCCTTAAACATCCACGGTCCTAGATAGACAGGTTAGGTTGTTTCCTTATATACCCACAATCCAAGGTTGCATCTTATTTTTTAAAAAAACTTGTCATTATTCATTCATCTCATATAGAGTTAGGACACAACCTCTAGAACCATCTAGAGAAACGTCAAAAGAAATGGGATTGGAAGCCTCAAAAACTTTTCTATTATTAACCCATCCTAAAACTCTTCAGCTCGTTGTTCTAATTGCCCAAGAATATTCAGATCAATTACGAAGGATGCATGTATTAAACTCTTTGAGTAGGTCCATTCCTATGAAGGACTTTACTTGTTCTTGGGTCCATACTTGAGCTCTAGTGAGGATCCTGATATACTTTTCAAATACATAGAGTTAAAACTGGCCACATCCAAAATGTTGAAAGGGTAACAAGAGAATCAAACTTCTATGATCCTGAGAAAACATGAACTTCTTGATGGAAGCCAAGCTTCCCTTGACCTCGTTGATACAAGTCTTAGGTCGTCTTGTGTCACCTAGGCCCTCTGAGCCTGCACCTTCATCCGCACCGTACATTCATGATTCGCACGCTAAAATTAAAAGTCAAATTAATATAATCGATGAACATTATAAGTTTGTTGCATTTACTCATTGCAGATCCAAGGAATTTGATGTGGGTGATCATATGGAGGACCTCACACCCTGTCTAGGTCTAACACTTCCACTTCAAAGCTCCAACCCACATCAGCATGACCCTGACGCTCCGACTGGCATTCCCGATCCACTGCATGACCCATGGTCTATAACTGTCCATCCCACTCAGCTTGTACCTTCCTTGCCACCCAAGAGAGAAAATATAGAATTTATCCTGGTCGAGGAAGTTATTTCCACAACTATAGGAGGACATCAGCTATACCCTATGACGTGGAAACCTAGGCCGATGACAGATGCACTTGGTTTCCTGAGTGTGAGCTACAACGACTTGTTCAGGATTAACTGGAGAGATTTAGGAGTCTTGTCCCATCAGAGGTGCATTCTCCTCACATATTGCTGCTGCCACCATCTAGAGTTGATCGTGATGTCAGTCTAGGATTCCAAGTATATCATCGATGGCGGAGGAGAGTCAATCCAACATTTTTATAGTGGCCCGATGATGATCTGCTTGGTTGACACCTAAAGGCCTCATGTGCGTGTGATTATATATTGATGACCCCACATTGAGAAAGCGCATGCATGGGTAGATGTTTGTCTTGTTATTTGTTTGAACTCGAGGTCGAGTTCTTTTTCAAATGGGGAGATTGATGCGGAGCATGCATTTATGCTTATTTTTTTAGTTATTTTATCATGTTGTTTTATTTTAGTTTTAGTTTTATTTGAGGGTATTTTTGTTTTTTTTACATTGGAGTTCATTGTCATAATGGGTTTATTATAAATAAGTTGTAAGCCTCATTGAGGCAGACAATTTCTATTGATCGAATAAATAAATTCTTCCATTGTTATTTGCACATGGTGTTTTCGTTGGTGAGAAACATTCGAGTGTGGCAAGAATCTAGGTACTTCTTCTTCCTGTATCTCTCTCTCCTCCTCTCTTCTGCCCTCTTTATTTATTTATTTTTTTTTTCCCTTGTTGTGAATGCCAATCCCTCTCTACTGCAGTTACACCCCTCTCTCGTCCAAACAGTTTCTGAAAGTTCCCTAGTGTTTAGAACCCGATTATCTCTAGAGGGGGGTGAATAGGATAATCTACAAATATGTGTTATTTTCAAATTTTCCTTGATTAACAATTAAAAGTGTGGAATTAAAACAATATTAATCAAGTGGGTGTGAACAAGAGAATGCACAATTGAGTGAAATCACACACTAAGCTCTAACACCATGAACACAAGATTTATAGTTGTTCGGTTTAATCAAACTTACGTCCACTGTTGAGAGTCACCCAAGCTTGGGCTATCTCCAAAATCACTAAGCGTTGGAATTACACCAACACAATAGAATAGGACTTCCACCTATCCAAATGATTGGGAATTTTATCCAATTCCTATCCCTCTATTTTTTATAGTGGTTTACGAGAGAAACAATCTCTTTAATCCACTTCACAATAATAAATTCATTTTTAAAGTGAAAATCTAAACTAGAAGCACTTGCCTTGTAGAGCTTTGCAAATGAGTAGTGCTTCTGAAATGTCTCTCCCAATGTGATGTCGATGAAGACGTAGGCCCATCGTGTTAAGCAATGACAGTCCTTGGGAGGGCTTATAGAAAATTGGGTTAACAATTTCTATCCTAGAAAATGGCTTAATCCTTCTCTCTTAATCTCAATCTAAACACATTGGATTCTTGGATGATTTTCAAATGTTTAGCCAAGAGAGAATCGGCCACTGATTTTTCCTTTGAGATTGGAGATTTAACACTGGTAGATGCAAATCATAAATGCTCTCTAGGTCTCTCACAAACACACCAAATAGTGTTGTATTTATAGGCAAAATAGAAATTTTTTTAATCTCATAAACACACAATTGATCGTGTCCTAGTGATCAATCGTCTGTGCTTAAAATACTTTCCACCAACTCGACCTTTGCACATTTAATGCACAGCAACGGCACAAAACAATAACCTGTGATTGATCGTCCGTGTTTACTAGCAACTAATCGTGGGTTGGTGAATGATCGTCTGTTGTCACTGGCGAATGATCGCCGACACGATGTGTTGTCCTGACAGCAATTTCAAATGTTTGAGCTTTATGTCCTTTGGTTCTGATTTGGTGTCAAACACATGTTAGGCTATATTAATTATCCAGAGTTGATCTCTAAGCCTAGGCAAGGTCAACCTAAGGTTTGGGTTCCACCTAAGTCATCTATGGCCACTTACCATCTGTGATTGCCATACATTATTGATCCGTTGAGTCTTCTAACTTCAACCAACACTTGAGATCTTGAGTCTTGAGCTTTTCTCTTCAAGGCAATGCTTCACCTAGGTCACAAAATGGACAAATAGGTGACTCAGCAAGCAGGGCAATAAGAATCTCCCCCTTTGTCAATTCGTGACAAAACCTAGAAGCTATAAATTACATACTCAATGAATTTCCCCCAAAAACCAATTATACATCATTTGACTCAAAGTTATACAAATTACACATTATAGATCAAATGATAACATGGACTCTAGTCTTGCATCATATTCTTGCTCAGCTTGCTCTATTTCAAAAAACTTGTAAACACAATCAAGCTACAAAAGACTTGAGAATCATTAGTGATGTTACTCCAAACATAATCAATGTATCCATGGACTAAAAAAATTCACACTCCCCCATACTTCAAGATCTCCTAATCACCAAAACTTCCAAGCTACACATTTTCACCTTTTTCTCCCCCATTCTCATTGAGTTTGAAATCCCAAACTCCAACGCATCACAATGCATCTCAGTGCTCTAGTCTTACCACTAAGTTTCAATTTGCTCTCCCCCACACTTCAAGCTTCTAAGTTTTTACTCCACAAGCAATTAGCTTCTCAAAATTCTCCCCCATTTTGTCAACATTTGACAAAGGCCACAAGCACATTTTATGTGCTTCCCCGAACTCCAATAGCCAAATAAACATGCCATCAATCATTCATGTATCTATATTGAAAAGAAACCATTCAATAAACATGAAAAGTAAACAAGAGAGATAAACATGGCATCATACATCAAGGATAGAGAAACATCATGGCATCATCAACATGTAATTCAACCCATCACAAACCACAGTAAAAATGAAAATAACCATCATTCATAGGGCTGAAATCGGGTCGGGTCGGGTCGGGCTTTTTAAAACCCAACCCAACCCTAGTTACTAATATTTGGAACCCGACCCGACCCGATCTGAACTTCTGACCCTGATGTCTTGACCCAACCTGACCCAAATTATATCCTGACTCAACCCGAAACCCGACCCGCATTTTGACCTACTTTAGCCTACTTTTTACCTGGTCAGGCATGGGTTTGATCCTGTCAGGTTGGATTAATTTAAAAATCTCTCAAACCAACCCGACCCAAATTCAATACGGGTTTCTGACTTCTCAGCCAAACCCGACTTTCATTACCCAACCAACATGATTTTCAGGTTGGGTCATGCAGGTTCGGGCCAAAACCCGACCTGAGTTTCACCCCTAATCATTCATTGCATAATCATAGGTTTGCTCAAATGAGCTCAAAATTACATAGCCCAAAATATGTAGTTTTCCAAAGCAAAAAGAAATACATGAAAAATTATCCTAAGATAAGCCAGCTAGAGGGGAGAAAGATCTGCGAGGGACTGTGTCATCTTTTCTGAAGGCGATGGCTGCAAAAAGGCTTTTAATGGATTCCCTCACATAACTTGCCAGAGCATCAATCTTGCTCTTCAAAGAATCTTGCTTCCTTGCAAGCACTTGAATTTTCTCTTCAATGAACCTTCAACTCGTTTGGTCGAGTTCAGGTTCATCGTGGTGGTGCGACTTCTTCTTGCATTGTAGGAACTGAATAGGAGGAGGGAGCTTGAGTCGTAGACATGGATGGTCCTGTGCCAAGGATTTGTTCATACAATGTCTTCCTGATGGACTTCTGAACAGTTGTGGCATTGATTAGCCGGACACAGTTGGGCACATCTCCCTTGGAGGGCCTCACTCCAAATTGCTGGGCTATCCTATACATGGCGTAGCAGAAGGCAGGATGACTCATCATGGAAGAGTTGACATATTTGATGATTGTCCTGCACATGAGGGTAGGCAAGCAAAATTTCGTCCCAGTCATTGTTGCATACATGTGGACCAATGATAAGTGCATAAATGTTACATATTTGATACCCAAAATTACAATTGTTAGTATTTTTTTTCTTTTATTTTATTTATTTAAGTGTATTTTGTGTGTTGTCAGGTTGGCTGTTTGACAATGGAAAATAAGGTCCAAAGGCATCAAAAAGTCTCAATTTGAAGTTGAAGTAGCTTGTTTGTTTCAAGCAGCAGAACTTGAAGGCCACAAGAGTTGAAAAGAAAATGGTGGATATATGAGTGTTGATTTGATAAAATAAAAAAAAAATAAGGCAGCTGATCCAACTAACGAGCAGATTTTCAAGAGGAAAATACAGAGCAGCAATGAGATGAAACTGTAACGCCTGCCCCTTTTCACTAAAATCAGAGTCTATTTTTTTTTTTTGAAATAAAGAGTGACAAAGGGCGCGGGACGTCACGACGCGAGTTAAGTTCGAGCTTCTAAAGCCGAGCCCTTAACTGGTCAACCCTACGTGTGCGTGGAACTAAGTCCACGAAGAATGGTTCACACGTAGAAGTAAGCTTGCGGAATATTAAACTAAATGCAGAAATTATAATAGAGTCTATCCTACCGATTTTTAGATAGTAGGGAAGATATATTCATTTAATTACTAAAATACCTCAAAATCACAGTGTCCAAAATAAAATCCAAAACATAGCAAGTAATCTAAATTATTACATTCCGACGAGCTAAGCTACTCAAATTACATTTCCAAAATAAATCTTAAACAAACTAAGTAGCTCGCTTCCCCAAGCTCCTACGCCCGGCTCCTGTCTCATCCTTCAATTCCGCCATCTCCTGTATCATCAGCTAAGGTAGAAGTAGGGCGTTAGACAACGCGCCCAGTAGGACTCCGAGTAGGGCTAACACATGGATTAGTGATAACAAGCCTATCGATAATAATATAATGAAAACGATAAAATGAATGCCATGCCATGGGTGTCTTATTTCATGAGTCCCACCCATCATCCTTACCATTGTACAATGTCTTTTTTTTTCCAATCATATATAAAATCCCCCTTGATGGAAAAACCTCATCAAGATATCCCCATGTTTGCTTCTCAGTAGCCCCAACAGAGCATGGACTCCGGTTATATCTCAACACATCAAGATATCTCCATGTTTGCTTCTTGGTCGCCTCGACGGAGCATGGACTCCGGTTATAGCACATTAGGCTATCCCCATGTTTGCTTCTCGGTCGCCCCGACAGAGCATGGACTCCGGTTTCTTTATTTTCCCGTCCATGTCATGCATGAGATGTAAATGCATTAGGCTATGTAATATATATAACTCATAGCCTTAATATATAATTCATAGCCTTTACTTAAAATATAATTCATAGCATTAACATATAATTCATAGCCTTAAAACCCATCATAAGATAAATCATATAATTATCAAAAATAAATTAAGAAACCATCACACAACACATAATCCATAGCTTACAAAAAGGTAGGAATCCTACTGAATACCGACTAGCGTCCCTTTACATTTTCGTTCACGAATCCAGTTACCCAGACGCGTACCACTTGCGATGTCCGGTACCTTATTACATATGAATAATCAGTCCATGTTTTTAACCATTTAAGTCCATTAATCATACCTTAGCGGGACTCGGCCATACACTATGGCCGAACCTCACTAACTAAGTTTGTGGGTCCCATTTAATCCATTAATTATTTTAATTACATGAGTCTAAAAACCAGTCACCCTAGGCTTTATTTAGCCATACATAAGGTCATCTTTCAAACACCTAAGTCCATGATTAATCTCCATGGGATTCGGCCATGTACCATGGCCGAACCCATGGTTCTTCCTTTTGGCCCTTATTTACCATTTTGCCACTCTTCCTCCATGGTTAAGTTCTCATTTTATTCCTCCCTTCTTAGGCCCATAATTGATCCATAACTTGGATCCCTTAATGATTCATTAGCCATGACACATCATTATTAAAAATCAGCCACTTAATTACCCTAATCCCCATTCATTAATCACATACTTAGCTCCATACTTAGCCCATCAATTGGTTTGTAAAATGGGTCATGGGTTCATGATGTCTTTTTTCCCAATTTTTTCTTAGGCCTATTTACCACATTTAGATTCAAATAAGTCCCTCCATTTCCACTCTGGCATTGGCAAGGGTGCAAGTAACTTGGTGGTTTCTGATGTTCCGCCTTAACCTGCTGACAAGTTAGGCAACGAGCAACAAACTCTGCCACGTCTTTCTTAAGTCCACGCCACCAATAGTGCCTCTTAAGATCATGATACATCTTGGCGCTGCCCGGATGGATAGAGAGCTTGGTGTGGTGTGCTTCAATCAACAACTCTCTTCTGCAGCTCTTAGGCACATTATCCTACCTCGGAACACCAGACCCTGTCTTGGTCATAGTTCCCACTCCGGTACAACCTCACCGGTAGACATCTTAGCCCATATCTCCTCCACCTCTGGATCTGTCCGTTGCTCCCGTTCAATCTTGGAGACCAAGTGGGATCGTATGATCAGGTTATATATGGTCCCATGATTATTGAGGTAGAGTTTAAACTCTCTAATGGTATTCAATACCTCCCATTCCATCTTGATCAAGCTGGCTACTGTCGCATGTGACATGTGGCTGAGGGCATCCGCCACCTTGTTCGCATTGCCCGGATGATACCGAAGTTTGAACTCATAATCCGCCACGTATTCCATCCATCTGCGCTATCTCATGTTGAGTTCCTTCTGATCAAATAAGTATTTCAGGCTCTTGTGATCGGAGAACACCTCAAACTTCTCACCATAAAGGTAGTGTCTCCAGCTTTTGAGAGCGAAGACCACTGCTACTAGCTCCAGATCATGTGTGGGATAATGGCGTTCATGAATTTTCAACTGTCTTGATCCGTACGCCACCGCACAATTACTTTGACTGAGTGTACACCCCAGTCCCTCACCTGAGGCATCACAGTATACCTCATAACTTCTGCCTTTTTCCGGCAAGATCAGAATAGGAGCGGTTGTATGTAACGCCCACCCCTTTTCACCGAAATCAAAGTCTATTTTTTTTTTTTTGAAATGAAGAGTGACAAAGGGCGCGGGGCGTCACAACGCGAGTTAAGTCCGAGCTTCTAAAGCCCGACCCTTAACTGGCCAACCCTACGTGCGCGTAGAACGAAGTCCACGAGAATGGTTCACACGTAGACGTAAGCTCGCGGAATATGACTTCATGCGGAACATTATAATAGAGACTATCCTACTAGTTTTAGTAGCAAGGAAGTACGACGCTTAAATTACTAAAATACCCCTAAATTCATAATTATATCTCAAAGTCATAATGTGCAAAGTAAAGACCAAACCATAGTAAGAAATATAAATTATACAGTCCGACGAGCTAAGCTACTCAATTACATATTCCAAAATAAATTTAAATAAACTAAGTAGCCCGCTTCCCCAAGCTCCTACGCTTGGCTCCCGTCTCGACCTTCGTTCCCGCCATCTCCTGCGTCATTAGCTAGGGTAGAAGTAGGGCGTTAGACAACTCGTCCAATAGGACTCCGAGTAGGGCTAACACATGGATTAGTGATAACAGGCACATAGGTAATAATGTAATGAAAAACCATAAAATGAATGCAATGCCATGGGTGTCTTATGTCATGTGTCCCACCCATCATCCATACCATCATGATATCCCCATGTTTGTTTCTCGGTCGTCCCGACGGAGCATGGACTCCGGTTATATCTCCACATATCAAGATATCCCCATGTCTGCTTCTCGGTCGCCCCGACGGAGCATGGACTCCAGTTATAACGCATCAGGCTATCGCCATGTTTGCTTCTCGGTCGCCCCGACGGAGCATGGACTCCGGTTATAGCACATCAGGCTATCCCCATGTCTGCTTCTCGGTCGTCCCAATGGAGCATGGACTCCGGTTTCATTATTTTTCCGCCCGTGCCATGCATGAGATGTAGGTGCATTATGCTATGTAATATATATAATTTGTAGCCTTCATATATAATTCATAGCCTAATCATATAAATCATAGCCTGGCAATATGCCATATAATATATATAAATCATAATCTTAAAAACCCGTCATAAAACAAATCATATAAATTAACCAAATAAATCACGGGAACCATCATATAACACGTAAATCCATGGTTTACAAAAAGGTAGGAATCCTACCGAATACCGACTAGCGTCCTTTTTCGTCTCCGTCCGATAATCCGGTCACCGATACGCGTACCGCTTGCAATGTCCGGTACCTTATTATACATTACCAATTAGACTCATGTTTTAATCATGTCCAAGTCCATTAATCATACCTTAGCGGGGTTCGGCCATACACCATGGCCGAACCTCACTAACTAGGTTTGTGGGTCCCATTTAATCCATTAATTATTTTAATTACATGAGTCTATAAACCAGCCACTCTAGGCTTTATTTAACCATACATAAGGTCATTTTTAAAACACCTAAGTCCATGATTAATCTCCATGGGATTCGGCTATGTACCATGGCCGAACCCATGGTTCTTCCTTTTGGCCTTTATTTACCATTTTGCCACTCTTCCTCCATGGTTAAATCCTTACTTCATTCTTTTCCATTCTTAGGTCCATAATTGATCCATAATCTTGGATCCATTAATGACCCACCAATCATGAGATACAACCATTTAAAATCAGCCACCAACTTAACCTAATCCCATTGATTAAAGCATATACACAACTCCAACTTAACCCATCAAATGGCTTGTAAAATAGGTCATGGGTTCGGCCATACACCATGGCCGAACCCATGATGCCTTTTTCCAATTTATCTTAGGTCTAATTACCACATTTAGATTCAAAATAAGTCCCTCCATGAGGGAGTTTACGTCATGCATTTAAATCATCAACTTTGATCATCACTTGGTACATTTTTGAGTCCATTAATGACCCATTTAATCATGGCCTATTCCCCATTCTTTTTCCATCTTTTACACCCATCATCATTACACATACATCACTATAGGGTTCAAAAACATTCCCTCCATAAAATCTCTCCATGGTTTTATTTTTAAAATCTCATTTACAATGCTTAAAGTCCATTTAAAAATTGTCAATCTTCTCCATTAATTTCCATAACTTCACACCCAAAAATCATTACAATACCTTACCATAGGGTTCGGCCATTCACCATGGCCGAACCCATGGTTCATAATCCATCATTTACTCATGCCTTTTAAGGCCATCAACATCATTCACATCTCCCATGCATTTCCTCATTTACAATCCCTTTAAAAATTACTACATTCAATCATTAAAAACCCTAACAATCATAATCATCCTTCCATGATTTTAAACCTTTAAACCCCATTAAAATTCTAACACCATCACCATAAGGTTCATGGTCCATTAATCCCTTCAAAATTTCCATACATCCATTGCTTAAATAATTTAAATACATAATGTCCTTAATCCATTTATTTTTTCTTAACCTAATTTACCCATTTGGGTTTGTCCATTTTTGGATGGATTTGAGATCCAAGGCCCATGATAATTTGGCCACCATTAAATCCAAGAACAATGGACCCCAAATCTTAAACCCTAAAAAAAATCTAATCTCTTGTTTAGAAATACTTACAATCCGACGGCTCCTCCGACTTTTCCTTCTCCTCTCGGATTCCTTGGCCTTCTCTTCTCTTCTTCTCCTTGATTGGTCAGCTGAGATGTGCTTGACCCAATGAAAAACTCCAATGCTTGGGTCGGCTAAGATGGAGTAGATTAGAGAGAGAGAGAGGGAGAGGATGATGAGAAAGAATGCCCCTAACTCTTGGTCTTGAAGTGGTGGCTTATGCTTACACCTGTTTCCTCTCTTTTCTTCTCTTCTTCTTCCAAGTTTTTCTTCTTCTTTCTCTTGTTGGTGTGGGACAGCAAGAGAGAGCAAGAGAGGGAGAGAGTGACAAAGTTAGATGGAAAAAGATGGATACATGAGATAAGATTCATCTCATTTGGTTGCTTACATTATACTCCACCATTAAGTCTCCCACCAACCAAGCATAAGATATGTTTTATGCTTTAATGGTGGTGGTTGGCATAAACCACCACTAGCCAACGTTTTTGGTGTCTTAGAGATAAGATGGTTTGGGTCTTCCATCTTTTGAACCCTTTTGACCACCTTTTTGGATATTTTAATTATTTAATTAATTAGATAATTAACTGAGGTTAATTAATTCCCACTTAACCTAATTATATTCTCTTAAATTCCCTCCATGTATCCACCCATGGTTGACCAATTCAACCATGGTGGCCAGCCCCACCAATTCTTGGTCCACACGCCACCTCACTTGGTGAGGTGGAGGTGGGTCCCAATCGGCCATGTCACCTTGGTCAATTCATCACCAACTTAGGTGATTTAAATTTAATTAAATCCATTCCTCTTATTGGATCACCATTGGGCCCATGGCCTAATTAAATTCACCTCTTACCCATTTACCTTAAAGCTTACACCATCTTGATCCATTGGGTCCCAAATGGGTATTGGGTCCAATTTGACCATCCTTGGCCCAATTGACCATTTAAACGAATATAATCCAATCCATGGTCCATTGGGCCATAATTGGGCCTTTGTCCAAATTTTGACCCATTTACCATCTATCCCATTAAATTTCCCAATTTCCATCATTAAAACAAGTAATAGCCACATATTCATTGATTTTAAAAATTCCGGGCTATTACATTGTAGGCCTCTCCTTTAGCTCCTCAAATCTCCGGTTGTACAGATCTGACCACTCAAATTTGACTCCTTTCTGAGTGAGTCGGGTAAGTGGAGCTGCAATCTTGGAGAAGTCCATGATGAATTTCCTGTAGTAACCGGCCAATCCCAGAAAACTGCGAATCTCGGTCACATTCGTCGGTGCCTTTCCACTCCCTCACTGCCGCTACCTTAGCCAGGTCCACGGCTATACCTTCCTCCGATATAATGTGCCCTAAGAAGTTGACCTCAGATAGCTAGAATTCACACTTGCTGGCTTTGGCATACAACTGGTTCTTCCTCAAGGTGTCCAGGACTAACCGCAGGTGCTCAGCATGTTCCTCCTGACTCTTGGAATAGACCAGAATATCATCAATGAATACAATCACAAACTAGTCCAAGTAAGGACGAAATATCCTATTCATCAGGTCCATGAACACAGCTGGTGCATTAGTAAGTCCAAATGGCATGACCACATACTCATATAAGCCATACCGTGTACTGAAGGCTGTCTTCTCTATGTCTTCCTCCCTAACCCGGATTTGATGGTACCCGGACATCAGATCAATCTTGGAGAAGTGAGAGGAACCCCTAAGTTGATCAAATAGATCATCAATCCTGGGTAGGGGATACTTGTTCCTGACAGTCAGCTGGTTCAATTTCCTGTAGTCCACACACATCCGAAGGGTACCCGTCTTTCTTCTTCACAAATAGTACTGGGGCTCCCCATGCAGATGTGCTGTTCCGAATAAAACCCAATCTGAGCAGTTCATCAATCTGCTCTTCAACTCGGTCATCTCAACTGGTGCCATCCTATAATGGGGCAATGACACTAGAGCAGCGCCGGGATATAACTTGATCTCAAAGTCTATCTCCCTCTTGAGTGGCAAACCAGGGAGCTCTGTTGGGAATACCTCAGCAAAATCTGCTACTACCGCCGGAAGTTCAGCCTCTGGTGCCCTGTCTAGTCTGATGTAGTTCAAGACAAGGTGGTTCAATTCTTCCTGTAGCCTTCTAGGGATGCCTTGTCTGTCAGCGTGTACCATATACCGTTTTCCCTCGGGTGACCAAAATATCACCCTACGAAGATGGCAATCAATATTGGCCTGAAATGTAGCCAACCAGTCCATGCCAAATATAACATCGTACTGAGCCATATCAAGTACCAAATAGTTGAACTCGAATCTGAATCCAATGAGTTCAGTGTTCAATGCCGTGCATATGAGTCCCAAAGATGTGTCTCCGGCAGGGGATACAATGGTAAGTGATGTGGACAAGTTTTGTACTAATGTGCCCGTAGCAGATATGAATGCAGCAGATATAAATGAATGGGAAGCTCTAGAATCAAACAATGTAACAGCATAGGAACTACCAACTACGGCCATACCTTGAATCACCAAGTGATCCGCCACTGCTGGAGGAGCTACGGTAAAAAGTCGTCCAGATCCCGTAGGGTTTGTCACCCGCCCCACTGGGTTGTATGCTCTGCCTCCTCGCGACTGAGCTAGTCTAGCTGGAGGGCGAAAAGAACCCCTAGAGTAAGAGGGTCTGCTAATCTGTGGACACTCCCTCTTGAAGTGGCCCTGTTGGCAACACTGGTAGCATGTGTTCCCACCCTGTGGAACCTGAGTGACTGATGCTGATGAAGAGGGCTGATTGGGGCGAAATCCCCCTGTAGATCCAGTGGAGGGTGAGGGTCTACTAACATTTGGGCAGAACTTCTTGTTGGGTTGAAATGCACCCCGCCCACTCTGCACTCAGGCGGTTGTCAAACCGCACTATCTCATTCAACTCTCACTCTGCTATAGTGGCCCTGCTGACCACCTCTGCCAGTGTAGGTGCCTTGAAGATGGTCACCCTGGCTCTGATGCTCGGCCGAAGGCCCCGTTCAAACTTACAAGCCCTCCGGTGCTCGGCCGAATGCCCCGTTCAAACTTACGGGCCCTCCGGTGCTCGGTATCCACCATATAAAATGCATAGACGGATAGCCTAAGGAATTCCCTGTGATATTCTGCCACCATCATATTGCCTTTTACCAATGATAGGAAAGCTTGAGTCTGGTGCTCTCTTTCTTCCTCCGGAAAATACTGCTCTAGAAAGGTAGCTGAGAACCCTTCCCATGTCATGGTAAACCTTTCCCCTTCCTGCACCAGTGCTTGTTGTTTTTCTACAACCTCCCACCAATTACCGGCATCCTCGATCAGTTGAGATGTAGCCAATAAGATCCTATCTGCATGACTGGAAATCTGAAGCAGATTCAAGATCTGAGTGATCTTTTTCAACCAATGTTCTGCTCCGACAGCCCCTTCTTTTCCCCTGAAGTAGGGAGGGCGTTGTTGCTGGAAATCTCTAACCATGTTTCGGTTGTTGGAGTCACTAGTGGTCGCATTCCCATTCAAGTGCTATTGCAGGACAGAGGTGACCACTGCTTGAACCAATTCTTTCAACTCGGGAGGCACAACCGGCAGGTTCACACTATTCTGTCCCTCCTCCTGATGGGGTGCCTGTACCTCCTCTTCCTGACGAGGTGGTGGCACCTCTTCCTCTACCCGTGGGTTGCGGCGAGTCCTTCTCTTCGGAGGCATTTCCTAAGTCATCGAAAAAATATTTATTGACTTAGTTCCTTCTCAAATTGGGGGAGGGGGGGTTGGAAATTGCTAAGTAAACGTACTTTGTTTTGGGGGAAAGACTTCCTAAGTATTGTTTCTCATTTTGGGGGAAAATTACCAAATAAGCATACTTAGTTTTTATTTTTGGGGGGATTTTTCATGTATAATACAATGTATATTTGTCGGGGAAATTGTCAAATCAGCACTCTTTGTTTCCCTTTGTTTCTGGGGGGGAATCTCTAATTTCCTATTGTTTGTTGTTCAATTTGGGGGAAAATTTCTAAGTAAGTATACCTTGTTTGGGGGAAAGCTTCTTAAGTATCAAATATCATTTCTCATTTGGGGGGGAAATTTCCTAAGTACCAAAATATTGTGTTCTCATTTTTAGGGAAAATAGCCCTATTTGCTATGTTTGATAGATCTAATTTAGTGTGATTGTCCCTTCCCTTGCTATCATTCCTTTCCGTCGAATGTTGTTCTCAGATTAAATGCTTCAGTTTGAGTCAATCGAAGTAAATTAACCCGGCCCCCGTGCAGCGGACTCCGAAAAGTCGGTCAGTTGGGATTCTTATCCGTCAGTGAGACATGAAACCGTCATAATCTTACTTCGAGAGATTCATTCTTCCGATTTCGCTCTAATACCAACTGTAACGCCCGTCCCTTTTCACTAAAATCAGAGTCTATTTTTTTTTTTTTTTGAAATAAAGAGTGACAAAGGGCGCCGGACGTCACAACGCGAGTTAAGTTCGAGCTTCTAAAGCCCGGCCCTTAACTGGCCAACCCTACGTGTGCGTGGAACTAAGTCCACGAAGAACGGTTCACACGTAGAAGTAAGCTTGCAGAATATTAAACTAAATGCGAAAATTATAATAGAGTCTATCCTACCAATTTTTAGATAGCAGGGAAGATATATTCATTTAATTACTAAAATACCTCAAAATCACAGTGTCCAAAATAAAATCCAAAACATAGCAAGTAATCTAAATTATTACATTCCGACGAGCTAAGCTACTCAAATTACATTTCCAAAATAAATCTTAAATAAACTAAGTAGCTCGCTTCCCCAAGCTCCTACGCCTGGCTCCCATCTCGTCCTTAGATTCCACCATCTCTTGTATCATCAGCTAAGGTGGAAGTAGGGCGTTAGACAACGCGCCCAGTAGGACTCCGAGTAGGACTAACACATGGATTAGTGATAACAAGCCTATCGGTAATAATATAATGAAAACCATAAAATGAATGCCATGCCATGGGTGTCTTATGTCATGAGTCCCACCCATCATCCTTACCATTGTACAATGTCTTTTTTTTTCCAATCATATATAAAATCCCCCTTGATGGAAAAACCTCATCAAGATATCCCCATGTTTGCTTCTCGGTCGCCTCGACGGAGCATGGAACTCCGGTTATATCTCAACACATCAAGATATCCCCATGTTTGCTTCTCGGTCGCCCCGACGGAGCATAGTCTCCAGTTATTGCACATCAGGTTATCCCCATGTTTGCTTCTCGATCGCCCCGACAGAGCATGGACTCCGGTTTCTTTCTTTTCCCGTTCATGCCACGTATGAGATGTAAATGCATTATGCTATGTAATATATATAACTCATAGCCTTAATATATAATTCATAGCCTTTACATATAATGCATAACCTTAAAATATAATTCATAGCATTAACATATAATTCATAGCCTTAAAACCCATCATAAGATAAATCATATAATTATCAAAAATAAATCAAGAAACCATCACACAACACATAATCCATGGTTACAAAAAGGTAGGAATCCTACCGAATACCGACTAGCGTCCCTTTACATTTTCGTTCACGAATCCGGTTACCCAAACCCGCACCGCTTACGATGTCCGGTACCTTATTACATATGGATAATCAGTCCATGTTTTTAACCATTTAAGTCCATTAATCATACCTTAGCGGGGTTCGGCCATACACTATGGCCAAACCTCACTAACTAAGTTTGTGGGTCCCATTTAATCCATTAATTATTTTAATTACATGAGTCTAAAAACCAGCCACCCTAGGCTTTATTTAGCCATACATAAGGTCATCTTTAAAACACCTAAGTCCATGATTAATCTCCATGGGATTCGGCCATGTACCATGGCCGAACCCATGGTTCTTCCTTTTGGCCCTTATTTACCATTTTGCCACTCTTCCTCCATGGTTAAGTTCTCATTTTATTCCTCCCTTCTTAGGCCCATAATTGATCCATAACTTGGATCCCTTAATGATTCATTAGCCATGACACATCATTATTAAAAATCAGCCACTTAATTACCCTAATCCCCATTCATTAATCACATACTTAGCTCCATACTTAGCCCATCAATTGGTTTGTAAAATGGGTCATGGGTTCATGATGTCTTTTTCCCCATTTTTTCTTAGGCCTATTTACAACATTTAGATTCAAATAAGTCCCTCCATGAGGGGGTTTCAATCATACCTTTACATCGTGAACTTTGATCATCATTTGGCACATTTTTAGTCCATTAATGACTCATTTAATCATGTCCTATTCCCCATTCTTTTCATGGTTTCCAAAATACCTAAACCATCAAAATCTTCCCATGGAATTCATGGTTTATCAATACTTCCACTCATTTAAAACATTATCTACTACACTTAAAAATCCATTTAAACTATCAATATTCTTAATCATTCTTCCATCTCTTCACCCATTAAAACCACTATTACATCTCCATAGGGTTCGGCCATACACCATGGCCTAACCCATGGTTCATGGTTCATCATTCATTGGTGATATTTAAGACCATAAAAACATTAACCTTCATCCATGGATTCCCTCATTTACAATTCCTTTAAAAGTCACTAAATTTAATCCTTAAAACCTTAAAATCATAAACCATCTTTCCATGATTTTAATCCTAAAAACCCCATTCAATTTTCCTTAATTACCTACCATGGGGTTCGGCCATACTACATGGCCAAACCCTATGGCCCATGATTCCTTCAAACGTTACATACATCCATGCTTTAATAATCTTAATACTTAAGGTCCTTAATGCATCTATTTATTTTTCTTAATCTCTCCTTCCCATTTTGTCCATTTCTCACTTCATCTTTGGATGGATTTGAGATCCAAGGCCCATGATGTTTTGGCCACAATTAAATCCAAGAAATGGACCCCAAATCTTAAACCTTAAAAAAAAAATCTAACCTCTTGTTTAGAAATACTTACAGATCCGACGGCTCCTCCGACTTTTCTTCCTCCTCTTGGATTCCTTGGCCTTCTTTCTTCTTTTTTTCCTTTGTTGGTCGGCCAAGATGCTTGATCAAGATGAAAACATCAAAGCTTGGGTTCGGCCAACATGGGGTGTGTTTGAGAGAGGGAAGGGAGGAGAGGATGAGAAAGAATACCCTAAGTTTTGATCTTGAAGTGGTGGGCTTATGCTTGCATTTTTTCCTCTCTTTTCTTCTCTTCTTCTCTTCTTAGTTTTTCTTCTTCTTTTCTCCTTGAGTGAGGGACGACAATGAGAGGGAGCAAGGGAGGGAGAGAGTGAAATGAGAGTGGAATGAAGAGATGAGATGAAAACCCATCTCATTCCCTTGGTTGCTTATACTACACTCAATCATTAATTCCTCCCACCAACCAACATGGGCTAATGTGCTTAGTGGTGGTGGTTGGGATAAACCACAACTTAAGCCAACCGTTTTGAGCTTGGAGATGAGGTGGTTTGGTCTTCCATCTTTGACCATTTGACCACATTTGATTAATTAGGTCATTGACTTAGGTTAATTATTTCTTATTTAATCTAATTACATTTCCTTAAATTCCCTCCATGTATCCACCCATGGTTGACCAATTCAACCATGGTGGCTGGCCCCACCAATCCTTGGTCCACACGCCACCTCACTTGGTGAGGTGGAGGTGGGTCCCAATCGGCCATGTCACCTTGGTCTAATTAAAATTAACTTTGGTGATTTAAATCCATTCAATCCATTCCCACTTATTGGATCACCATTGGGCCCATGGCCCAATTACATTCACCTCCTGCCCATTTACCTTAGAGCTTAAATTATCTTGACCCATTGGGTCCCAAATGGGTATTGGGCCCAATTTGACCATCCTTGGCCCAATTAACTATCATTGACCATTTAAATGAGTTTCATCCAACCCATGGTCCATTGGACCATACTTGGGCCTTTGCCCCAAATTTTGATCCACTTAATATCTATTCCATCAAAATTCCCAATTTCCATCATTAAAATAAATAATAGCCACATATATATTGATTTAAAAATTCCGGGCTATTACAGAAACAAAGGAAGTGATGGATTGAAATAAACTTGTGCAGCAGCATGTATCAGCAAAGAAGACTCAGCAGTTCTGTACAAAAGAGAATGGAAAGAATAAAGTAGTAGAAAAAAACAAAATAAAAAGAAGATGGAAGAAATCTGCTATGATCATGTACAGCAAAAAGAAGAAGCAACTAGGTGTTGGATTGAAAATAAAAAATAAAAGATTAGAGGTAGCCAGTTACAAGAGGCGGTGGTATGGAAGCATTAGCCAAAGAAAAAAATATAGCAGGTGTTTTCATCGGAAGCAACATACAACAACCCATGACAACTCCAGCTGCAAACTAGCTCAAGAAATTTGTCCTATGTTTGATGTTATTAAAGAATAAAGAAAGAACCCATTACATAGAAAGTCGGGTCTAGTCGCACTAAGAGGTTACGGATGGAATAAAATGGAAAGTAAACAGGGAAGAAAGAAAGGAAAGAACAGCGAAAAAAAATAGAAAGAGAAGCAGAGAATAGAAAGGAGAAAAAAATTATACAGAAGAAGTTGTCATGAGTGGATGTTCGGATGGTTTATAAGAGAATACACAGCAGAATAAAAGTTGCTGCAAACACATGGAATCAGCTGAAAATTGGGGTCCACCAGTCATTACTTATTTTACTTCTTCCCAACCTCTATAAATTAAAGCCTTCTCTTCGGGAACACGGGACAGCACAGTAGAGGACATTGAGAAGGCTTGGCTGAAAGAAGGATCGTGGCTGACGGCGTCGGAGCACCGACGATCGCTCGGGTTCAATTTTTCCTATCTTTTTTATTTTAATTTCATAATGTCCGTCTAATTTCTTCTACTGAGGTTGAAGAGGAAGCCCCATTAATGAAATAATTTTTTCAATTATTTATTTATTAATTCTCACATATGTGTGCTAATAATGATTTTGACTTCATTAGATTAATTAAATATTCATTATTTTCACCAATAATATCATGTATTTTTTGTAGTTAATAATATTATTTAATTAATCAAGGGCATGGAATTTTAACTAAAAAGGAAGATTTCTTTGATTTAATGTTTTTCAATTTAATTACATACATTGGATGCTTAAATTATTTTCTTTGATCCATTGTCTTTTAAATTAAAATTGGATACATTAAATGCTTAGGAATTACAACTTTAAAAGCGAAGGACAATCTAAATTTTTAACACCATATTAATGTGCTCGAATGTTTAAATCTTTAAAAACTGGGAATTGATAAATAAATAATTGGACTATTATGGATTTAATGGTGGTGGAATCCGATACCTTAATAATTTCTTTCACTTGATTCAATCTCTATTTTAGTCATTTTAATTAATTTTTGCATTTTTAATTCAACCATCCTCCATAAAAAGTGTTAACTAGGTTAAGATTAATTTGTTAGGCTTTTTAATTTTTTTCCTGTTCATTCTAAATCAAGTCCCTATGGGTTCCACCTCGAACTTGCATATCTTTACACTCCAATTTGTTTCGTACGATTGCGAGTAATTATAAATTTAAAATTTGTATAACAAGTTTTTGGCGCCATTGTCGGGGACTTGAGTTTGAAACAGAAAACCAAAATTAAAAATTCTATTAGTTTGATCGTTCCACTAGTTGTAGATTTAGGAATTTTGCATCTAGATCTAGGTTCATGCATATTTTTATGTGATTTGGTGGCTTCACCTAGGTTTTGTTTGTTGATTTTTGCAGGAATTTTGAATTGCACACTTTAAAAAAAAAATTGCAAAAAGTGACTACAGGCCAAGGTAAGTGCCTAAACCATTTTCTTTCAATTTTTAATTTTCCATGCATTCATATAGTTTTTACTAGGTTGTTTTACATTTATTTTGCATAAAAAAAAAACCAAAAAAAAATTGTATATTTATTTCGTTCATGCATTTAGGTTGTTAGTTCATGCATTAGATTAAAATTATTTGATTATTGTTTGCATATTTGCTTGAATCTTGCATTGGTAACTTAGGCCCACATTCACAAAAAAAAAAAAAAAAAACTTGAAATCCAAAAATATGAGTGAAAGTGATTCATGCATTATAAGCTAAAATCAATTTAGAACCACTGTCTTTTTGAATGTGATGTTCATAATTTTTAGAGTTAGGTCATATATTGTGTGGTCTTCATTTTGTTTTGATTTGATGTTATTTCTCCATCCATCTCCATCCATGTCCACCCGTCACCCTGAGTCTGAGTCTGAGTCTCTCTCCGTTAATGTTGAAAAGCCACCAGTATTGGACCAAGGTTGATTAGTAGGTCTGTCAATCGAGTCCCGAGTCAATATGTCGGTGTGTCAGTGTATCTTTAGATTTTGATTCTCTTGAGTCAGTCTAGTTTAGGATTTTATTTTTTTGAATTCGTTTGAGTCCATTGGTCTGATTGTGAGTCTGTATAAAGTCTTATGTCCGTCAATGTTTGTCAGAGTCTAGTTTAGGTTTTCATTTTGTTGAGTCCATTTGTGTGTTTTTTGTCAATCTAGTGTCTTTGTTGTGTGTTTTTTTTTTTTTTTTTTTTTTTTTGCAGGTTTTGAATAAAAAGAGCCCTCTCAAGTATTTTCTGAATTTTAGTTATTCATTTCTGATATTTTCTTCTAATTTTCCGGTGCACATGTAGATTAGGGAACGTTGAGGGCAATGTTCAATTTAAGTTTGGGGGTATTGAGGGGTTACACTGTGTCAGTTTTGTGTGTTTTAAGTCCATGTGAGTCCATTTTGAAAAAAAATTGAAATTTTTTGAAATTTTTTTCTTTTTTATTTTAGAATTAATATATGGATGAAAATTTTTATATCATGTTTTTCCATTTGAATTTTATATAATTTATACTTGGAACATTTTTTGCATAGCCATATTAATTTAGCCTGAAAAAGAAGAGTATTCATAAGTTAAGTAATCGCTGGAAGAATACGAGTGGAGACTTGTAACCGAGTGAGCTTTAAAGTCATTCGATTTTTCATTGTTGATCTCATTATTCTTGTCTTGGTCATATTACTGAGAACGACATCAAATTTGAATTAATACACTTGAAGTTTTTCTAAATTTATTTGAAGCAAAAAAAGTATCCATATGAAGCCTACGAAGTGATATAGACCATTATTTTAGATCGTTTGAGCCTTTGAAGCCTACCTATATCAGTCATATTATCCTGTTAGTTCCCATTTTTTAGCCTTTAATTTAGCTTTTTTTTTTTTTGTTAAATATGTTTATCCATGCCCAACTCCAGTTATGGAGTCTGAGCTTTCATTGAAATATTTGTGACCTATTCTAAGGACCGAAGAAAGGTTAGAGATGATTGTTATTGGGATGGTACTCTTAGAAAAATATGGCATTTGAAAAAAAAACATCAATGAAAAAATGATGAAAAAAAAGGAGAAAAAGAGAAAAAAGAATTGAGAAGGGAACGTCTATATATGAAAAGAAGGATGTGAAAAAAAATTAATAAAAGAGAAAAAAGAAAAAAAGCTTTGTAAATTTTGTGTGTTGAAAGAAAAATAAAGGAAGAATATCCCATTTTAAGATTTTAAAGACCTCTACCTTTTCTGTTCAAAGTACTTAATTTTATAATCTTGTTATCCTCCTTTGATATAACCCGGTCCTAAGCCACGTTCGTCCTATTAGGAAGTCCTATTGATCATAAGTGGAATATGGAATTTAAAGTGGAGAATAGAGGAGGAAGAATGATGGTGTATTATTTCAACATTCTCAAAAAATGGCATCCTTTCATGAGATATGTATTTTTCTTTGTTATTATTCATTCTTTATTGATAAATATGTGAGATATTTGCATTTGAGAAATTCCACTCACATATATTTTCTTGAGAGAAATTTAACCCAATCTCTGATCGAAAGTCTTTCTGAGAAATATATCTTGTGAGATTTGGAGTTGACACGCATCTTCAGCCGGTGGTTGCAAAACTTGTGTCTATTTTGAAACATAAGGTTATGTTAATATTTGGTTATCACACACTACACTCCGGGTGTAAGTTTTGTAAAATAATTTGGAGTTGTATGATATTTAAACTTTTATATAGATATGTTTGCTGAAATCTGAAATTTGATGTTTGTGGGTATCATCAGTGGAAGCCCTCACGAGACTATAACTCGTCCACTAATGATGAGCTAAGGGTTTAAAGGCTTGTTGCATATGCTAAATGCAATCGAGAGTGCCAGCGAAAGTGGGGTTGTTTAGGATTTTAATTTTTAGTTTTTAATTTTAGTTTTGCTCAAGGATTAGCAAAATGTAAGTTTGAGGGTATTTGATAAGTGCATAAATGTTACATATTTGATACCCAAAATTACAATTGTTAGCATTTTATTTTCTTTTATTTTATCTGTTTAAGTGTATTTTGTGTGTTATGAGGTTGGCTGCTTGACAATGGAAAATAACGTCTAAAGGCATCAAAAAATCTCAATTTGAAGTTGAAGTAGCTTGTTTGTTTCAAGCAGTAGAACTTGAAGGCCACAAGAGTTGAAATGAAAACGGTGGACATATGGGTGTTGATTTGATAAAATAAAAAAAATAAGGCAGCTGATCCAACTAACTAGCAGATTTTCAAGAGGAAAATACAGAGCAGCAATGACATGAAACAAAAGAAGTGCTTGAGTGAAATAAAATTGTGCAACAGCATGTATCGATAAAGAAGACTCAGCAGTTTTGTGCAAAATAGAATGGAAAAAATAAAGTAGTAGAAAGAAATAAAATAAAAAGAAGATGGAAGAAATCTGCTATGATCATGTACAGCAAGAAGAAGAAGCAACTAGGTGTTGAATTAAAAATCAAAAATAAAATATTAGAGGCAGCCAGCTACAAGAGGCGGTGGTCTAGAAGCATTAGCCAAAGAAAAAAAATACAACAGGTGTTTCGTTGGAAGCAGCATACAGCAACCCATGACAACTCCAGCTGCAAACCAGCTCACGAAATTTGTCCTATGTTTGATGCTATTAAAGAATAAAGAAAAAACCCATTACAAAGAAGGTCAGGTCTAGACGCACAAAGAGGTTACGGATGGAATAAAATGGAAAGTAAACAGGGAAGAAAGAAAGGAAAGAACAGAGAAAAAAAATAGAAAGAGAAGCAGGGAATAGAAAGGAGAAAAAAATTATACAGAAGAAGAAGTTGCCATGAGCGGATGGTCGGCTGGTTTGTAAGAGAATACACAGCATAATAGAAGTTGCTGTAAACACATGGAATCGGCTGAAAAGTGGGACCCACCAGTCATTACTTATTTTACTTCTTCCCAACCTCTATAAATTAAAGCATTCTCTACAGAAACATAGGACAGCACAGCAGAGGATATTGAGAAGCTCGATTGAAAGAAGGATCGTGGTTGAAGGTATCGGAGCTCCGACGATCGCTCAGGTTCAATTTTTCCTATCTCTTTTATTTTAATTTCATAATGTCCGGCTAATTTCTTATATTGAGGTTGGAAAGGAAGCCCATAAATGAAATAATTTTTTCAATTATTTATTTATTAATTCTCATATATGTGTGTTTATTATTTAATGATTTGGACTTCATTAGATTAATTAAATATTCATTATTTTCACCATTAGTATCATTTATTTTTGGTAGTTAATAACATTATTTAATTAATCAAGGGCTTGGCATTTTAATTAAAAAGGAAGATTTCTTTGATTTAATGTTTTCAATTTAATTAGATACATTGGATGCTTAGATTATTTTCTTTGATCCATTGTCTTTTAAATTAAAATTGGATACATTAAATGCCTAGGAATTATATCTTTAAAAGTGAAGGACAATCTAAATTTTGAACACCATATCAATGTGCTCAAATGTTTAAATCTTTAAAAGCTGGGCATTGATAAGAAAATAATTGGACTATTATGGATTTAATGTGGTGGAATTCGATACCTTAGTAATTTCTCTCACTTGATTTGTAACACCCCGGATTTTCAAGTTATTAATATATATGAAAATTATCCATTTAATTTGTGAATTATTAGATATGGACCGTATATGGGTAAAGTGTTGGGTCATTGCCCAATTAAGACCCAATGGATTGTGGAATTGGTTTCAATAAAATTAAATGGGGCTTAAATAAATTAGTAATGTATTATGTCTATAATTAATTATTATGCGCATAAAGGGATTTGGATTAATTACAATGGCCGTGTGTGACATATCCATATCCATGGGATATGCGCAATCCATGAGGATAAGTTGGAGTATCTCTAAAAAGGGTCCTTTCCCTTGATTAAAAGTGAAACTAGAAGATGTCTAAATTAGATAGGATACCTTTCCTTATTAGGAGTAATACAAGGGAAATTGCTAAATTAAAGGACTCTCCCAAAGTGGGAAGCAAGGGGCGCACGGCACTTGCTATCTTCTAAAGATATTGGCCAAGTGGAAGTATTATAGACAAGGGGCGCACGACAATTGTATCATAGCACCTTCTAAGTTGGGAACAAAAGGAGGTTTTATAAGAGAGGCAACACAAGGGCGCACGGCATTACACATTCAAGGGGTTTTCATTAAGTCTCATTCTAGGCATTACACAAAGAGAAGAAGGAGGCAGCCAGCAAGGGTGAAAGATCCAGGAGGAGAGAAGGCCAAGGAAGGAAAGGATCGGAAGAGCAAGAACAAGAGAAGGAAAATCGGAGGAGTCGCGGAACCGGTAAGTAGTTTCGATATTTTTGTTTAAAAATAAGGAACCATAGGGTTCGGCCATGTTGTATGAACGAACCCCATGGAAGGTTGTTGGTTATTATTATGGGTTGAAAACCATGGACGGTTAGGATATTTTGTATGGATTTTAAAAGAAGAAATATGGAACCATAGGGTTCGGCCCTAGTGCAAGGCCGAACCCCATGGAAGAAAATGAGTGGATAAATATGTTGTTTTAATGATCATGGAAGATCAAGGATTAATGATTTTATGAACCATAGGGTTTGGCCATGGTGTATGGCCGAACCCCATGGAGAATGGTTATTAAATTAGAAACTTTCTAATTATGGACTTTTGGATTGTTTTTGGAAGGAACCTTGATTTATGGGAATTAATATAACTGGAAAGTCACACATCATAGGGTTCGGCCATGGTGTTTGGCCGAACCCCATGAAGCAAGTCTATGGTTCAATTATGGATTTATAATTGTTAAATAAATTAAGAAGGAGGATAGAACCATGATATCATGGGCTCGGTCATGGTGTATGGCTGAACCCCATGAACCAATATTATGGATCTAATATGAGTAAATGTAGGAATGATTAAATGGTTCTATGATTGTGGGTCATTGGTGGATCCATGTATGAATGTCAAAAATTATGGACCTATATTGTGGACCTAAAATTAGGGAGATGAAAGATCATGGGTTCAGCCATGATGTATGGCCGAACCCCATGAGATGGGTTTGTGGATCAAAACATGAACTTAGGCATTTGTTAATGTAACACCCCGCCCTTTTCTGGTCTGTTTTTATGGTTTAGTTAGAGTGAAAAGGGCGGGGTGTTACAGTTGGTATCAAGCGGTCAATCTAAGTGACTTAGTGTAGGTTTCCTACCTTTTTGTAACCACATATGATATTTGTTGTTTTATGTTGAGTTTGATAAGCTATTTGAAAGTAAAGTTATATTTACAAATGGCATGTTTGCATAGACATCTCATGCATGGCATGGGATGATGGTGTTGTAACCGGAGGCCACACTCCGTTGGGGTGTCCGAAAGACCACTGTGGGGTACCTTGATGATGAGAATCCCATCAAGAAGAATCCGGAGGCCACACTCCGTCGGGGCGTCTGAAAGACCACTGTGGGGTACCTTGATGATGAGAATCCCGTCAAGAGGAGGCTATGTAGAATGGTGATGGGTGGGACTCATTACATGTTCATTTCATATATAGCATGTTTTTATGGAATTTTGACACACATGTATTATTATATTATTTGCATTTTTTTATACTAACCTTTTGGTAGCCCTATTCAGAAACACTACTGGGCGCATTGATCTAACGCCCTATCTCTACCCTTAGTGGATGACGCAGGAAAGGCAAAGAATGAGGATCGAGAAGGGGGCCAAGCATAGGAGCTTGGGCAATTTGAATGGATTTGAATGGACTGTTTATGGACTTTTTATTTAAGTTATTTGGACAATGTAATTTGATAATTAGATGTGTTGGCATGTAATAATATAGATAAGTAGCTACTATGGTTTGGTTTATTTGAATGGTTTGGAAGGAATGGTAGACTAAGGTTATTTAGTAATTTTGGAGATTATGAACATGTACTTTGCTATCTTAAGTTATAAATTGAGTAGTCATAGGATCTATTATAACCTCAGTTAGATTAAGACTAAGTATATTCCGCAAGTTTATGGTACCATGTGTGGATCGATTTTTATGGACTTAATCCATACGCACATGGGCTTGGCCAGTTAAGGGTCGGACTTTAGAAGTCCGAACTTAGCTCACGTCATGACACTCCGCCCCGATCACTTGTTGATTATTATTTATTAAAAAAAATAAACTCTGATTATTAGAGTGAAAAGGACGGGGAGTTACAGTTAATGAATGAAAGGATTGGTTATGGAATGTTAGCCATGATGGCAATATTGTAATTTAAATGGAAATAAGGGACCATGGGTTCGGCCATGGTGTATGGTCGAACCCCATGGGAATTATTTGGTGAACTTAGATGTCTATGAACCTATGTTTTGAACCTAAGCATGAGTGAATGAATGAAGGTGACTAACCATGGAAGGAATAATGGCATAAATGTAAATATGGTCAAAAAATTGAAAGACCATGGGTTCGGCCATGGTGTGTGGCCGAACCCCATGAGCAATGGTTTATGGACTTAAATATTGTAAATAAATGGGACATGGTTTTCATTGATTGATATATTATAAGGTAACGAGACCTCACAAGGTGTGTACGATCGTGAGCGGTTACCGGATGAAAGACGCAAGGACACGTTAGTGGTCTTTGGTAGGATTCCACCTCTTTGAAACCATGGGTTTATGTACATTGTTTTTATCTTATTTTTTTTATGAATATATATTACAAAGGATATGTTTCAAATTGTGATTTTAAATGCTATGTTTAGATGATAAAATATCATGTGATTCATTTGCATCTCATGCATGGCATGGGGTGAAGGATATGTAACCGGAGGGGCCACACTCCGTCGGGGCATCCGAAATACCTATGTGGGGTACCTTGATGTGCTTTTCCATCAGGAAGAAAACGGATGGTCTACACTCCGTCGGGGCGTCTGAAACCGGAGGGTCCACACTCCGTCGGGGCGTCCTAAAAACCTATGTGGGGTACCTTGATGTGCTTTTCCATCAGGAAGAAATCGGAGGGTGCACACTCCGTCGGGGCGTCCGAAAGACCTATGTGGGGGTACTTTTATGTACATGTGATGGGTGGGACTCATTGCATTTAGCATCATGACATGGCATGGTTTATATGGCTTTCGACATTATGATATTATTATATATGTTTTGTTCTAACCATGTGTTAGCCTTAATTGGAATACCTATTGTGCGCGTTGTTCTAACGCCCTACTTCTACCCTAGTGGATGACACAGGAAACCAGGAGAACGATGAACGCAAGGAGGGCCAAGCATAGGAGCTTGGATGATTTAGTTTATATTTTGAATAATGTTACTTATGGACATGTATTTGAGTAACCAGACTTTGGGCATGTAATAACTTAGATGATTCCCTATGGTTGGATGTTTATTTGGATAATTATGATATTTCAATTATGGATAAAGACTTGACGTACTTTACTATCTGAAAAGGAATAGAACTGGGTTCTATTATAATTCTACAGTGGTGATTTTAATTCCGTATGTTATGATTTTATTTCCGCATCTTTATATTTTATGTGTGAATCGTTTTCATGGACTTACTCCATGCACACATAAGGTTGGCCAATTAAGGGTCGGACTTTACAAGTTCAGACTTAACTCGCGTCGTGACGTCCCACTGTCTATCACTCTTTGTTTATAAAAAAAAAAAAAATAGACTTTGATTTTCGGAAAGGAAAAGCAAGTGAAAAAGGAAGGGGCGTTACAGTTGGTATTAGAGTGAACCAGAAAGATTGAATCTTTCGGAGTAAATTAATCCAGCCCCCGTGCATTAATTTACTTCGTTAGACTCAGATAGAACAATGGATGATAGCAAAGGAAGTACAGTCAAAATAATTGGATTATCAAACATAGCAAGTTAGGAGATACTTCCCCGATATCCCCAAATGGAGAAAACGAATACTTGATATTTAGGAAATTCCCCAAAAACAAAGAAAATACAAAGAGTGTTTATTTGGCAATTTCCCCAAGGACAAGGAACACAAGATATTTATTTGGCAATGTTCCCAAAACCAGAGACATTATACGATATATAGGGAAATTCCCCAAAACAAAGATTAGTTTGATTAGAACTGCTGTTAGCATTGACATACTTCGGTTGTTGCGATACAGATATGTTGAGCAACAAAGAGTATACAGAGTAGTGGGACAAAGGCACCCCTAGCTATCCGATAGATCTGGTTTCTTCTTCCGACGATTCCAGCGTGCCAAACTTCATCAATGAAGTTGTAGTCAGTCAGGATATGGAAGTAGAATCGCCTGAGTACAATGTAGGGGAGATAGACTCGCCCGAGTATACTCTAGCTACTCCGACTTCAGATGAGTTGACAGATTATATGTGTGAATTATGCAATCAGGAGGGCACAACTGTACTTATTGCCCCCACCCTATTGAGGTTATTTGCCCTGTTTGTGGACTTCATGGACATGAGAAGGAGAGGACTAACTGTCCATGCATTGGGGAACAGGGAATAATACCATGTCTGACTTGTGGAGTGTTGGGGAACACGTCGATGACATGCCTTGACAACTTACTTCGATTTTTATGATGATGCAGGGTCTTCTACGGAAGGTTAGACCTAGGAGTGGTAAGAGAATGTCGGGGAAAGGGGAGATTTTGTAAGGGTTGTGGGTACGTTTTGAAGGGTTGTTCTAACCCTACCAACTCTTGTAAGGTGATGGAAGTTTGAATAATTTTCAATAAAGTATGAAAATTGAAGAGTTTATGAGGACTTGGGCATTGAGATGTGGGTGACGAGGTCACTTGATTATATTGAGACGTGGTATGGATACGTCCTCACGTGATATTGATAAGATAAGTATATAGATTTTGTGAGTATGGCTTAGAGTAGCCATGAGATTGTGGGAACCTCGATATGAAATACGGAAGACTTGGTCCCGTAGGGTTACCGTTGAGGAGTGGGTCCCTCGCATGCTACGCGCTGGAGGGCGCTCTCACGGCTATTTCGTAAACTTGATGTACGTTGATGCGTAGAGCTAGGTACTATTTTACCCCATAGGGGTGGTGCTAGCTTCGTTAGACGCGGTCCGACCGCCTTAGAGCTTGACTGAATTACCTTGGGGTTAAGGGATGCAGGGCGGGGTAGACTTGATCACGTTGGACGTGGGTCTTCCGCTTAGTAAGTCATGGGCCCTAAGTCTTGCTAGGGGTCGGGGTATATTATGATTTGATATTTTAGCTACAGTCACGTACTGACTCATTCGGGTGTTGTTCCTTCGGATAGAATATCTCATGGTAGATGATGTGGCATTGATTAATTATGCTCAAGGACGGATTATACCCATAGGAGGGTTATATTCATGGATGGTTATTAACCAAGGGTGGAGGATACTCACTGATATAGTGGTACCAGGGATGGATGTGTATAACCGTGGATGATAATTCCCATGGTGGTTTGGATTAATGTCAGGTATCGGTACCATGGTAGACATGTTGGTAGTATGATAGACCTGTTGGTAGTATGATAGACATGTTGGTCTCATAGATGACATATAGATCTAATGATTGGGACATGTTTCGATTTACTTTCCACGCTATAAGAAAAAGGTGTTAGTCTTATTACGACTTGTATCCCAGGAAAGTTAGTGTAGAGAGATACTCGGTATCATAGAAGTTTTGAACAGAAGGTGTTAGTCATATAGTGACTTATGTGCAAATGAAGACATGCTTACTTTTGGAGATGTACTTAGTGGAAAGGTTAAGAGTCTAGTGAAACCCGAATGGGAAGCTATGGGCAACTGCCGAGTTAGACTGATCACCTGACTCTGTAGTTAGCCGATGGAGTTCCAAGAGAGTACAACTAGAAACCTAGTTCAAATGGAATCAGCAAAAGACTTGAGCATAGGCTCGTATTGGCAGGCTATCTCACACAGAGAGTAGACGAATGAACATTTTGAGCGAGTACGTATGGCAAATATCTTGGTAGCAGGTAAAGTGAAATAGAATATATTAATCTACATAAGATCGTAAATGGGTTCATGAGAAAAAGAGATAACATGAGACAGAGTAAATTCTGCGAGAATGAAACTCATAGGTTGATATGAGTGACGTTGATGTAATTAAGTGGTACTTGACAAGATTGAACAGGAACAATGGATAGACCCAGAAAATGGAGGAGATATGGGCCAAGATGTCTACTGGTGAAGTCATACCAGATTGGGAGTTATGACCAGGACAGGGTCTTGTATTCCGAGGAAGGATATATGTACCTAAGAGCTGCAGAAAAGAGTTACTGATTGAGGCACATCAGACCAAACTCTTTATTCATCCAGGCAGCACCAAGATGTATCACGACCTGAAAAGACATTACTGGTGGCACGGACTCAAAAAAGATGTGGCAGAATTTGTGGCTCATTGCTTAACGTGTCAGTAGGTTAAGACGAAACATCAAAAGTCACATTTAAAGGGTTGCCAAGGTCTTTAAAGGGAAACGATGCGATATGGGTCGTGGTAGACCGACTGACCAAGTCTGCACATTTTCTTCCTATTAAGATGACAGACTCATCTGAGACTTTGGGTTGGCGGTATATCAGGGATATCATCAGATTGCATGGTATTCCTAGGAGTATTGTGTCCGACAGAGATGGTCGATTCACCGGCAGAGTATAGCAGAGCATGCAGTCGGCCATGGGAACAGATCTACTGACTGGCACAACATTCCATCCACAAACTGATGGGCAGTCTGAGAGGACAATACAGACATTGGAGGATATGCAACAACAGTTACCAGGCAAGCCTCCAAATGGCTCCATTTGAGGCATTATATGGTAAACCATGTAGATCACCTGTGTGCTGGACAGAGGCCGGTGAGCCTGCACTGATTGGACCTGAGTTGGTTGTAGAGACTACAGCGAAGATACAATTAATACGGCAGCACCTATTGACCACATAAAGTCGTCAGAAGAGCTATGCTGACAAGAGGAGGAGGTTCCTTGAATTTGAAGTCGGAGACATATTGTTCTTGAAAGTCTCGCCATGAAAGGGACACATGAGATTTGGAAAGAATGGAAAATTGTCACCAAGATATGTGGGACCGTTTTCAATCATAAGAAGGATGGGGGACGTGGCTTATCAATTGGCACTCCCATCACAGTTGGCATCTTTGCACGATGTGTTCCATATATCGATGTTGAGGAAGTACAATCTTGATCCTTCTCATGTACTGAACATACAAGACATAGAGGTCCAGAGCGACGTGACATACGTCGAAAAGCCTGTCCGAGTGGTGGACACAGAACAAAGGGTATTACGGAACCGAGCGATCCAGTTTGTCAAAGTGGTATGGGATTGAGGAAGCCACATGGGAACTCGAGTCGGAAATGAGGACAGCTCATCCTAAGCTATTTATGTAAATGTTTGGAACCCTACTTTACTCGATTTTCGGGACGAAAATTTTAAAAAGAGGGTTGCATTGTAACACCCCGGATTTTCAAGTCATTAATATATATATGAAAATTATCCATTTAATTTGTGAATTATTAGATATGGACCGTATATGGGTAAAGTGTTGGGTCATTGCCCAATTAAGACCCAATGGATTGTGGAATTGGTTTCAATAAAATTAAATGGGGCTTAAATAAATTAGTAATGTATTATGTCTATAATTAATTATTATGCGCATAAAGGGATTTGGATTAATTACAATGGCCGTGTGTGACATATCCATATCCATGGGATATGTGCAATCCATGAGGATAAGTTGGAGTATCTCTAAAAAAGGTCCTTTCCCTTGATTAAGAGTGAAACTAGAAGATGTCTAAATTAGATAGGATACCTTTCCTTATTAGGAGTAATACAAGGGAAATTACTAAATTAAAGGACTCTCCCAAAGTGGGAAGCAAGGGGCGCACGGCACTTGCTATCTTCTAAAGATATTGGCCAAGTGGAAGTATTATAGACAAGGGGCGCACGGCAATTGTATCATAGCACCTTCTAAGTTGGGAACAAGAGGAGGTTTTATAAGAGAGGCAACACAAGGGCGTACGGCATTACACATTCAAGGGGTTTTCATTAAGTCTCATTCACGGCATTACACAAAGAGAAGAAGGAGGCAGCCAGCAAGGGTGAATGATCTAGGAGGAGAGAAGGCCATGGAAGGAATGGATCAGAAGAGTAAGAACAAGCGAAGGAAAATCGGAGGAGTCGCCGAACCGGTAAGTAGTTTCGATATTTTTGTTTAAAAATAAGGAACCATAGGGTTCGGCCATGTTGTATGAACGAACCCCATGGAAGGTTGTTGGTTATTATTATGTGTTGAAAACCATGGACGATTAGGATTTTTGTATGGATTTTAAAAGAGGAAATATGGAACCATAGGGTTCGGCCATAGGGCAAAGCCGAACCCCATGGAAGAAAATGAGTGGATAAATATGTTGTTTTAATGATCATGGAAGATCAAGGATTAATGATTTTATAAACCATAAGGTTCGGCCATGGTGTATGGCCGAACCCCATGGAGAATGGTTATTAAATTAGAAACTTTCTAATTATGGACCTTTGGATTGTTTTGGAAGGAACCTTGATTTATGGAAATTAATATAATTGGAAAGTCACACATCCTAGGGTTCGGCCAAGGTGTTTGGCCAAACCCCATGAAGCAAGTCTATGGTTCAATTATGGATTTATAATTGTTAAAATAAATTAAGAAGGAGGATGGAACCATGATATCATGGGTTCGGCCATGGTGTATGGCCTAACCCCATGAACCAATATTATGGATCTAATATGAGTAAATGTAGGAATGATTAAATGGTTCTATGATTGTGGATCATTGGTGGATCCATGTATGAATGTCAAAAATTATGGACCTATATTGTGGACCTAAAATTAGGGAGATGAAAGATCATGGGTTCGGCCATGATGTATGGCCGAACCCCATGAGATGGGTTTGTGGATCAAAACATGGACTTAGGCATTGTTAATGAATGAAATGATTGGTTATGGAATGTTAGCCATGAATGGCAATATTGTAATTTAAATGGAAATAAGGGACCATGGGTTCGGCCATGGTGTATGGTCGAACCCCATGGGAATTATTTGGTGAACTTAGATGTCTATGAACCTATGTTTTGAACCTAAGCATGAATGAATGAATGAAGATGACTAACCATGGAAGGAATAATGGCATAAATGTAAATATGGTCAAAAAAATGAAAGACCATGGGTTCGGCCATGGTGTGTTGCCGAACCCCATGAGGAATGGTTTATGGAAATATTGTAAATAAATGGGACATGGTTTTGATTAATTGATATATTATAAGGTAACGGGACCTCACAAGGTGTGTACGATCGTGAGTGGTTACCGGACGAAAGACGCAAGGACACGTTAGTGGTCTTTGGTAGGATTCCACCTCTTTGAAGCCATGGATTTATGTACATTGTTTTTATCTTATTTTTTTTATGAATATATGTTGCAAAGGATATGTTTCAAATTGTGATTTTAAATGCTATGTTTATATGATAAAATAACATGTGATTCATTTGCATCTCATGCATGGCATGGGGTGAAGGATATGTACTGGAGGGACCAGCACTCCGTCGAGGCGTCCGAAAAACCTATGTGGGGTACCTTGATGTGCTTTTCCATCAGGAAGAAACCGGAGGGTCCACACTCCGTCGGGGCGTCCTAAAAACCTATGTGGGGTACCTTGATGTGCTTTTCCATTAGGAAGAAACCGGAGGGTCCACACTCCGTCGGGGCGTCCGAAAGACCTATGTGGGGGTACTTTTATGTACATGTGATGGGTGGGACTCATTGTATTTAGCATCATGACATGGCATGGTTTATATGGCTTTCGACATTATGATATTATTATATATGTTTTGTACTAACCATGTGTTAGCCTTAATTGGAATACCTATTGTGCGCGTTGTTCTAACGCCCTACTTCTACCCTAGTGGATGACACAGGAAACCAGGAGAACGATGAACGCAAGGAGGGCCAAGCATAGGAGCTTGGATGATTTAGTTTATATTTTGAATAATGTTACTTATGGACATGTATTTGAGTAACCAGACTTTGGGCATGTAATAACTTAGATGATTCCCTATGGTTGGATGTTTATTTGGATAATTATGATATTTCAATTATGGATAAAGACTTGACGTACTTTGCTATCTGAAAAGGAATAGAACTGGGTTCTATTATAATTCTACAGTGGTGATTTTAATTCCGTATGTTATGATTTTATTTCCGCATCTTTATATTTTATGTGTGAATCGTTTTCATGGACTTACTCCATGCACACATAAGGTTGGCCAATTAAGGGTCGGACTTTAGAAGTTCAGACTTAGCTCGCGTCGTGACGTCCCACTGTCTATCACTCTTTGTTTATAAAAAAAAAAAAAAATAGACTTTGATTTTCGGAAAGGAAAAGCAAGTGAAAAAGGGCGGGGCGTTACATGATTCAACGTCTATTCTAGTCGTTTTAATTAATTTTCGCATGTTTAATTCAACCATCCTCCATAAAAAGTGTTAACTAGGTTAAGATTAAATTGTTAGGCTTTTTAATTTGTTTTCCCATTCATTTTAAATTAAGTCCCTGTGGATTCCACCTCGCACTTGCACATCTTTGATTCGTACGCTTGAGAGTAATTATAAATTTAAAATTTCACAACCGACATGAACTGGTTTAGGTCTCCTCAGTTCCCATGTCGAGCGTAGACATTCGAGTTGTAACACCCCGAATTTTCAAGCTATGGATATATATATATATATATATATATATATATATATATATATGGAAATTGCCCATTTAATTTGTGAATTAATGGATATGGACCTTAGATGGGTAAGGAGTTCGGTCAATTGGTCAATTAAGACCCAACGGATTATGAATAAGGTTCAATTGAAATAAATGGGTAAGATTTATTTAATTGGGTCAAGGTTGTCAATTGGGTCAAAAGTCCAATTGGGACCCAATGGATCATATATGAGCTAGTTGGAAATAAATGGGTAAGGTTTGATAATTGGGTCTAATAACCAATTAAGATACATGACATGAGATCCACTTCATCAAGTGAGGTGGCATGTAAATGAAATGGCTAAGTGGGACCCTAAATACTATATGGTTCATAGTCGGCTAAGTCATGGTTGACTTGGTCAACCATGGGTGAGTTCAATAGAGTTGAGTTAATGAATAAGCTCAAGTGGGATAAATAATACTTGAGTTGGAAAGTGAATTCACATGAGTTGAGAATTTATTAATGTGAGTTCAAGTGCTTGAGTTGGAAAATGAGTTCAATTAAGTTGAGTTGAAATGAGTTGAATGAGAAGTCAATGGAACTTTCATTTTAATGAGTGGAGTTGGAAGATGGAGAGTTCCATCTCAATGGACACCATCATTATGAGGAAGTTGGAGGGTTTTGTGGTGGTTACACAAGCCTACACAAGGCATACACGTCGGAGATGTAACGCCCCGCCCTCTCCGAGAAATCAGAGTCTAATTTTTTTTTTTAAATAATAATAGAATAATATCGAAAGAGAGCGGGTGGCGTCATGACGCGAGCTAAGTCCGGACTACCCAAAGTCCGACCCTTAACTGGCCACCCATGTATACATGGACTAAACCATGATAGATAATATACACATGGAACTAAACAATGACTTGCGGAATAAACTAGACTAACTGCGGAATTAGGTTGAATAGATAGCAAGTACCAGTCTCAATTAGTAAATAATATAAACCAACTATCCATCGTTAATATCCTAAACAAACCATAGCAAGTAACTACATTATTACATGTCCATAATAAAGTATCAAATAACAGCAATTATAAATCCATTCCAGCATTCAAGCATTTACGCTTGGCTCCCCTCCTTATCATCAACCTTGTCTTTTCCTTTCCTTGTACCTGCATTCTCCTCTGAGGATAGAATTAGGGCGTTAGATCAACGCGCCCAGTAGGTTCCCGATCAGGGCTACCACAAGGTTAGCTTATAAATCATACATATAACAAATGTCTGATTATCAAAAACATATAAAACCATGCTATGTATGTATGCAAATGTAATGAGCCCCACCCTATCACACATACATATAGCCATCACTTGACGTGTCTCATATCAACCAATTAATTCTCCTGGCGGGACTTTCACCGCCTAAGGAGGCCCCACAGTTGCATCTCGGGCATTCCGACGGAGTGTGGGCTCCTGTGTTTCATAATCATCAGATAATTCTCTTGGCGGGACTTTCACCGCCTAAGGAGGCCCCACAGTTGCATCTCGGGCATTCCGACGGAGTGTGGGCTCCGGTTTCCACAATCATCATCCCATGCCATGCATGAGATGCCAATGCACATATAAAACATGTAAATAATATCCATCATTCAAAACCAATAAAATAAACAAGAGTCTCATAAAAACCCGGATAAAACTGTGGTTACAAGTAGGTAGGAAACCTACTTAAGATTCACTTCAGTGTTCGATCTTTCTTAATCGTCAGCCGTTCACGACTCGTACGCCGTTCTCGCAAGTCTCGATACCTTATTTTCATAGTAGCAAATTAAACATTCATTATGTAATTCCAACTTGGTCTAAGTCCCAAAAATGCACTGTGTGGGGTTCGGCCATGCCCATGGCCGAACCTCACCTATTTATCCTTTTGGCCTCTCATTCGTTTAATCCCTATTAAACATCAAATTGTACAAAAATACCTTGGTAGGGTTCAGCCATACAGCATGGCCGAACCATGCCCCTTTGATTTGGGTCCATACAACCATACCTATGATCATTCCACCTTTGATCATTTCACCCATATTTACCATTATGCCATTGGTTCCAATACTCAATTATATCCCATTTTAACCTTTAAAACTACCGATCAATTCCATGGAATGGATCCACACCAAAACCTATTGTCATGGTCCATGATCTTTACATTGAAACCTTTTAATTCAATAAAAACATTCCACATAAAATAATCCATATGAAGTGGTCCATGGGGTTCGGCCCTATACATGGCCGAACCCAATGGCTCCCTTGGTCCAATAACTTTAACCTAGGTATTTAACTTAGGCTACACCCTTTTTCCAAGGTTATTACATGGTTCAGCCATCCATAGGCTGAGCCAAATCAATAACCATAACCCCAAGTAAAACCCATACAAACAACCCATAAGGCAGCCCATGGGGTTCGGCCATACACATTGCCGAACCCAATGGTTCTTTTGATTTAATTATATAATCAACTATCCCTGATTTAAATCAATAACTTAACCCTAACATTGACATGGTTCAGCCATATATTGGTCAACCAATAACAGCAAATTAATCTTCATCAAATCACATAAAAACTTCATAAGGTGATCCATGGGGTTCGGCCATTCACATGGCCGAACCTTATGGTTCTTTTGATGCGACTTTCCCAATAATTCCATATAATTTATCTACTGTATCTTAGCCATAAAACAGCAAGGTTTAACCAACATTTGCCGATCCCATTTAGTTTGTTAATTCCATTTACAATCCTTTACAAAATCTTCACATATGGTATGGTTTTTATTCCCCAAAAACCATACCACTCCCAATTATTTCCATGGGGTTCGGCCATCCCAAGTGGCCGAACTCCATGTTCTAAACTTCCATCCTTTAAACCTTATCAACACACTTTACATCCTTACTTAATCGGCCACAAAATGACCCAACTAACATGTGTAAAAATCAGCATGACTTGACATGGTTTTTGACCTTTAAGAACATCAAACAAATCCACCCTTTTTCATGGGGTTCGGCCAACCAAGATGGCCGAACCCAATGACATACTTTTTATCCTTTTAAGCCATCTAATCCAAGGCTAAATTCCTTGATGTAATCGGTCAATCTATAGCCCAACATATGACACTCAAAACCATGATTTTAGAACTTTTCAAAACATGTAAATAATCTAGCTTAGTATCAAAAACAGTCTATGGTTTTGTCCTACAAAAATCATCCAATTTAACCCATTCTTTTCATGGGGTTCGGCCATCCGCAATGGCCGAACCTAATGATCAAATTTCCATCTTATTTATGAACTTCCATCTAAGGTCTAATCCTTGATGCATTCAGCCAAATGATAGCCCAAATCATACCCTTTTCTTACAACTTGTTTAACTCGAACACTGAAGTGAATCTTCAGTAGGTTTCCTACCTACTTGTAACCACAATTATGATTTGGTTTTATCATGTTTTTATGAGATATGTTGTATTTGATATTATGTTTCAAATGTGGTTTTGAATGATGAGATATGTATTTACAAATGACATACATGTACATTGACATCTCATGCATGGCATGGGGTGATGATTATGGGTTACCTTGACTTGAGAGTCCCAATGAAAGAACACTGTGAAACAACTCAATGATGAAGTGTCTTTCCACAGAAAATGAGGATTACTGTGGATTACCTTATCATGTGAGTCCCAATGAAAGAACATTGTGAAACAACTCAATGATGAAGTGTCTTTCCACAGAAAATGAGGATTATTGTGGATTACCTTATCGTGTGAGTCCCAAATGAAAGTGTATTGTGATTTACCTTGACGGTAAGAGTCTGTCAAGTGATGGCTATGTATATGTGTGATGGGGAGGGGCTCATTACATTTGCATACATAACATTGATTTATCGGTTTTTGATGACCATATATACTATGATATATGCATGTTTTATACACTAACCCTGTGGTAGCCTTAATCGGAAATCCTACTGGGGGCGTTGATCTAACGCCCTAATTCTATCCTTAGAGGATAATGCAGGAACAATGAAGGGGAAAGAGAAGGACGATGACCAAGAGGGAAGCCAAGCTTAAGAGCTTGAATGACATGGGATTTTTATATTACTGTTATATTGAATACATCTTTATGGACATGTAATAGCTAGTATCTTTGCTATGGTTTGAATTATAGTCTTGATGTTGGATATATGAATTCAGTTATTGTGGATAAGTGCTAAGTTTGAGAATAGTCTAATGAGGTTATTATGTTAAAGCAAACTTGACTTGTACTTTACTATCTGATAATGGAGCAGTCTGAGTATTGATTGTAATTCTGCATATTTGACTTATTCCGCAATCAGTCATGTCTATTCCGCAAGTTTTATTTAGTTCCATGTGTGGTTTGTTATCGTGGGTTTAGTCCATGCACACATGGGTGGCCAGTTAACGGTCGGACTTGGATAGTCCGGACTTAGCTCGCGTCGTGACGCCGCCCGCTCTCTTCCGATGTTATTCTTTTATTATTTAAAAAAAAATTAGACTCTGATTTCTCCGAGAGGGCGGGGCGTTACAGGAGATGGAAGTTTCATCTCATGGGATAAAACTCCAAATAGATCATTGATAAGGGAGGTGAAGGGTTGTGGTGGTTACACAAGCCTACACAAGGCATACACGTTGGAGATGGAGGGCTTCCATCTCAAGATGGAAACCCAAGGGTCAAAGGGTGGGAGTGTTTCATCTCATGGATGAAACCTCCAAATGGAACATTAAGGAGGGAGGTGAAGAGCTATGGTGGTTACAAAGGGGTATCACCAAAGGACACCACCCTTGGCCGACCCTCATTGATCAAGACAAGGAAGTTGGAGGGTTTTTGATGTTACACAACACATACCCATGCATACACGTTGGAACATGGAATCCCATGGGGCATATGGATGGGAGTTTCATCTCATGGGATGAAACCCCCAAAGTAAGTATCAATGGGGAGGTGAAGGGGCATGGGAGTTACCATAGGGCAGCAACCAAAGGACACCTCCCTTGGCTGAATTATATTCTCATCTCACTCTCAAGCTCTCACACAAGGCCGACCCTCTCTCATTGACAAAAGATAAAGGACTTAGAGTATTTTCTATCACAAGTTTCCGTTTCTCTCTCAAACCTACACTCTCTTGGCCGAACCCTCTCTTTGGGTTTCCATCTCAAGACCTCTCAACTCTCGGCCAAGGATCAAGGAGGAAGAAGAAGCTAAGGAGGGAGAAGATTGGAGGAGCAAGAAGGAGTGAAAGAAACTGGAGGAGTCGCGGAATTGGTAAGTACATGATAAGATTTTATAAGCATGGAAAAGATGGTCAAGGAATGGCCAAACCCTAAGCTATATGTATAAGAACCATCAAAGACAACAAAAAGGGGTGGATGAGTTTCGGCCATGATGTATGGCCGAACCCCATCAAAAGAATATGATCATGGCTATATGATTTTTAGAATAAATTGATGAACCATAGGGTTCGGCCATTGTATATGGCCGAACCCCATGGAAGAACATCATTGGTTTAAATGGTTTTAAAGGTGGTTAAACCATGGAAAGGTATTAAGGATTTTAAAAGGTTTTAAAATGGTTGTATGTCAATGATTTGAAAGGGTTTTAAAGGAGGGAAATAATGGAGAATTGTTAATCATTTTAAATGGTCTAAAATGTTATATGGTGAAGAACCTTGGACCATGGGTTATTGTTGATGTTTAAAGGGTTTTAAAGATGAGAGTGATGGATGGATGATGGTAAATGTTAATAGTGGTAAATGGGTCTGAATGATGTAAAAGGGTGGAGAACCATGGACCATGGGTTCGACCATGTTGTATGGCCGAACCCCATGGAGACATATTGAATTGGTTACATGTAATTAAATTATGGAAGCAAGGAGGAATGTTATTGATTTTTGAATGGTCTCAAAGGTTATAATGGTGAAGAACCATGGACCATATGGCCGAACCCCATGGAGAGATATTGTTGGACTTACATATATCTAGACCATGAAGATGATGGAGAAATGTGGACATCTTAATAGGTTTTTAAAATATGGAAGATGATGTTTTAAAATGAGAAACCTAAGTGTATGATTAAACCACACCCCCCCCCCCCCCCCCCCCCCCCCCCCATGGAGGGACTTTATTTATGGATTTAAATGTTGTAAACAATACAAAGGGAGGATGAAGATGAATACCATGGGTTTGGCCATGTTGTATGGCCGAACCCCATGGACCATTTTAATGGGTCATGTGGAGATTTATACATGTTTAAATGAATGAATGATTAAGCTAGGAAAATGGAGGATTCATTTATGTATCTATGTTTGGTATGGATCATGTATGGATCTAAGTATGGATAAGTAAAATTAGGTGATTACCTATGGAAGGAAAGAATTACTAAATGGTGAAATTAAAGGACCATGGGTTCGGCCATGGTGTATGGCCGAACCCCATGGATTATGTTTTTGGATCTAGGTTTGTATAAGAGACCTAAGTGTATTATTGAACCATGGAAAATGTTTAGTTGTGGATCTATGTTTTGGACCTAAGTATGAGGTGATGGAAATAATGGCAAAGAGGTAAATAAGATGAAAATAAAAGGACCATGGGTTCGGCCATGGTGTATGGCCGGACCCCCTGGAGAAAGTTTTATGGACTTAGGGCTTTTATGAATGTTAGATGATTAACTCATGTATGATTGGTTAATGTAAAACTAATGGAATGATCTTGGACTTAATGTAAAGATCAAAGGACTAAAAAAAGACACAAAACCAAGGGAGTGAGGTTCGACCATGTTGTATGGACGAACCCCACTAAGGTGTATTTGATGGACTAAAGGTTTTTAAAATGATGTACTTGGATGTGATTGGTTAAATCAAAAGAGATACCAAAATCAAGTGAGTGAGGTTTGGCCATGTTGTATGGCCGAACCCCACTAAGACATGTTTATGGACTTAAACATGTTTGGAAATCAAATGGAACATGCGGTTGATTAATTGATATGTAATAAGGTAACGGGGTCTCACAAGGGGTGTACGATCGGTTTGACCCGATCGGTGAGCGGTTTCAGACAAAAACGCACGAACACATAAGTTTGTCATTAGTAGGATTCCTACCTCATTGATACCATGGGATATGTATGATGGTTTTAATTTATATTTTGATGAGTTATTTTGTATCAAATGTTATGTTTCAAATATGGACTTTTAATGCTATGGTTTGTATTACTTCATAGCATGTTGGCATTTTCATCTCATGCATGGCATGGAAGGGATGATATGTAATCGGAGACCACACTCCGTCGGGGCATTCGTAAAGCAACTGCGGGGTACCTTGATGTGCATTATCCATCAAGAGGTAACCGGAGACCCACGCTTCGTCGGGGCGTGTGTAAGTCGTGAGAGGTACCTTGATGTGCATTATCCCATCAAGAAGTAACCGAAGACTACACGCCGTTGGGGCGTCTGTAAGGCAACTGTGGGGATACCTTGATGATGAGTTTTCCATCAAGAGGATACTATGTGTTTTGGTGATATGGGCGATGGGTGGGACTCATGGCATATGGCACCCATGGCATGGCATTGCATCAGCATGATTATGATCTCTATTATCATGCATTGTTGCTGGTTTTATCTGTATGATTGGATCTCTATTATCATACACTGTTTTGGTTACGATGTTTTACATATATGATATGATATATTATATCTGGATTTTTTGTACTAACCCATGTGTTAACCCTAATTGGAATACCTACTGGCTCGTTGTCTAACGCCCTACCTCTTCCTTAGTTGATGACACAGGGAATGGACTGAACGAGGACGTGATCGGAGCCAAGTTTAGGAGCTTGGATGATTAAAGTTTCATTTTGTTTAAGTTACTCATGGATAATGTATTTGAGTAACTAGTAGTCGGGAATGTAATAATGTAGATATATTTTCTATGGTTTGGATGGCTGATTTTGGATATTTAACTTAAGGTAAATATTATTAAGTGTTAGACTACTTTGCTATCTAAAATGGAATAGGATTGTTATCCTATTGTTATTCTGCATGTTTAACTTGAGTACGTGTGAACCGTTTTAGTGGACTTGGTCCACGCACATGTATGGTTGGCCAGTTAAGGGTCGGGATTTGGAAGCTCGGACTTATCTCGCATCGTGGCGTCCCGCTCTCTCTCACTTTATTTCACAGAAAAATAAAATAGACTCTAATTTTCGGCATAGTGAAAAGGCCAAGGCGTTACACGAGCAGAAAAATAAGTGCAATAGACTAAACTCTGGGAACATGACTGCTTTCATGAGCCAAATATTTTTCCTCCACTCAAATCGTTTCCCTTTCCCACAGAATGTGTTCACATATTTTTGTTTATCTTTATCCCTTGTTTCAAAATTATCCTGCGCAATGGGTAAGTATCCATTTCTGATGATAGGAATCCCAAACAACTCAGACATCAATGGGGGGCCAACCTCTATCGGCTCAAAATTTTGGAAGTAAAGCCAAAACCAGTTTGTCTTCTCTTGATGGCTTTTGATTGAACAAAACATCCACTTGTCCATCCATGAATAAATTTTCCCGCCCCACTCAAGAAGCTTCATCCATCCAGCCCTCCTAATGTGCCGAACGACTTCGAATTTTTCAAAATTTTCAGGATCTGGGCCAACCTCTACGGGCCCAAAATTTTAGATGTAAAGCCAAAACCAGTTTGTCTTCACTTGATGGCTTTTGATTGAACAAAACATCCTCTTGGCCATCCGTGGATAAATTTTCCTGCCCCACTCAAGAAGCTCCATCCATCCAGCCTTCCTAATGTGCCAAAGGACTTCGAATTTTTCAAAATTTTCAGGATCTGTTGGCCTCTCTATGTTGAGCTTTGCAAAGGATGGGTATGTGTGAGAGGCATGAGAATATGGGCATGATAGTCCTCTTCTTCTTCTATGAAAGTGCCAAAGTGCTAGAGCCTAATTGTCTAGAGCGCGCGCGGGGGGGCGTGAATAGAACAATCCCCAATTTTTCGATCCTTATTAGATTTTCTTGATTAATGAAACTTAATTATGTGAAATGGTGAGGTTAATCAAGATATAGTAATGTGTGTTTAGAAGAGATGGACCAAATAATAATCACACACACATATGATCAAGCACATAGACAACCGATATATAGTGGTTCGGTCAAACAACCTACATCCACTGTTGAGATTCACCCAACCATGGGTTATCTCCAAATCACTAAGTGAGGAATTACACCCTCACTAATAGTGTAGGAATTTCACCTACACAATCCTAGTTTTGAAAGGTTCGACCAACCCCAGTCTACTTCATTATCCCTCTATTTTTTATAATGGTTTGATCACCTTAATCTAGTCCACTTCACAATGATGATTTTAAAAAATAAAACACAAAGAAACACTTGCCTTTTTAAAGTTCAACCTTGATGAAGTGTGTTTCTTGAAGAGCTCTCCCAAAGATCTTGTTGATGATGAAGATGTACCTCTTGTATGGAGCAATCACAAGATAAGGAGAGGATTTATAGGATCTTGAGATGTGCAAGTATGAATCCTAGAACTAGCTTTCTTCTTGTCTCTTGATCTCAATCAACAAGATAAGGAGAGGTTTCTCAATATTTTCTTCTTGTTTTTCCAATCTAAAATCAAAAGCTCTACATCCCTCAACAAATTTTGAACTTAGATAGAGTGTTCAAAAACTCGGCATGGGCGATAGATCGTGCTAACGATCGATCGTGTATTGAAATGTTATTGTTGTACAATGACTATTGCACATTAAATGTTCTTCCAAGGGATAGAAAAAGTTCGCGCACGATTGGTCGTGCACACGATAGATTGTCCGTGTTTACTGGCGATTGATCGCGACTTTGCAAATGTATCGGCTAACTGTATTTTTCAGAGTTAAGTCTTATCTAGACTTAGGGCGATAGATCATGCAACCGATGTGTTTCTACCCTGTCTCGCCGATAGGTCGTACGATTGATTTATCATGCTCTATGCCACACGAAAGGTTGCTGCTAGATGAATGAATCGTCCTGAGCCTGAATGTAATTTCTCAGAGGGTGTTCAACCCAGGCGCTAGGCGATAGATCGTGAGGGTGATTGGTCGGCCTTGTACTCAGATGAAGGATCGTCTGCACGATTGGTCGTCCTGAGACATGACTGTGAATGAGAGTCCAGATTGTATCATAAATCCTGTCAATGTATCGTAATGCACGATTTCATCGCCACGACGAATGTATCGTCCTGGGACCTTAGGTGTTTGACAGACCATTTCCAACCAGAACCTTTGTTTTCCAAGAAGATTAGTCATATGACCACGATAGATCGTCCACTGTCAAAGGCGATTGATCACCAGACACGATGTGTCGGCATGACAGTAAAGTCAATGGTTTTTCATATTAAGTTCATATTCTGATTATGGGTCAAACAACCACTAGGCTACTTAAATTATCCAGATGTGATCTCTAAGCCTAGGTAAGGTCATTTCCACGTCCACCTAGAGTCTCCTATGGCCACATTACCTTCGGTGATTTCCATACATTTTGATGATCTGTTGAATCTTGATTGATCTTCCAACTTGAGCTTGATTCAACCACCACTTGATTCTTGAGTCTTGAGCTTCTATCTTCAAGGCAATGCTTCACTTGAATCATGGATTTGACAAACAAGGAACTCAGCAAGCCAGGGCACTAACATTTTACTTCTTCTTCCACTTCCTCAAACTCTTCTCTAACACATTGATCACCTTGATCATCATTTCCCTCATTTTCTTATTCTTCCTCATTATTTTCACTTTCATTATATCCCTCATCATTTTGATTTCCTCCTTCTCCTTGATTAACATTTTCTTCTTCATCTCCTCCTACATTATCTTCCTCATCTCATTCTTTCTCATTTTCTTCTTCTTCTTCACTCGACGACTCTTGGGGACGAATGGGAGAGGTAGGTTCCCTAATCACCAATGCTCCACTACGTCATCTACTAGTGAGCTTAGGGGAGTCGTTCTAGAGGTGTATTTGAAAGGGTTTCCTCTAAATGGAGAAAGATTGGCCGAGTATCCCTTGAAACTTCCTTACTCTTACGGGTCTTAGGCCTTTTAAGAAGAGGAGAGGATACAATGGGGTCTTCCTCAGTGTCAGGTGTCTTGTAGTTCTTAGGCATCTTCGTCCTTGCCATAATTTCTTAACAAACCACAAGAGAAATAGAAATGTGGAAGATTAGGGGCTTACAAATAGAAATAATCCCCAAAATCTGTGAGATAGAAGGTCTCTGACATCGGATGGAGCTTTTCTCTAGTCTATTCCGGCAAGAAATCGGTCAGAGGGTCAACTGTGGGAGGCCTAGGGCACGACGTATCGTCTAGTTTCAGAGTAGAAGATGGAAAACGACGCATGAAGGAGATGAAATGGGTTTCCCAATCGTGCAAGGTTTTTAACTTAAAATACCCAATTCGACATGGACGATACATCATCCTGCTGATCGGTCGTCATATCGATGCAATGTGACAGGTGATTAATCTCCATACCAGATACAGATTTTTATCAAAAATTCTGATTTTGTTTTGAAAATCTCCCATTAGTTTTTCAACAAAATACATGGTATACACACAAATCATATACAGCATGATAAGCATCACATATACCAAAAACACAACTTGTATTTGATCAAATCAAAAATCACATACCCAAGCTAAGCATAATTGATCAAATTCATGCAAGAAACTAGGTATCAAACCATACATCATTCAAATATGAAAACACTAATCCATGTTAAACACATTGAAATAGAAATATACCACTTTAAAACTTAATTTTCAAGGAATGTATGATTTTCCAAGAAATACTAGTGCAATAGCCAGGAAATGCATAGTCTAAACTTGTAGTCACCAATTATTCTTTCATGTCATAGCACCTGGGCTATTTGAACTCACTTGCCACTAGAGTTCAATTTGTATTGGTTTAAGATATGGAAGTGAATCTCAAACCAAAATAAAACATGAGTGATGGTGGTCTATCTCCTAGGTACCCAAATGGTTGAGTTAGGTCTCTCATACAAATTCCTTTGGGCATACCTTGGGGGTCCAAACATTGAATGCCTTAACTCCTCCAAGACTTGATCAAGTTGTCTTAACAAAGAGTCTTGCCTTGAGTCCACCTTCTTTGGGAGTACATGTCTTCTAACATTGGGCCGTGGTGGATGCATTTTATGCTTATCATTTGGATTTGGTAGATGTCTTTTAACCTTAACATTTGGGGTGTGGTTAAGGACCTTATTTTGCAAGTGCCTCTTTCTAAGGTTACACTCCATCTTGTAGTGTCCAACCTTATGGCAATAAAAACATTTCCCTTTGGGGATTTTAAGCACAAGACCCTTAACAAACAAACACCTTTTGGCCAATTGGTCCATTGGTTTCCAATGAGGAGTCAAGACCCAATCTATCGCCAAACTTTTTACCCGATTTTAAAAGTCTTTCCAATCTTTCTTCTCCTTGGGTAAACTTATCTTGCAACTTTTCTTTGTGTCTTTTAAGTTCCTTAAGTTCATGAGTGAGCCTTTCAACTTGTCCTTCAAGACTTTTGTTGAAACTATTCAAATTTTCCACATCAAAACAGTGAATTTCTATCTCATCTTGAAGGGCTTTCTCACTTTCCTTTAACTCAATGATTCTCATTAAATTTTTTAATTTAGAGGTGAGTAGAGTGTTTTCATTTTTTAAAGCTTCAAGTTGGCTTGACAAGTTTGAATTTTCACTTTTGGCCTCTATCAATTTTTTTAGCCAATTGTTCACTCTCAAGATACAAGGCATTGAAGGATGTTTGAAGATCATCATCTTCACTATCATTTTCAATATCCGCCATTGTTTCAATTGTGGGTGCTTCTGGATTTTTAACGATAGAAGCTATGAAACCTTTATGTGTTTCATCATTTACTTGAGTTTCCTCTTCCGAATCACTTTCCGATTCTGAGGTGTCCTCATAAGTGGCATTCATAACCTTCATAGTTTTCTCCGAGGGACATACATTTGAGTAGTGTACTCTCCCACCACAACTGAAACACTCTTGTTCCTTGGGCCTCTTCTTATCATTTTCTTTATGAGGTTCACATCTTTTAGGAAAATTTTCACTTGTTTCTCCCTTTTTAAATTTCCTCATTTATTTAGCATTTTGAAAAATCTTCAAATATTTTTTAGCTAAGAGATCATTTATTCACTTGGATCTTCTTCCAATTCCAGTTCTTTTTTTTTTATTGGTGTGAGTTTTACGGAAGATTTCAAGGCAATGGGCTTTTCATTTGGTGGTTCAAGGTTTAACTCAAAAGTTTGTAATGATGCCACCAAGTCATCAACCTTCACTTGGGCAACATTTCGATATTCCTCAATTGCCACCTTCTTTGATTCAAACCATTTAGCAAGATTTCTTAAAATCTTTGTGCACACTTTCTCATCGGGAATTCTATCACCGAGAGCCCACATAGAGTTGACAATGTCACTAACTCTAGAATAGAAGTCCATAAAGGTTTCTTCTTCTCTCATTTTCAAAGCATCAAATTGAGCTTCCAATAGAGCTTTGACATCTTCACAACGGAGGTGCCTTCGTGGATTCTCTCAAGAATTTCTCATGCTTCATGTGTGGTCTCACACATCATGATTCTCTTGTATTCATTGGGTGACAATGCACAATTCAAAACATTTAGTGCTCTACCATTTGCAGTCTACATTGTTTTTTCATTTGGCGTCCATTTGGAGTATTCCTTAAGTACAACGGTTTTGGAACTAGTAGTCGTGTCCACTTTATTTTCTTTGTCTAACCAATTCCCATATGGATCCATCGACAGGTATAAAAAAACTTTTCATTCTTGTTTTCCAAGAAGCGTAAGTTGTTCCATCGAAGTATGGGGGTTTAGAAATGGCATGGCTTTCTCCACTGGACATGATTCTAGTACTTGGATCACTCGGATGATTAAATCCTTAAATGAGTATGAGGTTTTGATACTAATTGAAAGTTCCCTAGTGCTTAAAACCTGATTATCCCTAGAGGGGGGTGAATAGGATAATCTCCAAATATGTGTTCTTTTCAAATTTTCCTTGATTAACAATTAAAAGTGCATAATTAAAACAATATCAATCAAGTGGTGCGTGAACAAGAGAATGCACAATTGAGTGAAATCACACACTAAGCTCTAACACCATGAATACAAGATTAATAGTGGTTCAGTTTAATTAAACATATGTCCACCGTTGAGACTCACCCAAGCTTGGGCTATCTCCAAAATCACTAAGCGTTGGAATTACACCAACACAATAGAATATGACTTTCACCTATCCAATTGATTGGGAATTTCACCCAATTCCTATCCCTCTATTTTTTATAGTGGTTCAAGAGAGAAACAATCTCTTTTATCCACTTCACAATGATAAATTGATTTTTAAAGTAAAAATATAAACTAGAAACACTTGCCTTGTAAAGCTTTGAAAATGAGTAGTGTTTCTGAAATGTCTCTCCCAATGTGATGTCGACGAAGATGTAGACCCGTCGTGTTGAGCAATCACAGTCCTTAGGAGGGCTTCTAGAAAATTGGGTTAACAATTTCTATCCTAGAAGATAGATTAATCATTCTCTCTTAATCTCAATCTAAACCAATTGGATTCTTGAATGGTTTTCAAATGTTTAGCTAAGAGAGAATAGGCCACTGATTATGCCTTTGAGATTGGAGGTTTAACACTGGTAGATGTAGATAATAAATGATCTCTGGGTATCTCACAAACACACTAAATAGTGTTGTATTTATAGGCAAAACAAAAAATTTTTGAATCTCATAAACACACGATTGATCGTGTCCTGGCGATCAATCGTCCGTGCTTGAAATATTTTCCAGCAACTCGAAATGGACAGTAACAGCACAAAACGATAACCTGTGATTGATCGTGCCACACGATTGATTGTCCGTGTTTACTGGCAACTAATCGTGGGTTGACGAATGTATCGGCTTGAGGCTATCTTGTTTTGACAGAGCTTTGTCCAGACAAGCCTTATCCAAACCTAAGACGATTGATAGTTATGCCGATGTGTTCCAACCCTATACACAAGATTGATCGTGCAACCGATTGATCATATGTGATCAAGATTCCAGGCCTTGTTCAAGTCCAGCCATTGTCCTGTCTCAGCTATAGATCGCCTACCGATTGTATGGTCAAGGTACCAGACGATTGATCGTGGCCACAAATGTATCGTCCTGAGACCACTTGTGTTTGACAGTCCATTCCAACCAGAACCTTCGATTTTCCAGACGATTGATCGCTAAGCCACGATTCATCGTCTGCTGTCACTGGCGAATGATCGTTGACACAATGTGTCGTCCTGACAGCAATTTCAGATGTTTGAGCTTTATGTACTTTGGTTCTGATTTGGTGTCAAACACATGTTAGGATAGATTAATTATCCAGATGTGATTTCTAAGCCTAGGCAAGGTCAACCTAAGGTTTGGGTTCCACCTAAGGTCATCTATGGCCACTTACCATCTGTGATTGTCATACACTGTTGATACGTTGAGTCTTCAAACTTCAACCAACACTTAAGATCTTGAGTCTTGAGCTTTTCTCTTCAAGGCAATGCTTCACCTAAGACACGGAATTGACAAATAGGTGACTCGGCAAACCGGGGCACTAACAGTTTCTTTCATCTCCCTTAGAATTCCTAAGACATCCCAAGCCCCGTACAGACGTCACAACCCCTCTGGCAGTCCCTAGATCTCCTCCATTAGCATTATTCGATCCCATCCCAGGTCCAATCTCCTTCTAATACCTTGTTAGGCCCTCCTTATTTTCCTCCATATCCTCTAATCCCTCTTAAGGTCTTCGACCCCCCTTTCCAGCCCTTCTACCCGTGTCTCATTCTCTCCTTAAGCCCCACAGCCTTGCCGTAAGCCCCTTTCATCCCTCATGTTTCGTCGCTTCCTCCTTTTTAATTATTTCCTCATTTAAAACCATATCCCCATTTCAGTTAAAACCATATACCATTTCATTTAAAGTCACATGCCCATTTCCTGCAAAATCATTCCACCCTTTTATTTAATTTTTCATGTATTTTTTTACATCAGATTCTGGAGATTTTTTGCGTGATTATTTGTTATAGATTTATATTAATTAATTTTTATTATTAATTGATTGATTAATTTCAGTCCATTTTAGATTTTGGGTGCATTATTTTGTTCTATTTTAATCTTTTCATAACCACATTAGGCATGTAGGGTTACCCATGTCACGCCCCGCCCCACCATGGCCGAGACACGAGGTAAAAAAAAATTCTAACACTAAGCACTCACGATTCAATGGAAGTTTAACATAAAATGTCACACATGCTCTATTATGTGGACTCAAACATGTATCATATTTCTCATAGAGAAATACACCAACGTACATACATACATCAAAATTGCACATCAGAACCATAGTGTTTTTATTACATATCTAGTGTACCTCAACCGGGTACAATAATATTACACAACAAGAGTTCTTAACACAGACACAAATACACAATAAAGTTCCCTTCGCGGGAAGGTAACATAGTCCCCATCCCTAATGCATATGGGATTCTTCCATCCCCTCCTCAACGAAATTTGCTACAACGTAATGGATATGAGCTAAATAGCCCAGTGAAGAGAAGACAACAAATAATAAATCATATTATCACACCAACATGTTATCACACAACAGTTTACATACTCAGAAATCATGCAACTCTTTTCATGGGGTCAACACCCTAGATAGCAAATCTAATCTTAAATGCGTGCTCTTTTATTTCCAAAAACACAAAACCCCTATCAATTGACATCTACGGTTTACACAAACCTCGAATACGTCATAACATGCAACCTTGTTACCAGTCCAGTGTTTCACACAGCACGTACATGCGTCCTACACTCGCGCTATTCATAGCCCTGTGCTTCACATAGTATGTGGGGGTAATTTCTCTTGATTTGCACATTACACCAACCAAAATGACGTCAATGCATGGGTTAAAGCCTCGTTTAACCCATTAACACATCTCGCATGATCATGATCAACTCTCACTCAACTACAATGGATTCCTAAGCCCACCCGCATGGGATAATCACATACAATACACAACAGATCAATAGTTTGTGTCAAACTATACTATGCTGAAAATAAACTGATTAAACTTAGTTTGAATCCCACAAACTGGGGTAAATAAATTGCAGTATATAATGTAACGCCCTGCCCCACGACAAACTCGTGACATCGACACGTCACGATCTGCCACGTGACGAAAGCGAGGGATTCTCAATTAAAAATTCAAATTTGTCACCACACCCAACTGGGAGAACTAAACATTTAAAGTTCGAGGTTTCTACCAAAATTTCAGCAGAGTCCCCTAAAAGTTGGACATTTGGGAAATTTTATTCCCTACATTTTAACTTTAATTCACCTGTCAAACCATAGCAATAGTATTTCTCAAATAACAACAAAAATATTACGTACTCCACTCAAACACGTTGGAGTTACGTACTAACCACAGTAACTTACTATAATCCAGGAATTCTCAAATATTATATTTCAATTCTATTAAAATTTTCAAACTCTGATAAGGGAAATCAAGTAAAGGAGTTTTTATTGTAATCCTCTTTCTCCTTGATTTAAGCATCTTCTTGGGGTTTTTCAAACCCCACTTCCATGGAGTTCCCTGAAAATGGTAAGGGGTGAACTACACTAGCCTAGTGAGGTAAAAGTAACACACTACTAGAACTTTAACATAGTTAATTAGACCAATGAAATAATATCATTTTGTCCATCACCAAAGTATATAAGCAAACACCACATGTATAGCGTATGACAATCATTTACATAAGACAAATCACAAATCATCATATAGATGTATCTTGTGCAAAATGCAACTCTAGATGATGGATTCAATGATCAATTCTAACTCAACTCACATATGCCCATGCACTCTCGGACACGACGCGGCGCATGTGGTACTCTCACACATGCCAACATATCCATGTCTCCATCCAGCACATACGGTACTCTCATGTATGTCCATACAATCACACTTACGACGCGGCGCATACGATACTCTCACGTATACCAACGCAGTCGTACTCACCAACACTCGCAACGCGAAGCACATGGTACTCTCACACGTGCCAACACAGTTTCGCAATGACACGGCGCACATGGTATTCTCACATCAGCCAACGCAGTCATCACGTGACGTGGCGCATATGGTACTCTCACGTATGCCAATACCCTCACACCAACACCCATGCTCATGCTCATGTCCCTACATGCATGATGAATGCAATCACGGGACTTGCATAACTCAATAAATATCAAATTACATGGATAGTCATCAATCTTACTAACACATACTCATTTAGATAAAGACTTTCATAACTAATGTATACGCATCAAGTGGATTAAGATACATCTTTAACAAACATATCCAACCATGACATATAATTCCATCACGATTATTTATCACACATGTTAATAATGAAATAAGATATGTAATCAATCAAACATATAACTAGAATATGCTTCATAATCATCACATCATTCTATACAATTTCATCTTCCAAATATATCATGTCAAAACAGGCACTTCCATCTTAGTACAACAATAATTATATCAAAGTCTCTAATAAGAAAATTAAACCTATTTGTGCTTTTCAAAGTAGTTGAATGGAATAAGCTCCCTTCGAGTTGAAGGAAGTTGAGCTTGATTAGGATAGTTGTTGGCTCTCTATTAGGAGGATTCCAGAGTTTTAGTCAGATAAAGGATGACTTCGATGACACAACTGAGTGAGCTCGGTGACTCGTCTGAAATACATTTACAGTCCAGTTTAAGCCCTGAAGTTTTAGGAAAGCACCGAGACCAATATTAACCCAAAGTATTTGTAATATTATGTAAATATATGGCTCATAATATAAATGAATCAATTTTAATAGAGGTCAGATAAGAGATCAAATTTGTAGGTAAGACTGTGATATACCAAATCTGTTTATAAAAGTGTTTGACAAAGAGAAATAAGTAATTCAACTGGTAGATGGGTGAAGACGTTCATCACTGCTAATGAGTTAACCAACGTTGATTCAGAGAATAAAGTATTTCCTAATTTTAAACTTTTCCAATATAAGGATTGTAACACCCAGATTTTTCAATGTTTCAATGCATAAATATATTGGATTTTGTCTATTTAAAATTGTTAAATTGGTTGAATTTAAGATTAGAAATTGAAATGAAACTTAGATGGGCAAGAATTGGGTCAATAGCCCAATTATGATCCAATGGATCAAGGATAGAATTCGATTTGGAAATAATTGGGTAAGTATGATTAAATGGGTCAATTACCCAATTGGGACCTAGTGGATCATAGATGAGCTGATTTTAAGTAAATGGGTAAGGTTTAATTATTTGGGTCAGTACCCAATTAAGACCCAAATCCACCTCATCAAGTGAGGTGGCAACTGGGTGAGGTGGCATGTAAGTAACATGGTCAAGGTTGGACCCCAAGGACCATGTGTTATGGTTGACCATGTCACGGTTGACTTGGTCAACCATCAAAGGGATTAAAGGGTTGCATGAGTCCAATAGAATTAAGGTGCGGTTGAGTGGGAAATGAGTTTAATTGGATTGAGTTAATAACTGAGTTGAGTTGAAGGGGAAGTTAAGGAGACTCCCATTTAAACATGAGTTAGAAGGGAAGATGGAGGGTTTCCATCTCATGAGAGAGGAAACCCATGCTCACGTTGGGAGGCCAAGGATCTTCTTGGTTTGGCCAAGGGACTCCTTGGTTAGATAACTCATTAAGATCGGAAGGGGAAAAGATGGGACTGTTATACAAGAGATCAGCCTAAGGGGCACTTCACACCCCTTGGCCGAATTCACTTTAGCACACAAGTGTTCTTCTCTCCTCTTTTCTCCATCTCTTTTCTCATCTACATCATCAACACTTAAAGATTTGCTGAGGAACAAAGGAAGAAAAAGGACTGAGGAGTAAAGACAGAACAAAAGAAAGGAGGAGATGGGAAAAGGTATGTCTTAAGCTTAATGACAATGGATGATTAAGGCTAAGGGTGAACCATAGACTTGGTCATGGAATGGCCGAATCTATGGGTTCCACAATCCATGGAATGGATGGCTGAATTGTTATAAGGCCATATAAATTAGAAATCCATTCAAGGGATGATAAATGGTTGAAACAAACATATGATGATATTCAAATTCATGCGGTGGTAGTAAGATTGAATGGATTAAAAGAAAAGATCCTAGCCTTGGTTGATGGTTAGAGTATATCCATCTGAGAGTTTTATGGATGATGTTAAATATATTTAAAATTGATAAGGAATGGAGTCCAAAAAGGAGGGTCAAGCCATGCATGTAAACAAAAGAGACTGACAAATGGTCAGTCGACTGAACTGGTGTTGGACGAATCAGAATATAGTTTCTGAGAGTTTCAACCGACTGAATATGGGATTCAGTCGACTGAACTAATGGTGGCTGAAACAGAAAACTGTTTCTGGGAGTTTCAGCCGACTGAATCTGGTGATTCAGTTGACTGAAAGGAGACGTAACAAATAAGAAAAAGGATCAGGCGTGTTTCAGCTGACTGAATCTGTGATTCAGTCGACTGAATGATTACTTATCAAACAAGGAAAACCGTTGGTGGAGGATTCAGCCGACTGAATCTATACTGGCTGAACATACAGTTTATTTGGTCCAAAGTCAGCCGACTGAATCTTTGATTCAGTCGACTAAAAGAGGATTGACCAGGGATACGAAGAGTTTGACTCAGAGTCAACCGACTGAATTTGGGATTTAGTTGATGAAAGGTAGTGAGTCAAGGAAAGAACAGTACTGAGTTGGGTTTCAACCGACTGAATTCATAGTTCAGCCGACTGAAAGTCTGCGGATAAGGCAGAGAACAATAATCGAGCAGGTTTCGGTCCACTGAATCCTTGATTCAGTCGACTGAAATATAATGTTATTTATTTGGTTAAATTTCCAGAAACCTCTGATTATCTGGTGTGATGTAATACTGATGGAAATAAAAATAAACAATCAAATTAATATATATGGTTGGATATGATAAGGTAACAAGGTTCGATTCGCGCAACCGTTAGCAGTATTCCTACGAAACAAGGAAAGAACAGTAAATCAGACGTTGGTAGGATTCTTACCTTGTTGAGATGCATATGGATCTTATATGTTATTGATTTTTATTTTAGTACAATATTTATTTTGGTAAATCAAATGGAATATATTTTATGAACTGTTTTCAATGTTATTATGTATTTAGATATGAAATGACATTTGTGCATCCATGATCTCATGCATGGCATGGGAGGGAGTATATGGGGCAACAAGCCAAGTTATGAGTTGTCCGGACATGACTTGGGGCTTGAGACTAGCTTATGTAAAGCTATGTGAACCATTGATTTGTTGGCCTTGTCCGGGATTGCTAGTTAGGGGTACGGCGTAATTTAGACCAAAGGGCTCCGGGGTAAACAGTCCAAAAACCCTGCGCGAGTCCACGCTCCATCGATAATTCCGATTGACACACGTGAGGAGGTATAACAGTGACCTGGTGGTGCTGTCACAAAACACTGCGGACGTAAATGGCCAAGGGAACACCTTGATATGGTTTCATTATATCAAGGAAAATGTTGTTATGATTTGTATGGTGTTTGATGTGGAGATTGGGTGGGGGATCATTGGCATATGACACCCATGGCATGACACATACATTTGCATGGTTTGGATATGATTATCATGCACTATTTTTGGTACTATGATACGTTAAAGGTTTTATAAGATGTTCTTATTCAAATTTCTATATTGATCCTATGTGTATAACCCTATATGGAATTTCTACTGGGTGCGTTGACTAACGCCCTACTTCTACCCTTTAGATGATGGAACAGGAAATGGAAAGGACTTGGGACGTGAAGGAAACCAAGCTTAGGAGCTTAGGCAGATTATGTTTACTTTATTTAATTAATTTTGGAACAATGTATTTGAGATAATTAGCATTTTGGGATTGTAATAACTTAGTTTATTTTGCTATGGTTGATTCATGATTTTGGATATTTAACTTTATATATTAGTGATTGGCTTCCTTACTTTTAATATCATGTTTATGGATAGTTACAATTCATATAATAATTCCGCAGTTATGTAATAGAACGTGTGAACTGCTTTAGTGGATTTGGTCCACGCACACGTATCGTTGGCCAGTTAAGGGTCAGGTTTGGAAACCCGGACTTAACTCGCGTCTTGACGTTCCCGCTCTCTCTCACTCTTTCATTTAAAAAAAAATATATACTCTGATTTTCGGCGAATTAAAAAGGGCAGGGCCTTATAGGGATAGGCAGTAATGTTCTCCACCTAAGTCCCATTCAGGTTAGAAAAATATAGCAGTAATGTTGGTCTCGAACTCTCAACAGGATTAAGAGATAGGAGAGAACAAGTCAGTTAAATAGAGAAATTAGAAAATGACAGCAACTAGATGGAAATCGATATGGGGGTTTACCACCCAAGAATTTGGGGTTTGCATATGATTCAATGAATAAAGGATTGAAGCCCGAGAAATTTAAGAAAACCGGAAATAAACCACATGAGCTCAGTACGTCTTTCGGGACTCAAAATCAAAGGATAGGTAGTGTGAGGTGTCACTTCTGTAAGAAACAAGGGCACTTCAAGAAATACTGGTGTAAAAAGAGAACATGGTTCGAAAGAAAAATTAACCATTCAATTTATGTATGTTTCGAATCTAATCTCACTGAAGTTTCTTCTAATACTTGGTGGTTCGATTCTGGGGGCTACAACTCATGTTTCTAATACGATGAATGGATATCTTACAATCTAGACCACCGACCCAATTAAAGTCTTCGTTCACATGGGAAACAGACAAAATGTGACAGTTGAAGCCATTGGGACTTACCGTTTTTTCCTCGACACTAGCTACCACTTAGATCCGCTTAATTGTCTTTATGTTCCTTCTGTTGCCAGAAACCTTATTAACTTGATGTTAATGGTTATTACTGTAAATTTGGATATAATGCCTTTAATTTATTTAAATGTTCTTCCTTTATTAGGTCTAGATTATTAATTGATAGCTTTTACCGTTTAAAACTTGATGATTCCTTTATTGATTCTATCCTAATCTTGCATCATAATGTTGGTATTAAGCGTGAATTGATTAATGAAAATCCATCTATCTTGTGGCATAAACGTTTGGGACATATATCCCGCGAAAGAATTGAAAGGAAACTAGATAAAAAGATGAAAGTCATAAGGTTAGATAGAGGCGATAAATATTATGGATGATATGATGAAACGGGTCAACACCCAAGGCCTTTGGCTAAACTACTAGAAAGTCGTCGTATAATTGCACAATACATGATACATGGTACGTCTTAGAATGGTATTGCTGAAAGGCTAAACCGCACACTTATGGACATGGTTAGTGGCATGTTAGTAATATCATTGTACCCATTATGTTGTGGATGTATGCATTAAGAACCACAATGTATTTGATTAATCGGGTTCCTAGTAAGTAGTTCTAAAGACTCATTTTGAACTGTGGACGGGAAGTAAACCCAGTTTGAGATACCTGCATTTTTTGGGTTGTCCTCAGATGAAAGAAAACTTGATGAACGGACAATCAGTGGTTACTTCATAGGTTATCCTAAGAAGTCCAAAGGGTACATGTTCTATTGCCCGAACCATAGAATAAGAATCCTAGAGACCGGTAATGTAAGATTTATTGAGAATGGTGCAGTTAGTGGGAGTGACATAATGAGAAACATTAATGTGCAAGAAGTGAGGGTACAAGTCCCTACAGCCGTAACTTCAAGAAGTGTTATCCCTAATGTCACTGAACAACACCTGAATGACGAATCACTCTATGATGAAACCATCACCAATAATGAATTGATCGTGGAACAACTGCAATAAATAGTATTAAGAAGGTCTGAAAAACAAAGGAGACATGCTATTTCGAATGACTATGTGGTATATCTACAAGAATCGGATCATGATTTAGGGGCTATTAAAGATCGGTCACTTATCAAAAAGCTATAGAATGTGATGATTCTAGGAAGTTGTTAGATGCCATGAAGGACGAACTAAAGTCCATGGCCCAAAATGAAGTATGTGATCTAGTAGCATTGCCTCATAGATAAAAGAAAGTTGGATGTAAGTAGGTCTTTAAGACCAAACGAGACTCCAAAGGCAATATGGAACGATATAAAACTAGACTTGTGGCCAAATGGTTATTCAGAAAGATGACATTGATTATAAAAAAACTTTCTTTTGTATCCTTGATTGGGGAAATATCCCTCTTCTGCTTTGCTCGTGCCATTAAGAGCTTCTTCAAATGCATGACAGATGTCGTTTACTTCCAACAACGAAAGAAATTGAAGAGAGTTGAACGTGTTTGATTGGGTGTTCGGTGTACCTCCCATATGTAAAAAACAATAATTAATGTTTTGGCCATTGCTGTTCACTGCCAGCAGCGACTTAAGAGCCAAAAGTGTACTTGAGGGTTCTGAATGATTAAACGTGCTCTTTCACGGTGGCTACTTGCTCTGTTATGTTTTTCTAATTTTCTACTCGATGTTTGCACAGTGCTTTCCTCCTTCAGATCTGCAACCTATTTAGATGAACCCAGTGCATGGATTTACTTCCCTTTTCTATCTATTTTTGGACTATCTAGTCAATCTTAGATGAAGCAACGGAAGCCTTGGAAGCTAATGACTCAATGCAACGGCCAACCACTTTGTGCTCTTTTGGAATTCCAGCCATATCAATGACAAACAGATTTTTCTAAAGCACTGATATGAATTTGTAACCATGGATTTGGACATAAACCACTTCGCATGTGTACAGTCTGTAGGTTCGACCGGGGTATCCATGTGAAGGTTCGGGTTTCATGCTCATATCATTCATTGGTACTTGCGTGAATGACTCAGGATACGACATCATAGGCAGCCGTCCACTTGGATTGAATTTGCCAAAGATTACATCTGCCTCTTGATCTTCTTTTAATTGCAAAATTTTACTGGGCTTCATTCATGGGCTTCTTGACTTAGCTAATTGGCTTGGACTTTGAACATGGCCCCACTTTATGCATTTTTCTTCAATTTTTACTTCTTTTCTTGATTTTCTCTGTTTTTTTCTACAAAACTTCAAAATCCCATTAATTGTTCAAAATAAACAAAATTCAAGAGCTAACTAATCCTATATTCAGGGATAAAATTGTCATTTTCCAGTTTTCATCAACAGGCCTTTCAGACATTCCGAATGAGTGTTCAGGATTCTAGAGCTTATCCCTCCGAGAATAGACCTATATTGCATGCGGCACTTACGAAAACACATAGTGCTACAAGTTTCCTGAGAAAGGTAGAATTTGACCTAAACGGCAAAAATAAATTGTAAAGTAAACACACAAGACTTAAAGTAAACATTCAAGTGGTCAAATACATGAATTTTCCTCCCAAAAATCAGTTTTCAATTTTGTCCCCAAAATAAATAACCTGTAAAAAACCTCAGAAAATAAGCCACCAGTTCGACCTGTTGAATCGAATCTTCCGATGGTTTCATCCGACAATCAGTTGTTCGATGCATACTTTCGGTCGATCGATAACTCTAAACCCTTTCACTTAAAATGGTCATAACTTGGGCTAAGAGTTCGGATTTGGAAAAACTTTGACTCATAAGGAAGCTCTTTGACTTAGCTACCCAATCACACAGGTAATGTAATCAAATTTTGAGTTCAGTTTGCTCGAAAATCACAAAACCCTGAGGTGGGTCATTAAAAACCACCACTTTTAAAGGGATTTCGTCTCCAAAATTCAAGGAATCAAAGCTCTTTAACTCAGGCATCCATCACACAGTAATTTCATCAAATTCCAAGTCCAGTTTCCTTGAAAATCCCAAAATCCTAGGCAGGTCTTTACATAAGCTCTGATATATCTCATCATCCACTAACGGGTCTTCTATATTGTCAATTTGTTCATGTAAGCTTCTAATGGTCGCATCAAAAGTTTAGCTCAATGTAACGGGTATGTTGCAAAGGTTTCACATGAAAATAAGTATGAAAAATTCACCTTGTTTAGATCCTTAAGTCATGTATTACTATAGAGCTCATGCATAACTTAAAGATTGAAATAAGATTTGTATATTTTTAATCCTCAAACTTTTACACACTATATGAGATCAACTTTTGTTTAAAGTGATAGAATTCATTGAAAAGTTTAAAACAATTTTTTTACATGTGCTTTTAGAATGAATTGGTTAAAATAAGAAAGTGGTACCATTTATTGACACATAAATCCACCAAAATGGAAAAGGGTTTTATATTAGTCAAACATGAAAATTTAACTTCATCTAATTTTTAGCCATCCTATGTGGTTGCTAAATTGACCGTTCACACATATACTTTTAGTTTCTTGGGTATAAACTTTTGCATTTGGCCATATCTATGACATTTTATTTGGCATATTGCACTTACTATTGAAGATGTTCATCCAATTACGAGTAAACATAATAAATTCTATATTTATATTAAAAAATCTAATGGCTAAATACAAACTCTAATTAATTGTGTAAAGTCTTATAAAATTAATAAATTTTAATCATCATTTATCACTTATTTTTATATTCTCATATAGCATACACCATTGTCACAAATGCCATTCTCTGGATATTAACGGCAATTGTTAATAACGGAATAATAAATAATTAATTATCATATATTATTTCTTGACTTAAAAATATCATATAATTCTACATAAATTCATTGTTAAATATCATATCAAAATCATCAAATGAAAATAAAATAAACAATAATACTCGAGAAATAACTGAATGTTTGCAACGACACATCTTTTATGAACTTGATTAGTACTTGTATTGAATTCCTACAATAACAGTATTTGATTAGTCACATCACAACTAAAATAAGTTTTTAAATGGTCTATCACAACTAATTAAGAAATTCAAATTTTGAAATTTTCAAACTGAATCTCAATTAAATTTTGTAATTGCAAACTTAATTAAATTTTATGATTAAATCAATCAAGTCATTTATTAAAATCTTCAAATTTGATCACCTTAGATTAGTTTTTTTAATTCCTTAATATTTGTGGCTAAGAATTTTTGTTGGGCCATAAATTTTAGGGATATAAAAAATATCAAATTTGAAAAGTCTAATAAACGTTACTGAGCTATATTCAAATATAGACCTTCACAATGAACGAGTAAAAGTGTCATAAATATGTAGAGAGAAAAAACAATTATTACTCAAAATTTAAAAATCGTAATAATGAAATACTTATCAATCCATTAGAAGTGAATTTCTATGCCTATCCCAACAAGTAGTTTAATAGGCCTAAATTTAAAGAAAAAAATATTAATTCTAAAATGATCAAATTTTTAAGAGTTTAATAAATATGGCTGGGTTGATTTGAACATTTGGTGAATTTGATTCTTGGGCCCTATTTTTCAAAAATAGATTTGTTAATGGATAAATTAAATGGTCACAAATATTTAGAGATTAAAATAATTTAAATTAATCAAAGTCTAAAAATACTAACAAATAAAGTTTCATGATCCAATTAAAGTGATTTTCTCAACATCTCTATTTATATGTGCATTTTTTCAAATAATTCTATGTAGTGATTTAATTATCAATGTAATTCGAAAGAACGAAAATTAAACTAAGGTGTTCGTTCGGATGAGCATATTCATTCGAATGAACTGTAAATTTGTTCAAATGAATTTATACGCGGGGGTAAAATGATAATGTCACCCAAAATTGTGAAAACGGATGTATAGAGACAGATTTTCTGAGTGTCTGTATTGCTCCCCTTATTTCAATTACATAAAGTAAGACACACCTATGCCACAATTTACAACAGTACTCAGAAAGTGAAATATTAAGCCTTTTAATGTAAAACATCAGATTCTCGGTAGTATGGAATTTATAGAATTACAATACGCGTGCGTGACTTCCACTCGTTCACTTCCCCACGTTTACATGATAAAAGTGGATAATATCACGTTGGTATCGCGATATTATCACCTCGCGCGTTAGAAACGCGATATTTACGTTTAACTTCCATTAAAAACGGCATTGACGATAATATCGCATTTTTAACGCGATAACGATATTCTGTCGATATTTTCATTAAAAAAACGAAGATATCAACGATATTTGTTACCTTGGCATACACCCACATTTCGATCACCGGAAAAAAAAAAAACTAGTATGAGCTTAAATTACGCTCAAACTTATTCCAAGTCAGTGATCATGACAGGCTTCATGTCTGGTTTAGTCTTTGACTAGCCTCAACTATGAAAGAGACAAGCTGAGTTTATGACTAGAAAGCAAAACACAAGCTCAATAGAGGAGTAAGCAAACTGATGTAGGACAAGCGATGGGATAACTCTAGATGTCTAATTTATTTCTCTAAAAATTAAAATTGATGAAAATAAAGCTCCCTAAATCCAAAATGTGGAGAAATTAAGAATTAAATTAATAAGGCAATAAAACAATATAACATGTACCACAAATAATCATGCAAATTCTAATAATACAATGTATTTAAATGGATTTAAATGGGTGGTATATGAGAAATAACATATAAAGAAGGGGTAATGGATAAATGGAGTTGGATAAAAGGGCTAAAGTAAAGTGGGACCACGCAAGTAAGGGAAAAAAAAGGCACAATGGCTTGCGGCAAACAAAGGAAGAGTCTGTAGGTTACGGAAGCCAAACAAGGACTTGCAATGGGTGTTAAGGGTCGCAGCAGCCAGGGAAATCCATGAAATGGGGTGGCGGAAGTAACAAGAAGGGTTATAAGGGTAGAGCGACAGTAAGAGAGGGGCTGGGAAGGAAGGAGGAAGGCTTAGGAGAACCCAAAGAAGTTAGCAGATCTAAAGTTAAGAAGAAGCAAATTTTGGGTTTATGGGCAAAGGCGACAAGAGTAAAGGGGTTTTGAAAGAGTGGCGATGGTTGTATGGGATGGGAAGAGATGGGGCGAAGGCAACAAAGGGATTTTGGGTGAGGGACGAAACTCGGGGTAGGGTTTGGGGTCAATGTTGAAAATCAGAATGGGATCTAGCACGGCAAAAGCAGCAAACAACAGGAGAGGGATGGTTTAAGAGTGTTTTCGCAGGAAGAGAAACAAGATCTAGGACTGGCAATGGATTGGTTGAAAGCTACATAAAAGGAGAAGAGAGAGAGAGAAGATGAAGAATCGTACTTGGAAAGGAAGATGGAAGGATGGCCTCACGCCACTGGAATCACTCCAAATATCAATAGCATAAGATTTGCGAAAATCTCAAAGTTTTTATTCATTCAATCGTGTATGCTTACAAGAGAAAGAGAGCTTATATAAGATATACCACCCTTAAATAAAAAAACTCCTAAAAATAGCTTAAAACGAAAATACATACTATGCCTTATCAAAAAATAAAAATAAAATACAAAAATAAAAAGCACTGAAATAGCAAAACACGGGAACAATGTGGACTGGTATGCTCTGCATCAAACTCCCCATCTGAAAAAAAAATTGTCACACACACTCGTCTTCACAGTATGGGGTTTTCAAAGTGCAAACATGCACATGTGAGGTCTTCAACTATCAACCAGGCAGAACATCATCAGGCCACAATAAGAACGCTGGATCAACTCTCCTCCACCATCGATGGTATACTCGGAATCCTGAACTGAGATCACAAGCAACTCTGGGTGACGACAACAAGATGTGACTAGAATGCACCTCTGATAATACAAGACGGATGTCACGATCAACTCTAAGTGTCGGCAGCAGAAAAGTGTGAACAACATATTCCTCCGATGAAACTAGACTCTGATATCTCTCCAGTTGATTCAGAGCAAGTCACTAGGCTCTCTCACAGTCAACCAAGTGGCACCAGTCATGGACTTGATATTCCACGTCACATGATATAAGTGGTGTCATTCTGTAATGATGGAAACATCTTCCTCTACTAGGATAAATTCCATCTTTTCTCTTTTGGGAAACAAGGAAGAAGGACGAATCAATGATGGATGCACAGGTGGGACAAGGTGATGGTCTGTGTAACGACTCGACCCTATCTATCACAATATTGTTCACTTTGGGCCCCACATGGGGCAGCCCGCACGGCTTTGCATTGAGCTTGGTCCACAAGACCAAGCCCAAAAAGCCTTGTGATGGAGAGGGGCTTTACCTCTTCATATATATAGCCCCCCTCCACCCAACTCCACAACCGATGTGGAACTTGGGTAGGGTGCTACAATCTAGAGTGAAGCGAGTTCCAGATTGTGAGGGTGAGCTAGATGATGGAGACGACAAGACAGTGTGAGGCAGATGTGGGGTGAGACTGGTGGGTAAAACCACTAGATCATGGACAAGTGCACCTAGGATGGGTCGGAAATGTCAGGCTGTGGGTCAGGAATGTCAGGTTGATGTGGAGTGGGGCTTGGAAGTGACGGTGTTGGTTCTGGATTGAGTGCGAGGTCTACCACATTATTATCCACATCAATTTCCTTGGACTCACATTGAGAATATATAGTAAACTCATTTTTAATCGCATCTATTAATGTGACTTCTAATTTCAGCGTCTGATTCATGAATGTTTGGTGCATATGCATGTACATACTCAGATAGACTGGGTGACACTGACACCAGAATATGATCTGTGGATGGGGATGGTATAGAGACACATAACTTTCTTAACTTGAGTGGGGCACTCACGAGAAAGATGTCCATAGTCTCGATAGTGACGGCAAAATGTCCCTAAACCTAACTTGTTATATAGTCTAAGATCTTCGTCAACAATGTGAAGTCCATATTAGGTTGATACTCTTGGCCACTACATGTGGACATGCACAGAAAACACACTAAATGATGTGACTTAACTCTAAATGCAATGAATGTAAAAAAAAATTATAAGAATAAAAATGCATTTTTTTTAAAAAAAATGCAATGCAATTTTTTATAATTTATTAAATATTTATTTTATTATTATTATTTTTTAATACGCATGCAACTTAAGACAGTGAGTGTTTAAGGAAACAACTTAGCCTTGCGCTAATACCAATTTAATGTAGGACAAGAGATATGGTAGCCCTAAATGTCTAATTTAGTTCCCTAAAAATTAAAATAGATGAAAATAATGCTCCCTAGACCAAAAATGGGATGAAATTAAAAATTAAATTAATGGGACAATAAAACAATATAACATTTACCACAGATAGTCATGCACCGTTCCAGGAATACAATGTGTTTAAATGGATTTAAATGGGTGGTATATGAGAAATAACATATAAAGAACGGATAATGGATAAATGGAGTCGGATAAAACGGGTAAAGTGGAACCACACAAGGAAAAGAAAGAAAGGCACAGTGGTTGTGGCAAACAAAGGAAGGGGTTCGTTGGTTACAAAAGGCAAACAAAGACTGGCGATGGGTGTTAACGGTCGCGACAACCAAGGAAATCCAAGAAAGGGGGTGGCGAAAACAACAAGGGTTATAAGGGTAGGGCGACGGTAAGATAGGGGCTAGGAAGGAAGGGTGAAGGCTTAAGAAAATCGAAAGAGGTTAGTGAAACAAATCTGAAGTTAAGAACAGGTTGCAGCAACAGAATTTGGGTTTATGGGCTAACGCGGCAAGGGTAAAGAGGTTTTCAAAGAGTGATGATGGCTATGGGATGGGAAGAGATGGGGCGAAGGCAGCAGATGGGTTTTGGGCGAGGGAAGAAACCCAGAGAAGGGATTGGGGTCAATGGCGAATATCAGAATGGGATCTAGCACGGCAGAAGCAGCAAAAAGTAGCAAAGGGATGGTTTAAGGGTACTGTGGCAGCAAGAGAAGCAAGATCTAGGACTAGCAATGGCTTGGTTGGAAGCTACAGAAGAGGATAAAAGAGAGAAGAAGAGAAGATGAATCATACCTGAAAAAGCAAATGAAAGGATGGCCTCACGCCACTGGAATACCTAAAAAAGAAGATGAAATGATGGCCTCACGCCACTGGAATCATTCCAAAAATCAATCGCATAAAGCTTGCAAAAATCTCAAACTTTTATTCATTCAATCATGTGTTTATAAGAGAAAGAGAGCTTATATAAGATATACCACCTTTAAATAAAGAAACTCCTAAAAATAGCTTAAAATGAAAATACATACTATTCTTATCTAAAAGTAAAAATAAAATACAAAAAGATAGAAAGCAGAACAATGTGGACTGGTATGCTCCGCATCACAAACCCCAATCCCAAATCCCCCTCCCCCACCCTTTTTGAACCCACCTTTGTGGGAGCCCCACCATTGGTGACAGTCATGGGTCCAACATAGGCCTATTGATAGACCGATACAAGACTCAAAGAATGCCGCTTGAAAGGTATGGAGGGAACATCAACAAACGAAACACGTTCTTGGTTCCTCAAATTAATGAACAAAAATACAAGGGCTACAACTCGAGTCAGGCGGCCTGAATTTCTTAGAACCCAACCCGACCCGAGATGATATATATGGAACCCGACCCAAGTTGATATATATAGAACCCGACCCGACCCGACCCAAATTCTCAACCCGAACTCTAGAACCCGACGTGACCCGAATTCTAACCCAAATTCTGACACGACCCGCATTATAAACCCATTTTAGCCTAATTTTAGCCAGATTAGGTCGGTTTGGGTCGGATCGGGTTAACTTAAAAAATCCTCAACCTGATCCGACCCGAATTTCATGCAAGTTTTTATCTTCTCAACCTGACCCGACCCAATCCGCTGGCCCAAAAGTCTCGACCCGATCTGCATAATTTCTCGGATCGGGTCATGCAGGTCGGGCCAAAACCCGACCTGAGTTGCAGCCCTAAAAAGTACAATGCCCATTCATTATACCAATAAGGTAATTCTATAAATTCATATCCAAACGATTGCTATCACAGTTATTATCTCTGTTTCTTCCAAAATAGAATAAGCTTTTTCCAAGTTTAGCTATCCACTAAGGGAAACTTCACAACTACCCCTAAAGCCACATATGTATGATCTGTCGTGACTAGATTTTCACTGAGAAATAGTCCAGGAGAGGTCAAAAGATAGATTCATCAGGATCTTCAGGTTCCACATAACCCTTGAGATAACTCCAATATGCAGTCAGCTTATGATCCTCCGGTTCAACCTGGTCCCATTTCCCCGTACAAAGTATAGCATGGGCATCTGCTGCATACCTAGCCAACATTTGAGAAAACAGATCCAATCAAAGAGCAAAACATGTAAAAAAGACAAATAGATAAATGTGTATTATGTGGATGAGTAAAGATTGAGTTAGAAATGGTTGCACTAAGGGCAACTTAAAGATAGTCCCAATAGATGTTAAAATGAGAGATATCCGTCCAAAGTAGTTCGGTCATGTAAGTAGAAGATCAGAGACAGCATCAATACATAAATTGCAAGGTCGCAAATCGTACAATGAAGTAAACCATTAAAAACGTGGAGGGATGATGATGGATAGTTAAGTGAGTGAAGGCATAGTTACCGAAGCATGCCCATCGCATATATGCTCCAAGGGACATGGCATAACCGTCGAGGTGAAATTGGGACTTTAAAAAAACCATATTGAATCAACAAAATATTCCCAGAAAGTGAAAGGAAGAATGAAACAACAAAATATTGAGAAGAGTTCCACATAAAAGACCATCTTACTTGCCAATGCCAGGTAACTGGGTCACATATTCCCAGCCTCCCTCCAAATATTGCCAAGAGTAGCGTGGAATCATTTCAGCCCTTTTGTTTTGGAATCCTAAAGGCCGTATCACCTTTTTAATCTCCTCCACATCAACCTCTGTTGCTGCCTTTGCATCGGGACAGAGAGAGAAGAAATCTGGTAGCACTTTCTTTACCTGAAAGCAGTTAACTTCAATATGCAGGCATCATATGGCTAAATAAAATAAAATCATGATGCCTTTCACACTTACTAACTAAGACCTAGCAACCTTAAGAATTTTTCCACTAAAGACTTTGAGAAGTGGTAAAACCATTTGAACTCTAGTAAGAGCATTTGATTTACCATTTGAAAACATTCCAAAAAGAAAAACATCAATAATACCCTTGAGACACTCTTTCAAACAAGCACATTGCTCGAAGGGGGGAAACTCCATGATAAAGCCCCACCAAACTAGTTTCTTCAAGCATTTGATTTACCATTTAAAAACATTACAAAAAGAAAACCATCAACAATACCCTTGAGACACTCTTTCAAACAAGCATATTGCTGTACAATTTACGAAGTTCCAAAGGAGTGCCAAAAGGCATCATCCATTACCTCTTAAGTGTTTCAGTTGAGATTCTATTTCAAGTGAGCAAAGACTATGAGGAAAGACTACGATGTAAGCAGGACAAAGATAGAAAAATTCTAATCTGCATTAGTTAAAACAAAAACAATACTAACAAAGTACCAAAATAATGTCCATAATCAGTCGAACAAATAGCAAATCAAGAAAATTGATGAAGTTAATTCTACACACTGTATAACTTGAATCAAGTGTTCTTTTTTTTCTTTGAGATACAATTCAATACAATAGAGAGAAAGGAGAAGAGGAAGGAAGAAAGAGAGAAAGAAGAGAGAAAAGAGAGATGGAAACGACAGAAAAATACCTGGATATGGAGGAGGGCTCCTTGACTTCTCACCAAGGGTCTTGGATTCTCACCAAGGAGGTAAACTCATGTGGAGCAAAGACTTGCAGTGTCCTCTAATGAAGTTTCCAAGGAGTACTTATAATACTTACAACAAAACATGAACACAACCAAACTGCCCCTAAATTTAAAAAACTTGAATTAAAATAAAAAGAATCCAGGGACTAACTACACTGAAAAGTTACTAGTTAACTCCATGCTGGATTTCATGTAGAAGAGGGATTGTTGATATCTAGTACATTGAGGGGATAGAATCCCATATTCAAAACACATAGACAGCTGGCAAAGGCCTTGCCGGAGAGGAGATGTAGGCCAGAAAAGCATACTGACGTTGTGGAAGAGGAATCCATAGGAAGTCTTGAAACTTCTGTAAAACCGGGAATCATGCCTGAGATTGAGGAAGGAAGAATATAGGAGAAGTCCACTACAGATGTCCTCAGAGATTGAGCCAAAAGATGACGCGGGAATCCGGCGATGAACAGGAACGCCGAAGAGGAACAGTAAAGTGGAAAAAAAAAATCCCTTTGAAACGGTCAGATGATCGTTTGGCTCAATACCATGTAGAATAATAGACTGAAGAAAAGAGAAAATGAAGAAATGGAGAAGAAATTATCTATATTGATTGTATTGAATGTGTATTTTCCTCTTAGATGATACATGAATAGATAGGAAAAAATGAGTCAATTAAGGTAAAAAAAAAGGAAATACAATAAGAGAATACTTATCTACATTAAATCGTACAACCATACAATTAACTTTCCAAAATAGGATTAGTCGGGTCAATTATCTTGAATTGGGTCCCACAACAAGAAATACATTGTTTGTGCAATTCCAACATTTCTAGCCTTCAACCAGAGAAATTTTCAGAGAAGAAGCGCAGATAAGGGATATTGTTATAAGGAATATAGATGTCCAGTTCTATAGTCTTGATGAAAAAGAGTTGTGCTTGCACTATTCAATGAACTCATGTCTTGAAGTTGGATTGATAATACACCAACCACAAAGGCAATGAAGGATGGTGGGTTAGTGTGGTATTAAGCTAAGAATTTGTTGCATTTTTTTTTTGAAATAGAATAGTTGATATACATCAAAAAAAGAGTCCCTTTATAGAGTCTACAAATTATACCAATCCTATTACCAATTATAGAATTTTGCATGAATCACACTAACATTGCCCACTACTGTGATCCAAGTGCATATTTAAAGAGAGAACAAGACAAATGGAAAAGTAGGAAAAAAGGAAACAACCTGCCGATATTTAAAGAGAGAACAAGACAAATGGAAAAGTAGGAAAAAAGGAAACAACCTGCCGACCAGTTGTACGATTCAGAAGCATACATATGACCATGACCCTCCAAGGATCATGCGCATGACTAACTTGGATGAGAGGGTGAATCGAGAATGGAGGCTTTGAAGTGTCTTCTGGACATTTTCTCCGATAAGCCTCATCCTGCTTCTGTCTAGCAGTAAGGACAATGCTCCTCGTAGAGTTGGTTTTTCTACGTTTTGGAGGACCAACTCCTGCTCTCTTGTGTTCGTTGCCATTTTTTCTTCCAGTCTTCTGAAAGTAAGGAGACACAACCACCTTCCTCTGGACCTTATTTGGTGGTTTTGTCTCCTTTTTAAGCTTCCCCCTCGGGCAAACAATTCTATCTTCTCGTGAAGGTGTGGGTGTTTCGAAGTAGGGGGACAACACTACCTTCCTCTTTGAGCACTTTATTTCCGTTGGATGATCCTTTTGTTTCACTTCTTCAGTTGGACATGTCCTAGGAGCCATTTCTCTTGACGTCTTATTTCTGTCAGGGAGTTCAACTTGCATTTTTTCCCATTGGGTCTCAATTTTAAGCTCTTCATATCCTCGTCTGTCTTCTTTTATGGGTGTTTTGGAATTGGGAGATACAACAATTTGGTTCCTCATTGAGCAGTCAAGCGGTATATTCTCACCCATTTCATTCCCTTTCAGCTCTGTGGATGCCTTTTGAGCACTTTCATCATTAGAGGATCTAGTTAAGGACTCAATCGCGAGCACATTCTCTTCATGCTCGTCTTCTTTCAAGGATGTCCCTGGATCAGGAGAAAGTGAGATTGTTGCTTTGGCAGCTCTGCGAGCTCTCAATTCCTGCATTAATTCCTTTGCCTTCTTCGCTAGCATATCAAAGTTAACATCTTTCTTCAGGAAATAGTGTGAAACAATTCGCGGCTTTCTCTGGGATGTATCAGATGGTGTCATTTTCTCCATCCTCCCAATCAACAGCCAATTCACCAAATCCCTACAGATATCATATCAAAGAAAATAACTAAAATGCATAATCATTTGTAAGACAAAAGGATAATTGAAAGCAGGGTTTTTTATCAGGAGTTTCTTGTATGTCCAAAAGTACTGCATTTGTTGATTGAATTTCAAAACCATCTAATAGACTCTCTACCATGACAAATGTATGAAAAATTCGAAAAATATGATAAACCGTCGTACAATGGAGAAGCCCTTTTTTTGCATTTTCTATGAAAGCCTTTTTGTGTTGAGGGAGACTTGATCCCAAGACCTCTCACAAACAAGGGTGGGAATTGACCATCAAGCTAACCCCTCAGAGTTGTGTCATCTCATTACATATAACATGGATTGCATTATAACATGCATAAACAATAAATATGCATTGTGCGTGTTCGTACAAGAAGTCATATATCACAAGTCTAGAGATTCAACACATGTGCATAATTCATAATTCTAGCACTGCCAGTCATAGTAACAAGCATAGTTCATAACAAATAAAAACAATAGCAACATTCTATTCAAAATAAATTGCATGTTATGCTCATGGGTATTGTGTCCACCTCTATATCATGTGGTACATAATTCAGCAACATACAAGACTGAATTAATTTTTTGTAACAATTGTCTTCCCTACCTCAATGTGATGATTCCGGAGTGTCTTAGTCTCTCCAAAGAGTTTTAAGTAGAGACTAGAGGGTTGTGACAAAAGGGTACTCTAGAATAAGAGATGAAGATTGAAGAGATGGAAACCCTTAAAATTAATCAAGTCCCTTTCTTAAACTCAGTTTGGTTTAATAAAAGAAATACGAAGTAGATGTTAGAAAATCAAAAGTCTAAAAAGAGAAGAACCTTTTTCCTTTCCTTCTTTATTGAAAACTCAGGTTCGACCTCTACTAAAATTTGGGTAACCTTACACCTTCATCCTGGCTGCCCGTGGTGCCAAGCCTAAGGACAACAAGGAGAATGGTATTTTCCTCCTTAATGGTTGCATACACTGACTTCCAATCGCGGCCAAGCAATCGAAGGAGGAAATAGAAATCTTTCCTTAAATACATCGACTACGACATGGATTTTATTTTAAAAAAAAAACGGTAAAACTGCTCTCTTTCTATATAAATCCTTTTTTGTTTTGAAAGTCAACAATATCGAACCTAAGCATTCTCATAGTGACTAGCATTAATAAAACTGTGTTTTCATGAAACAGAGGAAAATGCACCGTTCCTTAGAAATTCCAAATTCGAAAATGGACCAGCTAGTCCAAAACTCAACAGTTGATTAAATCAAACATGGCATTCAAATTAAGAAGAAAACAATTTGGGACAGAAATTGGACTTTAGAGGTCGATTGAGGTTTACCTATTGTCGTAAAAATCTGAGAAAAGGGCTCTCGGCTTGGTCGAAGGCAGAACCGAAGAATGGCCCTCAATGAATCAAGAGGAGTAGGGAGATAAAAGGCTCAGCCAACACTAATGGCGGCACCGGTGGCTGCTGCAACGACCGATTGGGCGGTATGAGAGCTGGAGAGAAGCCGAAAGTGAGAGAGGTGGGGATTGAGAGAGAGCGATTGAGAGAATGGGAGGGATTTCGGCGAGAGAAGGTAGGTATTTATAGATGAGAAGGGTCGGTCGATGGTGGGTGACTAAGCGTCGTTTGGGAGGAAGAAGAAATAATGGGAAGATGGCGTTTGGAAGAAGAGATTAGGGAGAGAGGCGTTTTGCGTGGGGTTTGATGAGCATATTGGCGTTTTAAGAGAGAGTAGAGGGAATGACCAAGGAGATGGGGTTATGGGCGGCGTTGAAGGTGAAGAAGAGGAAAGGGGCAATGCAGGAGATGAGAGGGTCAGGGCTTCACTTATGTTTCAACAGGATAGAGCCACGACCTGACGCTTTGATATTTGAGAAAGTCGTCGCACACGAATTGCAAAATGGCGCCACCGCCATTTAGCTCAAAGGCACGAATAAAAATGCAATTTGAAATTTCAGATTTTTTTTCAATTTTTTGATTTTTTTTATATTTTTAGCAGTTGTTATTATATTGTATTTTATTATTATTATAATAGTTGTTGCTATTATTGTCGTTATTATATTTTTATTAAAATTTTGATACATCAAAATACCTATTTTAAAATTTGGTGATTTTTAGATTTTTCAAAAATAAAAAAATCATTATTTATTTTATTTTAAGTTTGTCCAATTTTTATTTTGAATAAATATATGCTTTAAGTTTATTTGACTGATGTTAATTTTTTAAGTTAAATTTTATTTATTGTTTTAGAATAAATATATGCTTTAAGTCTGCATGTGTCGAAATTGGGTGAGTAATGAGAAAGAACCATTTTCGATGGTTGTAATCGTCCAAATACGTCCGCGAACGATACACGGACGAAAAAAAACACTTTTGTTGTCCCGCCAGACCATGTGTATGTTGCGTGTGCTCATCCATGTATAGCACCTCTAGCAACATTGTGGGCTGGATCGCTTGGTGGGAAACGGTCTGATACAGGTCGAGATGCGGGTCGAGATGCAGGCCGAGAAATAAGACACGATGGTTGTTGTTGTGTGGCGGATGGCTCTAGATGGGTCTGGACACATGCGGAAGGGTAAAAGTATGACCTTGGTGGTTGTAACCGTCCTCTACCATCCGCAGATGGTATGCGAACAGGTGAAGGACGGAAAATGCTCTTTTGTCGTACCAGGATGTGAATTGTATGTTGCGCGTGCTCTTCCATAGCAGTTGTGGGGCGAACGAGTCTTGCCTTGTGTGATGGACGGGTGAGGAGCAGTTCACAAGCAAGTGACGGACCAATTGTTTCGGGACAACTTAAGGACAAGTGTGTAATGATGATGGACGATTTGAGATGGTTTTCTCTGTCCTCTATTGTTTGTGGACGTGTTTAGGACGGCTTATGGATGGAATATGGACGAACATGTTTAGACATGCTACGGATATGTCTTGGACCGAATGGATATCGACTTGATTTGCCGTTCCTGGACAGGGTAGGGACGGTTCGTTGTCTTGTGATGGCCGGTTTTGTAATGAGAAGGGACAATTACATACAGTCTTTTATTGTTAGTGGACGGGTGTGGGGCAGATTAAGATGGAGGAATGGATTAAGTAATGGATTAGGGATGTTAAGTATTTAAAATAATTGTTATGGACTTGTGAGGAAATTTTGGGCCATAGGGTTCGGCCATGTAGCATGGCCGAACCCCATGGTGGCAAATTTAAATGATGGATGATGGAAGTATGGAAAAATATAGAGAAAAGGTTAGGTTTCCTAAATGCTCAGTAATTGATGATTTTATTAAGATTAGAAAGTTTAAAATGTTGGAGAATGATTAATGATAATTAGTTTCCAAATGATTTAAAATAGGTGATTTTAAATAGGGTTTAAAGGCATAGAATGGAATGAATGGATGACCATAGGGTTCGGCCATGTAGCATGGCCGAACCCCATGGTGAAAAATGGGTAATTTATTAAGATTATAAGGTTTAAAAGATAATGGAGAAAAATGATAGATTTAAATGGATTTATTGAGTATAGAATGTAATGGTAAAATGGGATGAAAATGGTGATGTAAATAGATGATTTAATTCAAATGGGGGTATGATGTTTTAAAGAAATCATGAACTATAGGGTTCGGCCATACAAGGTGGCCGAACCCCATGGTTAGTGATCTATGAAGGTTAGGGCTCTTAGATGCTCAATGGTTAATGTTTTCTAAAGTTTGAAAATTATGAGTATGGTAAGTAATTTTAAAATGGATTATTTATGGGACAAAATATTAGTCTTTGAAAATGGCATCCATAAAGGTGAACCCTAGGGTGGTGATTAGTGGTTTTAATAAATGGGAAATGATGTAGAAGAATGCTAGATTTTAATGGACTTATGAAAATGATATGTGAGGTTTTAAATGGGATGAGAATGAGGACTTAAATGAATAAATTAAATTCATTGGTGATAGGATTAAATGAGACAAAATGGACCCAAAAGAAGGGAGATAGGGTACCATGGGTTCGGCCATGATCCCTTTGTGGGCCACCTTTAGAGCCAAATGTGAAAGGACATATGGGGATTAAATGTTTTTCAAAATTAAACAATAGGTGGCTGATTTTGGATATGTTATGGAATTATAAATGGGTCTAAGTTATGTATGAAATTTAGACTTAAAATAGACATAAGTGGGTGAATGATTAATCATAGAGGAGAGAGTGACAAAATGGTAATTATTAGCCACTTTGAAGAACCATGGGTTCGGCCATGGTACATGGCCGAACCCTATGTGGATTAGACATGAAATCGAATGCATTATGAATGATTAATTGGAACGGATAGTTGCTGCGTTTAGGTTTGCAAATTAGAGTATTTAAATGGCCAAAGAAATTGGATTTATGTATGTGTTTTAACCTATGGATAATGGGCTAAGTTAAGGACCAATTTTTGATAAACTTGTAATATACTTAAGGATCATTGAATGGATCTAGGGTTATGATCAGTTAGGAACTTAATCATGGATAACGTATGGACTAATTCGGTAAATGTAATAAGGTATCAGGACGTCGCAAATGGTACGCGATCGGCGGCCGGATTATCAAATGGAAAGCGCAACGGAACGCTACGTGGTATTCGGTAGGATTCCTACCTTTTTGTAAGCGATGGATATATGATGGTATTTTAAATTATTTTGATTTGGCTTATGATGGATTTATGATTATGATTTATCTTATGACGAGTTTTAAGTTATGAATCATATGGATTGTATTTTAACATTATGCATTATATGGCTATGTATGGTATATCAAAATTATGGTTTATCTATATACTACATAGCATAATGCACGTACATCTCATGCATGCCATGGGTGGGAAAATAATGAAACCGGAGTCCATGCTCCGTCGGGGTGACCGAGAATCAGACATGGGGATGGCTTGAGGGCTATAACCGGAGTCCATGCTCCGTCGGGGCGACCGAGAATCAAACATGGGGATAGTTCTATAACCGGAGTCCATGCTCCGTCGGGGCGACCGAGAAGCAAACATGGGGACAATACATTGTATGATCATACGGATGATGGGTGGGACACATGACATTGGCACCCATGGCATAGCACTCATTACATGCTTATTTTGTTATATTTTATTGTATCGGTATGCATGTTATCACTAATCCATATGCTAACCCTACTCGGAGTCCTAGTGGGTGCGTTGACTAACGCCCTACTTCTACCCTAGCTGATGACGCAGGGGATGGCGGAAGCGGTGGACATGACAGGAGCCAAGCTTAAGAGCTTGGGAAAGCGGCTACTTAGTCTTATTTAAGTTTTATTTTGGAAATGTAATTAAGTAGCTTAGCTTGTCGGATTGTAATAATTACTGTTTCTTGCTATGGTTTGGACTATACTATGGACGATATCATTTTGAGATACAATTATGAACATAGGGGTATTTTAGTAATTTAATGATGTATCTTCCCTTCTATCTAAAAATCGGTAGGATAGACTCTATTATCATGTTCCGCAATGATTATAATCCGCGAGCTTACTTCCTACGCGTGAACCATTCTCGTGGACTTAGTTCTGCGCACGCGTGGAGTTGGCCAGTTAAGGGTTGGGCTTTAGAAGCTCGGACTTAACTCGCGTCGTGGCGTCCGCGCCCTCTCTCACTCTTCTATTTCAAAAAAAAAAAATAGACTCTGATTTTCGGAAAGCGGGTGAAAAAGGGTCGGGCGTTACAGGAAGATCCATGACAGTACATGTTTTGGATATAATACGAGGCGATGAAGAGTCATGTTTTGGCGTACTATTTTAATGCAGCTTCACATTGAGCGCAAATAGTCATGGACAGTCCATGGAAGATCCATAGACACTGTGTTGCCTGTACTTCAATAGTAATCAGACATTACTCGTTTTGGACTAGATGAGGTCATCTGGGAATAGTTATGGCCCTGATATGTGTCCATTTCCAAGTCCAAATTTGTGTTTAGAAATTTGTTAGTTTTTACTTATGCCTTGTGCCCCAATCTTATTGTATGATGGGCACTGAAAGAGTTGGTGAATGATCGCTTAATCCATTGAAGATGCTTATGTCATATGGGAACTTAGGCCTCTGTTTTTAGATAATTTTCTATTTTTATTATGTTTTTATTGTATTTTTTGTTTGGTCAAGAATTCTACTATTTACATTTTTTAGTCTTTTACTTTTTAATCTGATCAATGTTTTGTTGTTATTTGTTTTTTTATGAGTGTTATTAAATTAATAATTAGATATTAGAAGTTATACATATAATATTAGTTCTCCCACTGTGACATGGGGACATATGGCATGCTATGTTGGTACAACTATGCCTAGATTGATGGCTGTTCCATTTGGATTGTTTATTGGAAATATGTCAAGTTTTATCTGAAATCAATAGAAGTGGTTTGCCACTTACTATGGGCTTTGTTGGTGTTCTGTTTTGGTCCCATGATGGTAGACTGATGGGGTAGTATGGACTCGAACACGGTCCCAATGGTGATGGACAGTCCATGGAAAATTCATGAATAGTGCGTAGCCTATGCGTCAAAAGTTATTGTACAAAAGAGTTGAGATTTACAGAAGAAAATAAAGCACATTAGTTTTCTTGGGTCCCTAAGAGTTGGAAAAAGAAAAGCCATGCAAAATTTTAGTTTTATTTGGCTCGCATTTAGTTTTACAAAGAAAAACTATACATTGAGTTTTACAAATATAAAAGCCATATTGAGTTTTATATGGCTTGAAAGAATTTTACAAGGAAAAATTATACATTGAGTTTTACAAATAGAAAAGACATATTGAGTTTTATATGGCCCGGAAGAGTTTTACAATGAAAAATTATACATTGAGTTTTACAAATAGAAAAACCATATTGAGTTTTATATGGCCCGGAAGAGTTTTACAAGGAAAAATTATACATTGAGTTTTTCAAATAGAAAAACCATATTGAGTTTTATATGGCCCGGAAGAGTTTTAGAAGGAAAAATTATACATTGAGTTTTATATGGCCCTAAGTTTTATATGGCTCAGAAGAGTTTTAGAAGGAAAAATTATACATTGACTTTTACAACTAGAAAAATGATGTTGAGTTTTATATGTCTCAGAAGAGTTTTATAAGGAAAAGCTAGACATTGGAGTTTTACAAATAGAAGAACCATATTGAGTTTTATATGGTCGGGAAGAGTTTTATAAGGAGCATTTATACATTGAGTTTTACAAATAGAAAAATCATATTGAGTTTATATGGCTCGAAAGAGTTTTACAAGGAGAATTTATACATTGAGTTTTACAAATAGAAAGACCATATTGAGTTTTATATGGTCCGGAAGAGTTTTAAAAGGAAAAATTATACATTGAGTTTTACAAATAGGAAAATCATATTGAGTTTTATATGGCCCGGAAGAGTTTTACAAGGAAAAATTATACATTGAGTTTTACAAATGGAAAAATCATATTGAGTTTTATATAGCCCAGAGGAGTTTTAGAAGGAAAAATTATACATTGAGTTTTATATGGCCCTGAGTTTTATATGGCTCAGAAGTGTAACGCCCCGCCCTTTTTCACTATGCTTTTCGAAAATCAGAGTCTATTCTTTTTTTAAAAAGAGTGATAGAGAGCGGGACGTCACGACGCGACCCTTAACTGGCCAACCCTATGTGTGCATGGACTAGGTCCATGAAAACAGTTCACACATAACAATATAAACATGTGGATTAAAATCATAACTGCGGAACTATAATAGAACCTAAATCTAGTTCATTTTAGATAGCAAAGTACTCCAAGTCTTATCCATAATTAATTTAACAGAATTATCCAAATAAACCATTCAGACCATAGCAAAATTATCTAAGTTATTACATGCCGAATTCTAGTTACTCAAATTATAAGTCCATGAGTATCTTAAGCAAAATAAAAACTAAAAGCATCCAAGCTCCTATACTTGGCTCTTTTTGCGTTCATCGTTCCCCTCGTTTCCTGTATCATCCATTAGGGTAGAAGTAGGGCGTTAGACCAACGCTCCTAGTAGGTATTCCATTTAGGGTCTATACATGGTTAGTACAAATCATATATAATAACATAAAGTCAAAACCATATAAAACAATGCCATGTCATGATGTCAAATGCAATGAGTCCCACCCATCACAAGTACAAATAACCTCTTGATGGAATTCTCATCATCAAGGTACCCCCACATAGGTCTTTCGGACGCCCCGACGGAGTGTGGTCCCCCCCGGTTTCTTTTTGATGGGAATGCACATCAAGGTATCCCCACATTGGTCTTTCGGACGCCCTGACAGAATGTGGCCCCTCCGGTTACATATCCTTCACCCCATGCCATACATGAGATGCTAATGAAACACATGCTATTTTATATTGTAAACATAGCATTAAAACTCACATTTGAAACATATCTTTTATAACGTAAATTCATCAAAATAAGATAAAACATTGTACATAAACCCATTGTTTCAAAGAGGCAGAATCCTACTAAAGACCACTAAGTGTCCTTGCTTCTTTCGTCTGGTAACCGCTCACGATCGTACACACCTTGTAAGGTCCTGTTACCTTATAATATATCAATCAATTAAAATCATGTCCCATTTGATTTACAATAATTTCCAAGTCCCAACACACAACCTTGTGGGGTTCGGCCATACACCATGGCCGAACCTCACTTACTAGGTTTTAGCCCCTCCTTTGATTTATTAACCCATCAACCCTAAGTTAATTTATTTAAACACTTATTCCACCAAAACACACCTGAGTGGGGTTCGGCTATACAACATGGCCGAACCTCACCCTCTTGGTAACCACCTAAGTCCATAAAAATACTCCTCATGGGGTTCGGCCATACACCATGGCCGAACCCATGGTCCATTACTTCCACTTAATTAGCATATTGCCATTCTTCTATCCATGGCTAACATTCCATTAATCTAACCATTCATACATTAAATCCATATAATCATTCCCCATGGGGTTCGGCCATACACCATGGCCGAACCCATGGTCTATCATTTTCACTCTTATTTACATCCTTTCCATTTATACAAATCCATAACCAAAACATTCCTCATGGGGTTCTGCCATACACCATGGCCGAACCCATGATCTTCCATTTTTACCCATATTTACATTCTTTGCCATTGTTTATATCACCTTATGTTTAGGTCCACAACATAGGTCCATGACTAGCATTTCATACACCAACATTCTTCATGGGGTTCGGCCATTCACCATGGCCGAACCCAAAGTCCATGGTTCTACATTCTTTACATCATTTTAACCCATTTACAATCCTTAATTCCTTTACATGGGGTTCGGCCATACACCATGGCCGAACCCTATGGTTCCTTATTTTCCTTAAAAATATATCAAACCTATATGGTTTGATCCTTTGATGGTTCTCATACATACATCCATAATTTTCTTGCTTTGAAACCCAATAAAATTATTAACCTACTTCCATGGTTTTCATGATCTAAATGCATCTAAAACCATCAACCATACATCCATTTAAAATAAATCATAAATAACCTTTCCCATGGGGTTCGGCCATATAACATGGCCGAACCCTATGATTCATCTTTTCCTCCCATAAATCAAATAACCATGATCAAAGTCTTTGATGGGGTTCGGCCATACCTCATAGCCGAACCTATGGTCCATGGTTCTCATACATAAGTCCATTTACACCCTTTAAACCTTTTAAAATTATAAACATAACTCTATGATTTTCATCCTCCAAACTTCCATTAAAATAACCAATGTCCTTCCATGGGGTTCGGCCATGTTGGTTCATCCTTTTCATTAAACCTCATCATTCATCCCTTAATCTTTCTTCCATGGGGTTCGGCCATGCACCATAGCCAAACCCTATGGTTCCTTTCTTTAAATAAAATTATCAAAATACTTACTGGTTCCGCGACTCCTCCAGTTTTCCTTCGCTCCGACTTGTTCTTCTGATCCTTTCCTTCATTGGCCTCTTTTGTATGTATTCCTCTTTCTATTGATCTTTCACACAATCGGCTGCCCTCTCCTTCTCTGCACACTGTCGAGAACACCTTATTGCCAGAGCACCAGCGTCAAGCCTTCCCTTGATTTGTGTATGTCGTGCGCCCCTTCTTTCTTATGCTGCCTCTCTTTTATGAAACTTCCACTCGGTCCCATCTTTAGAAGATGCTGAGCGCCCCTTCTTTCTTGCAAATCCCTAGTATTTCTCTTAACAAAGGAAAGGACTCCTTTTAAAGATATTCTAGCACATCAATGTGGATGCGCATATCTCATGCATCCGTATGCACAATATCTCATTCCTAAAATCTTTCCATCCATACCTTCCATCCGTTGACACCTTATCCTCATACACCTCATACGCATATCCTTACATTGGCTTCCACTCCAAGTCTCTACAACCGTATGCAATCTTCTAAGTTCCCTCTATGCACATGCCACTCAATCCAGATCCTTTATTTATAGATATATTGCATTACCATTTTAATTCAGCCCCATTTAATTAGGCTTGAACTCACTTGGTGGTCAACCAAGTTCACCACGACCCATTGGATCCCAATTGAGCATTTTGACCCAAATAGCAACATTGACCCAATTAAATGTGCCTTACCCATTTATTTTAAATTGAACCTTATACCATAACCGTTAGGCCCTAATTGGGCCATTGACCCAACACCTTACCCATCTAAGGTTCATATACGTTAATTCACAATTTAAATGGCAAATTCGTTAATTATTGATAACATGGAATTTCAAAGTGTTACAGGAAGAGTTTTAGAAGGAAAAATTATGCATTGAGTTTTACAACTAGAAAAATGATACTGAATTTTATATGTCTCGGAAGAGTTTTACAAGGAAAAGCTAGACATTGGAGTTTTACAAACAGAAGAACCATATTGAGTTTTATATGGTCGGGAAGAGTTTTACAAGGAGAATTTATAAATTGAGCTTTACAAATAGAAAAATCATATTGAGTTTTATATGGCCTGGAAGAGTTTTATAAGGAGAATTTGTACATTGAGTTTTACAAATAGAAAAACCATATTGAGTTTTATATGGCCTGGAAGAGTTTTACAAAAAGAATTTATACATTGAGTTTTACAAATAGAAAAACCATATTGAGTTTTTTATATGGCTAGGAAGAGTTTTACAAGGAGAATTTATACATTGAGTTTTACAAATAGAAAAACCATATTGAGTTTTATATGGCCCGGAAGAGTTTTACGAGGAGAATTTATACATTGAGTTTTATAGATAGAAAAACCATATTGAGTTTTATATGGCCCGGAAGAGTTTTACGAGGAGAATTTATACATTTAGTTTTACAAATAGAATAACCATATTGAGTTTTATATGGCCCGGAAGAGTTTTACAAGGAGAGTATATACATTAAGTTTTACAAATAGAAAAACCATATTGAGTTTTATATGGCCCAGAAGAGTTTTACAAGGAAAATTTATACATTGAGTTTTACAAATAGAAAAACCATATTGAGTTTTATATGGCCCAGAAGAGTTTTATAAGGAAAATTTATACATTGAGTTTATAAATAGAAAAAACCATATTGAGTTTTATATGGCCCAGAAGAGTTTTAAAAGGAAAAATTATACATTGAGCTTTACAAATAGAAAAATCATATTGAGTTTTATATGTCCTGGAAGAGTTTTACAAGGAAAAACTGGACATTGACTTTTACAAATAGAAAAATCATATTGAGTTTTATATGGCCCAGAAGAGTTTTAGAAGGAAAAATTAAAAATTGAGTTTTACAAATAGAAAAATCATATTGAGTTTTATATGGCCTGGAAGAGTTTTAGAAGAAAAATTATGCATTGAGTTTTACAAATAGAAAAATCATATTGAGTTTTTTATATCCTGGAAGAGTTTTACAAGGAAATACCATACATTGGAGTTTTACAAGGAAAATTAGACATTGAGTTTTACAAATAGAAAAACCAAATTGAGTTTTACATGGCCCGAAAGAGTTTACAAGAAAAATTATACATTGAGTTTTATAGGAAAAATTATACATTGAGTTTTACAAGGAAAAACCATACATTGAGTTTTATATGGCCTGGAAGAGTTTTACAAGGAAAAACCATGTAGAGTTTTACAAGGAAAAATCATACATTGAGTTTTATATGGCCCGAAAGAGTTTTACAAGGAAAGACCATACATTGAGTTTTATGTCTTGGATTTATAAGGAAAAACTATACATTGCAGTTTTACAAGTAGAAAACTATATTGAGATTGACAAGGAAAAACTATATTGAGTTTTACAAATAGAAAAACCATATTGAGTAATGTTATCAGAACTGGACCGTCTAATGAATCGTTAAGGTTGGTCAAAGCTGGTAAATGAATAATATAGTATAAATATTATATATAATATTAAGTAAGATGTTTTTTACAAATAAATTAATATAAATATTACAAATAACATTTAAATTTTGAGTAGTATACCAAAACAGTGAAAGATATGGGATAGAAATAATAAGAAATCTTTGTATTTCAAATATATCTATTTTTAATATTAATGTTTGATATTTTGAAGCGAAAAATTTAAAAGAAAAATTAAAAATTTGTGAGTTGCAGCACAAGGCTCACAGTTTTATCTTAAAAAACTACAGAAAACTGTAGTTCTGATCTGTTTTATATGGTTTTTACCACCTGATTGAACTGTGGCCTTGTTGGTTTCTATCGAACTGGCGGTTCGACTACGGTTTGGTTTGGTTTTGATAACATTGATATTGAGTTTTACAAGTAGAAAAACCATATTGAGTTTTATATGCTTGTAAAAACCATATTGAGTTCATATTGAGTTTTACAAAATGAGAAACCATTGAGCTTGTGTTTTGCAAGGAAAAATCATTTTGAGTTCATATTGAGTTTTACAAGGAAAAATCATATTGAGTTCATATCGAGTTTTACAAAATGAAAAACCATATTGTGTTTATATGCTTGTTTTACAAGGAAAAATCATATTGTGATGGGTATGCTTGTTTTACTATATTGAGTTTTATATGGCCCGAAAGAGTTTTACACGGAAAAACTATACTTTGAGTTTTACAAGGAAAAGCTATACTTTGAGTTTTACAAGGAAAAACCATATTGAGTTTTATATGGAAAAGCCATATTGAGTTTTATATGGCCCGAAAGAGTTTTACAAAGAAAAATCATTTGAATTTTATAAGGAAAAATCATATTGAGTTTTATATGGCCCGAAAGAGTTTTACAAAGAAAAATCATATTGAGTTTTATATGGCCTGAAAGAGTTTTACATAAAACTTATATTGAGTTTTATATTACAAAGAAAAACCATTGAGAAAAATCATATTGAGTTTTATATGTCTGGAAGAGTTTTATAAAGAAAAATCATATTGAGTTTTATATGTCCAGAAGAGTTTTACAAAGAAAAATCATATTGAGGTTTATATGGCTCGGAAGAGTTAAACCAGGAAAAACAAAACAATACATTGGAGTTAGCTTTTCCTCCTTAACTCCATGTCTATATTGAGTTTTATATGGCTTGAAAGAGTTTGACAAAGAAAAACAATATTGAGTTTTACAAAGAAAAACAATATTGAGTTTTACAAAGAAAAACAATATTGAGTTTTACAAATAGGAAAACCATATTGAGTTTTATATGGCTCGGGAAAGTTTTACAAAGAAAAATCATATTGAGTTTTATAAGGCTCGGAAGAGTTTTAAAAAGAAAAACCATATGAAAAACCATATTGAGTTTTACAAATATAAAAATCATATTGAGTAACTATGACTCTTTTAAGGGCGCAAGAATTCACCAAGTGTTGGATTGTTCACCCACCAATAGGGAACGTGTGCTGGGTTTAGACCGTCGTGAGACAGGTTAGTTTTACCCTACTGATGGCTGTGCCTCGATAGTAATTCAACCTAGTACGAGAGGAACCGTTGATTCGCACAATTGATCATCGCGCTTGGTTGAAAAGCCAGAGGCGCGAAGCTACCGTGTGTCAGATTATGACTGAACGCCTCTAAGTCAGAATCCAAGCTAAAGACGCGGCGCTTGCCCCCACTGATCTTTTGCCGACCCTCACTAGGGGCCATCAGGCCCCCAGGGGCACGTGTCGTAGGTGAAGCTCCTATGGATAACGAGCCGTGCGAGGTCGCCTTGAGTTATAATTCCTATCGGATGGCAGGTAAAATCCTTTGCAGATGACTTAAATACGCGACGTGTTATTGTAAGTGGCAGAGTGGCTTGCTGCCACGATCAACTGAGATTCAGCCTCAAGTCGCATCGATTCGTCCCTCCCCTTTCTTGCCAGAGGGGAAAAGAGGCTCCACGCCTATCACATTAGAGCACGTCGACTCCATGGCAAGTGTGATGATCTATCATTTCGGTAAATTGCGTAGAGACTTAAGTGTAGAATGTGAGACATACGGGTAGCGGACAAGTCATACACAACTCATGGATGGACAGGAAGGAAAAAAAATCGTCCAAAGGGTTGAGGCGGTATGGTCGTAGAGGATGCATTATGCCAATCATCCAATGAGTGATCTCCTTCGAGGGGGATGCAATGTCCTCATTAATGAATGGAAAGTTGAGAGCATTATTATTCAAACCTTGTCGCATTATGGAAATCATCCAATGATTGGGGCCAAAAGATGACGAGATATGACAACTTTTGGACATTTGTCAACGAAGGGTGAAATCATGTTTGGCGTGCTAGCCCGTGTTTGAGAAGTTCAGCTAACATGTATGGGATGTTGAGATTTATGGACAGATAGTTGACGGGTGATGACGGGTTTCATTGTCTTGAATTGTCCTTAGGACGATAAAATTGAATTGTCGTCCTCCCAAGGCAAGGGCATGTTTGGCGTGCTCGTCCGTGTTTTAGCAGCTTTAGCTACATTATGGATGGATCATAGTTGGTAATGAACTGGTCCCGGCTTATCACGGTCTGGTCACGGCTTGTAACGGTCTGGCCACGGCTTACCACGATTTGGACATGGCTAATCATGGTCTGGTCACAGCTTATCATAGTCTGGTCACGGCTGATCACGGTCTGGTCAGGCTGATCATGAACTAGTCATTGGACCAGTTAGGATGGGTCATGGATTGGTGACAGATGGGTTAGGACGGGTATCACCGTCCTCAAGATGGGTTTTGACTGTCCGTGGGACAGGTAACGGACGGTGAATTAAATTTGTCGCTGTACCAGACCACAGACATGTTTGGCATGCTCTTCTGCGGTTGAGCACCTTCAGCTACATTATGGACAGGGTGTTGTGCTGGTCACGACGTGGTCATTTGTTGGTCACGATGTGGTCATGTGTTAATTACGACTTCGTAACGGTCGGGCGACGGTTGGTCACGAGTCGGTGACGGTTGGTGAAGGTGAGGTGACTGTTGGTCACCGCTGATCACGGTATTGTCACGGTTGATCAAGATCTTGTCACGGCTGGTCACGGTCTGGTCACTACTGATCACGGCTGCTCACGGGCTGGTCACGGCTGATCACGGTCTGGTCAATGCTGATCACGGTCTGGTCACACTGGTCACGGCTGATCACGGTCTGGTCATGGCTGATCATGGCTTGGTCACGGCTGATCACGGTCCGGTCACGGTCTGGTCACAGTTTGGTCACGGCTTGTAACGCCCGCCCCTTTTCACCGTAAAATCAGAGTACATTTTTTTTTTAAATAAGAGTGACAAAGGGCGTGGACGTCACAACGCGAGTTAAGTTCCGAGCTTCTAAAGCCCGGCCCTTAACTGGCCAACCCTACGCGTGCGTGGAACATAAGTCCACGAGTACGGTTCACGCGTAGCAAGTAAGCTCACGGAACATAAAAATAAATGCGAATGATCATAGAACTATCCTACCAGTTTTTCAGATAGCAGGGAAGAAATACCCAATTAATTACGAAAATGCCATTATACTGTATTATCCAAAATAATACCTAAACATAGCAAACTACCTAAATTATTACATTTCCGACAAGCTAACTATACAAATACATCTTTTCCAAAATAAAGTAAAACAAAATAATTAGTCCGCCTCCCCAAGCTCCTAAGCTTGGCTTCCGTCTCGCCCTTCCGGTCCGCCATCTCCTGCATCGTCAGCTAGGGTAGAAGTAGGGCGTTAGAACAACGCGCCCAGTAGGATTCCGAGTAGGGCTAGCACATGGGTTAGTAATAACCACATACAGATAATAACACAGTGAAAACTATAAACCACCATATACTGAAATATAAGTAAATGATATGCCATGGGTGTCAATGTTATGAATCCCACCCATCATTCCTGCCATATACTGTCATATCCCTCTTGACGGAAAAACCTCGTCAAGATATGTCCAACCGCAAAATATCCCCCTTGACGGCAAAGCCTCATCAAGGTGTCCCCATGCCTGTTCTCAGTCGCCCCGACGGAGCATGGACTCCGGTTTGTTTATTTTTTTTCCGCCCATGCCATGCATGAGATGTAATGCATTATGCTATGTACTATTTATAACTCATAACCTTAAGATATCATACATAGCCTTAATTTATAATGCATAACCTTAATCATAGTTCATCGCCATTAAATAAAATCCATCTTAAAAATAGCATCCATAATTGTAAAAATCCATCATAAGATAAATACTAATCAATAAAATATGACAAAAATACCATCACACATCCATGGCTTACAAATAGGTAGGAATCCTACCGAATACCGACTCGCGTCCTTTTTCGGCTTCGTCCGATAATCCGGCTATCGACACGCGTACCGCTCGCGATATCCAATACCTTATTACATACACATAATTAGTCCATATTTTAACCATTTCTAAGCCCATACATCACATCTTAGTGGGTTGCTTCATTTTGATTAATATTTACTGTTTTGCCACTACCTCCCCTATAGTTAAACATTAACTTAATTATATACATTTCTTTGTCTAAAAATTCATTCATGGATTCAGGTCCATTAATGACCCATCACCCATATCTCAAGATCATTAAATCAGCCACTTAATTGAACCTAAACTCCATTAATTTAATCATATACAAACACATTAACCTTAGGCCAAACAAGTCTACATACATCACTTAGTTCCATCACACATTTGACTTATCATTTTTTTTTATCATCATAAACTACATTTTTGGAATCCATGAATGTCCCCTTTAATCATGCCATATTCCTCATTTACTAATCCATATACATACACCTTCATCTTAGTCCTTAATTGGTTCACACAAAATGGGTCCATTGGTGTCTCCTTAACCATAATATAACAACACTAGAATTTAGCCATTTAAATATTCTAATCCTCATTCATTTCCCACATACATAACACCAAAATTAATCATAAGTTTACCCACAAATAGGTCATGAAATCCATTTACAAATCACTACATTCAATCATTAACTCCTTAAAAAAATCATAAACCCTCTTTCCCATGATTTTTCTTATAAAACCCCTTCAAACTTAATCACATTTAATCAAGAAATTTAAAACCCTAAACCATCCTCCATGGTTTTCCATTCTTCATAAACCCTAATAAATCATTAAAATGCCCAAATTACTTTGCATATCCTCCATTCCTTAAAACCCTAAAAAAATCATACATTAATTATATAACCCTTAATCCATTTTTTTTTTCCCTAACCCTAACCTATCCATTAGAGTTTCCTCCACTTTCCATCCTTCCATTTTGATGGATTTAAAATCCATGGCACAAAATTATTTAGCCACCATTAAATTTAACCAAAAAGAATTCCAATTCTTAAACCCTAAAAAAAAATCCAAAACTCTTGTTTAAGAAATACTCACAATCCGTCGTCTCCTCCGACTTCCGCCGCTCCCGTCGGCTTCCTTAGCCTCCTTTCTCCTTCCTCTTGATCTTTGGTAGGTCAAGATGCTTGATCAATGGTGAAACCCTCCTAACTTAGGATTGGCCAAGGTAGGGTATGCTTGAGAGAGGGAGAGGGAAAGATGGAGATGAGAAAATAGGATTCTATGGTTTGATCTTAAAGGGATAACCCAACTCACAACTTCCTCCTCTATTTTCTTCCAAGCTTTTCTTCTTCTTCTTCTTCCTTAATTTTTTTCTTCTCTTCTCTTCTCTTCCTAGTGGGGGACGTCCATGAGGGAGTGAGAGAGAGGGAAAGAGTGGAATGGGAGTTAGATGGAAAAAGATGGGAAAAAAATAAGATAGAACTTATCTTATCTTTACACTTTAACATTAACTTTCCCAACCACCCCATAGATATTTTATATGCTTTTTGACCCCAACACCTAGCCAACGTTTTTCTTTGTGTATTTGGAGATGAGGTGGTTTGATTTGGGTCTTCCCTCTTTGACCACCTTTTTGGATAAGCTTACTTAATTACTTAATTAAATCATTAGGCTAATTAACCCCATTTAGCTTAATTCTACTTACTTAACTTGCCTTCATACACCCATGGTTGACCAATTCAACCATGGTGGCCGGCCCCATCAAACCTTGGCCCACATGCCACCTCACTTGATGAGGTGGAGGTGGGTCCCACTTGGCCACACCACCATTGTTTAATTCCAAATTACTTAGGGTGATTGAATTTCATTAAGCCCACTCTAAATGGATCACCATTGGGCCCATGGCCCAATTACATTTCCCACTAGCCCATTTACCTTAGAGCTTAACCATCTTGACCCATTGGGTCCCAAATGGGTATTTGACCCAATTTGACCATTCTTGACCCATTTAAATAAATTTAAATCCAAACCATAGTCTATTGGGCCACACTTGGGCCTTTATCCAATTTTGGCCCATTTACCATTTACTCCACCAATTTTATAATTTCCATCATTAAAATAATTAATATTCACATTTATATTAATTCCCAAATTCCGAGACCTTACACGGCTGATCACGGCCTGGTCACAGTCTGGTTATGGGACGGGTGACAGATGGGCTAGGACGGGTATCACCGTCCTCACGACGGGTTTTCACCGTCCGCGGAGGGGTGGCGGACCACGAGCATGTTTGGCTTGCCCGTCCGCGGTTGAGCACCTTCAGCTACACTATGGACAGGGTGCTGTGGGTGTGGGACTGGTCACAGACAGGTTGCATCGTCCGCTGGATGGATTTCACTATCTGTGGGACGGGTTTCACTGTTTGCGGGACTGGTTGCAATGTCTGCGGGACGGGTATCACCGTCCGCGGGATGGGTTCTTACAGTCCACGGATGGGTCGCGGATGGTAAAATGAAATTGTTGCTCTGCCAGACCACGAGCATGTTTGGCGTGCTCGTTCGAGGTTGAGCACCTTCAGCTACACTATGGAGAGGGTGTTGTGGGCGCGGGACCGGTCACGGACGGGTTTCACCGTCCGTGGGACTGGTTGCACTCTCTGCGGGATGGGTTTCAATGTCCGTGGCACGGGTTTTTACCGTTCGCCGACCGGTGACGGACGAAAAAAATGAAATTATCTCTCTGCCAGACCACGGGCATGTTTGGTGTGCTCGTCCACAGTTTAGCTCCTTCAGCTACACTTGGATCGGGTGTTGTGGGCGCGGGACTGGTCACGGATAGATTTCACCGTCTGCGGGACGGATTCTTACCGTCCGCGAACGGGTTGTGGACGGTAAAATGAAATTGTCGCTTTGCTAGACCACGGGCATGTTTGGCGTCCTCGTCCGCTGTTGAGCACCTTCAGCTACACTATGGAGAGGGTGTTGTGGGCGCGAGACTGGTCACGGACGGGTTTCACCGTCCGTGGGATGGGTAACACTGTCTACGGGACGGGTTCTTACCGTCCGCAGACGGGTGACGGACGGTAAAATGAAATTGTCGCTCTGCCAGACCACGGGCATGTTTGGCTTGCTCGTCCGTGGTTGAGTACCTTCAGCTACACTATGGACAGAGTATTGGTTGGTGACGACGTTTCATGTGTTGATCACGACTTGGTCACGGTTGGGTCGCGAGCCGGTGATAGTGAGGTGACAGTTGGTCACGGGTTGTGTTTGGATGATACATGGTCATGGGCCCTTCAAGGGTGGTGTATTGGTAGAATCATTTTCGTCAGATATTTTTTTGTGCACAGCGGCGAGCGACACATTGTTCATTTAGTCGACCCTTCTGTTGTACTTCACTTTTGCCTGGTAAGGGGTGCAGCGGTGGAAACGGGCGACGGTTGCGACGAGCGACACGATTCATGTTGGCACGTGGGTGGTGATCGGTTTGAGTTCGTCGGCGGACTTCTTTCCTGCATCGGTGGAAGGTCGGTTTCGCGTGCTCTCCATTTCAACTTATTTGAGGCGAGGGGCATGCATTCGCTCCACGTCGTCCATTGCTTATTAGATGGTTTGTGCACGTACTATATGTGGAAACTGACTTGTTCTTGTCATGGCTCTTGACCTCGTTGCCATGCTGTCGGCGACGGGGCGGGGCATTGGGCAGGTGTGTGTCGTGCTGCCTCAGTGCTGTCGAATCTCGCCGGTAGTTCTGTAGGCCCGCGCACGCCCGCATCCGCCCACTTTTTGGATGTGGAGGATGAAGGTGGTGGCAGGGCTTCACTTGGAGATTCCTCTGTCCTGGAAAACACACAACGGCCTATGGGTGGACGTCTGGCGCCGCACGTGCCTCTCCCTTCGTCTGCATGGAGAAAGAGGTGCGGGCAGCGGGACGCGGGACTCCTTTTGATGGGCGTTACCTGTTTGATCCTGCCAGTAATCATATGCTTGTCTCAATGATTAGGCCATGCATGTGTAAGTATGAACGAATTCAGACTGTGAAACTGCGAATGGCTCATTAAATTAGTCATAGTTTGTTTGATGGTATCTTCTACTTGGACAACTGTAGTAATTCTAGAGCTAATACGTGCACCAAACCCCGACTTCTGGAAGGGATGCATTTATTAGAAAAAAGGTCGACGCGGGCTATGCTCGTCGCTCTGATGATTCATGATAACTCGACGGATCGCACGGCCTCTATGCCAGCGACGCATCATTCAAATTTCTGCCCTATCAGCTTTCGATGGTAGGATAGTGGCCTACTATGGTGATGACGGGTGACGGAGAATTAGGGTTCGATTCCGGAGAGGGAGCCTGAGAAACACCACCACATCCAAGGAAGGCAGCAGGCGCGCAAATTACCCAATCTTGACATGGGGAGGTAGTGACAATAAATAACAATATTGGGCTCTTCGAGTCTGGTAATTGGAATGAGTACAATCTAAATCCCTTAACGAAGATCCATTGGAGGGCAAGTCTAGTGCCAGTAGCAACTGTGCATCAGATTATGATTGAACTCCTCTAAGTCAGAATCCAAGCTAAAGATGCGGCGCTTGCGCCCACCGACCGTTTGCCGACCCTCAGTATGTAACGCCCTGCCCTTTTTCACTCGTAAAAAATCAGAGTCTATTTTTTTGAAATAAATAGTGAGAGAGAGCGGGAACGTCACGACGCGAGCTAAGTCCGAGCTTCCAAAGCCCGACCCTTAACTGGCCAACCAAGGGTGTGTGTAGACTAAGTCCACAAGAACGGTTCACACGCGATAAGGTTAAGCTTGCGGAATTAAACATAATGCGGAATTATAATAGAGTTCTGTCCTATCCAATTTTAATTAGCAAGGAAGTCCATCACTTAATGATAATTACCTTAAGTTATAATGTCCAAAATTAAAATCCAAACCATAGCAAATAGTCTAAGTTATTACAGTCCCAAATACTAGCTACTCAAATTACATTGTCCATGAATAAACTTAAATAAAATGAAACTAGATTATCCAAGCTCCTAAGCTTGGCTCCGATCGCGCCCTTCTTTCCGTCCATTTCCTGTGTCATCATCTAGGGTAGAAGTAGGGCGTTAGACAACGCGCCCAGTAGGTACTCCGAGTAGGGACAAACACATGGGTTAGTATAAAAATCACATAGATAAATATAATATCGAAACCATGCAAGTCAATGCCATGCCATGGGTGTCATATGCCATGAATCCCACCCATCATCCACATCACAATCACATAGTAAATCCCCTTGATGGATAATCCACATCAAGGTATTGTTATGATTCCCCACGAATGCCTTATCGGTCCCACCGAATGGAGCGTGGACTCCGGTTACATTTCAAACACAGTATATCTCTCCCCACGAATGCATTATCGGCCGCACCGAACGGAGCGTGGACTCCGGCTACAATTCAATCATACATCCATTGGAATCAATGTGGATTCCTCCCCACGGTTGTTTATCGGAAATCCGAATGGAGAGTGGACTCCCCTCATTTGATCCCTCCCATGCCATGTATGAGATACAAGTGCAACCATGCTATGTAATAATAGACATCATAGCATTAAAATCCCATAGTTGAAACATAGTACTTTGATACCGAAATCAACATAGAAGTAAAAACATCACGTATAGATATTCCGTGGTTTTCAATAAGGTAGGAATCCTACCAACGTCCAAATATCGAGTCCTTGTGTTTCCGTCCAAAAACCGATCACCGATCGCATCAAGCCTATCGTACACCGTTTGTGAAATCCCGTTACCTTATTACATTTAACACATATACATACATCAATTTGTGATCCATTTAATTCCATCAACCTTTACATCATCCTAGGTTTATCTCCCTTTACCATCCTAGTATTTTATCCGGTTAAGTCCCCTAAGAGGTTTCCATCATACATTGATCACCATGGGTCAAGCATCATTCCATCCTTTGACTTATTAATCCAATCACATAAGTTAATCATTTAACTTGATAAAAACACCTAAGTCCATAAAATATTATCCATGGGGTTCGGCCATACAACATGACCAAACCCATGGTTCTTTCATTCCATCTTCTTTCCATTTTAACCCTCATTTCTTAGCTTGATCATTCAATCACGTAAACATGCATAGATCTACCAAATGACCCATCAAAATAATTCATGGGGTTCGGCCATACAACATGGCCGAACCCATAAAAATCAATAATATTCTTCCATGGGGTTCGGCCATATGGTTCATCATTTCCTCTTAAATCTACATATCTATGATTAGATCATTTGATGGGGTTCGCCAAACATCATGGCCGAACCTCATCCAATCCTTTTGTCCTTATATATAAAAATCTAGGGTTTGGCCATGCAAGGGCCCAAACCATGATCTTTGATCATTCTCCATGCATGTTGCCATAAGCCATATATACATATTGTCTTTCATCATATCCATCAATCATATAGGTAACCCTAATCACCCTTCATTTGTTCAACCCATCTCATAGGTATTTTACATCCGACATGTTTATCACTTGATGGGGTTCGGCCATACAACATGGCCAAACCTCATTTTGTCTTTTTTTGAATGGATCTTAAATCCATGGCCTCTTAACATTTTGGCCAACCATTTTCAATCTATATGCAATGTTCCCTTAACCTCCATTTAATTAATAAACCATACATACCGATTCCGCGACTCCTCCATTTTCTTTCATTCTGAATTCCTCCTTAGTTCTTTTCCTTCCTTGGTGCTTCACTGATCCTCTAGGTGTAGAGACGAATTGGGAGAGAGAGGGAGATGAGAAGATGATGAAATCTCTTTGTTGTGCAATAGATGGAATTCGGCCAAGGGTGTGAAATGCCCCTTGGTGGTGTCTCCTTGTAATCAGCCCAAACTTCTTTCAGTCCCTTCCTTTCTAGTTCTTCGATTTCTCTAAGTGTAGAGATGAAATTGTGAGAGAGAGAAGAGTGGAGAAACTCTTTGCTCACAACAGAGAATTCGGCCAAGGGGTGTGATGCCCCTTGGTTGGTGTCTTTTAAGTAACATCTCACACCCTTTCACTTCCTCATAATGGTTCCATCTTAACCAAGGTGTCCCTTGGCTTAACCAAGGCACCCCTTGGCTTCCCAACATGTACCCCTTGGGTTTATGCCTTTTGGGTTTCATCCCATGAGATGGAGACTTCCATCTTCCCTCATTAAGGTTGTATTCAACCAAGGTGTCCCTTGGCTTGGCCAAGGCACCTCTTTGCTTCCATCCTGTGCCTCTTGGGTTTCCTCCAAGAGATGGAAACCCTCCATCTTCTCATTGAACTCATTTATTTAATTCTCCTCAACTCAACTCAATTTAATTCAATTTGGACTCATTAATCACTTAAGTCAATTCAACTCAGCCACAACTCATTTTTTTTGAACTTAATTGAACTCATTCATCAACTCAACTCAATTTGAACTCACCCATGGTTGACCAAGTCAACCATGGCTTAGCCGACCATGAGTCACATGGTATTTAGGGTCCCACTTAGCCATTTCATTTACATGCCACCTCACTTGATGAGGTGGACCTACACTTGAATCTTAATTGGGTATTTTTACCCAATTAAATTAATCTTACCCATTTATATCAATTGAACCTTATCCATAACCCGTTGGGTCCTAATTTGGCAATTGACCCAACTCCTTACCCATTTAAGGTCCATCTTCATTTTTTAATTTCAAATTCCATTAATTCACAAATTAAATGGACAATATATATTCATGAAATGAAAATCTGGGATGTTACACAGTAGGGGCCATCAGGCCCCCAAGGGCACGTGTCATAGGTGAGCTCCAACAGAGGACGAGCTGTGCCGGGCTGCTTTGAATTATAATTCCTACCGGACGGCGGGCAGAATCCTTTACAGACGACTTAAATACGCGACGGGGTATTGTAAGTGGCAGAGTGGCGTTGCTGCCACGATCCATTGAGATTCAGCCACAAGTCGCATCGATTCGTCCCTCCCCCTTCTTGCTAGAGGGGAAAAGAGGCTCCACGCCTATCACATTAGAGCATGTTGACTCCGTGCCAAGTGTGATGATCGATCGTTTCGGTAAATTGGGTAGAGACCTTAGTGTGGAATGTGAGACACACGGGTAGCGGATAAGTCATACACAACTCATGGATGGACAGGAACGAAAAAAAATCGTCCAAAGGGTTGAGGCAGTATGGTCATAGAGGATGCATTATGCCAATCATCCAAGGAGTGACCTCCTTCGAGGGGGATGCAATGTCCTCGTTAATGAATGGAAAGTTGAGAGCATTATTATTCAAACCTTGTCGCGTTATCGAAATCATCCAATGACTGGGACCAAAAGATGGCGAGATATGACAACTTTTGGACATTTGTCAACGGAGGGTAAAATCATGTTTGGCGTGCTAGCCCGTGTTTGAGAAGCTTCAGCTAACATGTATGGGATGTTGAGATTTCCGGACAAATAGTTGACGGGTGAGGACGGGTTTCACCGTCTTGAACCATCTTCAGGACGATGAAATTGAATTGTCGTCCTCCCAAGGCAAGGGCATGTTTGGCGTGCTCGTCCGTGTTTTAGCAGCTTTAGCTACATTATGGATGGATCATAGTTGGTAATGAACTGGTCCCGTCTTATCACGGTCTGGTCACGACTTGTAACGGTCTGGACATGGGTGATCATGGTTTGGTCACAACTTATCACAGTCTGGTCACTGCTGATCACGGTCTGGTCATGGCAGATCATAAACTGGTTATGGGACTTGTTAGCATGGGTCACAGACGGGTGACAGATGGGTTAGGACGGGTATCACTGTCCTCAGGACGGGTTTTGACTGTCCGCGGGATAGGTAACGGACGGTGAATTAAAATTGTCCCTCTGCCAGACCACGGGCATGTTTGACGTGCTCGTCGGCAGTTGAGCACCTTCAATTACACTATGGACAGGGTGTTGTGCTGGTCATGACGTGGTCATGTGTTGGTCACAATGTGGTCATGTGTTGTTCACGACTGATCACAGCCTGGTGGAGTCTGAGCACGGTTGGTCAAAGCCTCGTCACGGCTGATCACGGTTTGGTCAAGGCTGATCATGGTCCGGTCACAGCCTGGTCACGGCCTGGTCACGGCTGATGACGACTTGGTCACGACTGATCACGGCTTGGTCACGGGTGATCACAGTCCGATCACGGTCTGGTCACAGCTGATCACGATCTGACGGCTGATCACGGTCCGGTCACGGCTGATCACGGTCTAGTCATAGCTGATAACGGCCTGGTCACGGTTGATCACGATCCGGTCACGGTCTGTTCACGGCCTGGTCACGGTTTTGTCATGGCCTGGTCACGGCTGATCACGGTCTTGTCATGGGACGAGTGACAGATGGGTTAGGACAGGTATCACCATCCTAAGGACGGGTTTTTACCGTATGCGGTTTGGTGGTGGACGGTAAAATGAAATTGTCGCTCTGCCAGACCAAGGGCATGTTTGGCGTTCTCGTACGCGGTTGAGCACCTTCAGCTACACTATGGAGAGGGTGTTGTGGGTGGGACGGGTTGCACTCTCTAAGGAACGGGTTTCAACATCTGTGGGACGGGTTTTTACCGTCGCGTGAATTGTAGTCTGTAGAAGCGTCCTCAGCGACAGATGGGGGCACAAGTCCTCTGGAAGGCGGCGCCGGAGAGGGTGAGAGCCCCGTCGTGCCCGGACCCTACCGCATCACGAGGCGCTATCGGCAAGTCAGGTTGTTTGGGAATGCAGCCCCAATCGGGCGGTAAATTCCGTCCAAGGCTAAATATGGGCGAGAGACCGATAACGAACAAGTACCGTGAGGGAAAGATGAAAAGGACTTTGAAAAGAGAGTGAAAGAGTGCTCAAAATTACCGAGTAACGGCCTAAGCCCCGACGGTTGTTCCCGCCCGTGGATGCGTCGTCGTCACCGCTGTGGGATCTAGCACGCGCCTCCGGGCAGGCGCTTCGGCCCCCATCGCGCTCCGGGCAACGATCAACGGGCTCCCCATTCTGCTCGTCTTGAAACACGGACCAAGGAGTTTGACATGTGTGTGAGTCAACCGGAGCAGAAGCCCGTAAGGAGCAAAGAAACTGACTCGGGCGGGATGCCCTTCGGGGGTTGCACCGCCGACCGACCTAGATCTTCTAAGAAGGGTTCGAGTGTGAGCATGCCTGTTGGGACCCGAAAGATGGTGAACTATGTCTGAGTGGGGCGAAGCCAGAGGAAACTCTAGTGGAGGCCCGCAGCAATACTGACGTGCAAATCGTTTGTCTGACTTGTGTATAGGGGCGAAAGACTAATGGAACCGTCTAGTAGCTGGTTCTCTCCGAAGTTTCCCTCAGGATAGCTGGAGCCCGACAGAGAGTTCTATCGGGTAAAGTAATGACGAGAGGCATCAGGGGCGCAACGCCCTCGACCTATTCTCAAAGTTTAAATAGGTAGGATAGCGCGGTTGCTCAATTGAGCTGTGCCACGGAATCGAGAGCTCCAAGTGGGCCATTTTTGGTAAGCAGAACTGGCGATGCGGGATGAACCAGAAGCTGGGTTACGGTGCCCAACTGTGCGCTAACCCAGAACCCACAGAGGGTGTTGGTCGATTAAGACAGCAGGACGGTGGTCATGGAAGTCGAAATCCGCTAAGGAGTGTGTAACAACTCACCTGCAGAATCAACTAGCCCCGAAATGGATGGCGCTGAAGCGCGCGACCCACACCCGGCCGTCGGGGCGACTGCCAGGCCCCTATGAGTAGGAGGGCGAGGCGGCTGCTGTAAAACCCAAGGCGCGAGCCCAGGCGGAGTGGCTGTCGGTGCGGATCTTTATGGTAGTAGTAAGTATTCAAATGATAACTTTGAAGGCCGAAGAGGGGAAAGGTTCCATGTGAACGACACTTGCACATGGGTTAGTCAATCCTAAGAGATGGGGAAACCCATCAGAGAGCTCGTCTTCGCGCGAGCTTCGAAAGGGAATCGGGTTAAAATTCTTGAACTGGGATGCGGCGGCTGAAGGCAAAGTTAGGGAGTCCGGAGTGTAATACCCTGCCCCGGATTAGGCGTGTTTTAACTCGTTAATCATGTTTAACCGGATAATCTCGGAGGTTACGGTTAGGACTTCGAGGAAAGCCCACGTTTGGCCCGATCCGAGCTCGTGAGCTCAGTGATCCAGCCTGTTTAGCTAGAGGGGTATTTTGGTAATTTACCACCTGTGGTGCATATTTCTATAAATTTTGTGATTTGGTGTATATTATTGGTGGATAATATTATCCTTAATAAAGGATTTGCATTTATCATTTTAAAATGATTTAATTTTCAGAAAATGATATTTAAATTCCGCCCGTGAAAACCCCGAAAGGGAGTTTTAATTATTTTAAATAATTTCGGGGTAGAGATAAATTTTGAAAACGGTATTTGGTGTTAGATCATTTTAAGAATGATCTAGATATTCCATTTCACTTGAAAATGAGGTCTGTAAATTTGTTATTTTTACATTAGTTTAGTTAAGCAATTATAGGTAAAATCTGATTTTTGTTTAAATCAAGGATTTATAGTGAGAGATAATTTCTGAAATTATTATGGTGACCAAGGTTTTCAAAACCCAACCCATCTGTAAGGTTGGATCAAGTTTTTGAGGTCTTAAATTAATACTCTTAGTTCAAAAAGTAGTTTTTATAAAAACCAGGGCCTTTCTGAAATTTTGAAATTACCTGAGGGCTGATCTGCAAACTACAGGGAAAAATCAGCAACGCCATGCAGGCGTGCTCTGGCCACTCGGCCGGATTTCCTGAATTTCCGGCAACGATCATTGAGATTTTCCGTCTCGTCCCATCAACAGCCGGCGAATGATGAAGCCCTCTGTCCCGTCCCATCGTCGACTATGCTGCTTGTGCAGCGTTTTTCCGGCGTCTCCCCTCAATGAAATTCCTATAAATTCATCGTCTTCGTTCGGTTTCAAACTCCCAGCATTCATTTGCAATTTCTTTCCTTCCTCTCTCTCTCCCTCTGTGCCTCTGTTTTCAGCTGAAACCCAGCCAACGGACCTTTGATCAGCGTCTGTTAAGCTGCTGTTTTTAAGTAACAGTGAGCTTAGAGGAAGATTTTCCAAAAATCCGAATTTCAAACCAGGAATCAAAACCAAGGTATCCATTGCTTTCCTTTTGAAATTCTAACCGATTTAGAATCAAGAAAATCAGTTTTTGACCATGTTTTCAATCAGAAAAACCAGTTTTAAGTTTTAAGGAAAACCATGGGTTTCATGTACCCGTAAGGATTTGACCTTAAAATCGAATGGCCCTTCGAGCTTCTGAGCTCCAAACCAATCCCTGTGGAAAGAGGGCTCCCAGAGGAGTCCATCAAACCAGACCGATGTGAAAAACGAATCCGGGAAGCCCTCCCTTTTTGGAATCGTATTTCACTGTTCATCCGCCGTCACTGTCTGCAGGTGCAGACAGCTGAGGAAGACGACTCTCGGAAGGTCCGAGAGCCGTTCTTCGGAAGGTCCGAACCTTCGGACGGTCCGACCCTCGGACGTTCCGAGCTTCACCCCGAAGCCCAGCACGCCCGAGGTAAACCTGACCCTTCGGACGCACCGAGCCCAGCTCGGAAGGATCGTCATCCTTCGGACGTTCCGAGCTCACCCGAAACCCAGAACGCCCGAGGCAAGCTTTTGGGCGGACCGAGCCCAGCTCGGAAGGACCGAGCCTCTCGGACGTTCCGAACCTAGTATTCGGACGTTCCGAACTCTGTAGACCCACCGAGACTCCTGTTTTCTGTTTTTTCTGTTTCGGATGGACTTCGGAAGGTCCGAGACCCAGTCTTCGGACGATCCGAAGTAAGGCCTCAAGATCCGAGGCCAGTAACTCAGTTTGGAGTGGTTCGGACGATCCGAAGCCACTGTACCCTTGTTCCGAGGTGATGTTCCGAGGGACCCGTTTTGAAAATGATAAAATATTGTTGGAACAATGTTTTTGTCTAATATTATTGATTATTGATGTGTCTTATAAATTGTTGTGATTTATACCCCCTTGTTAAATAAAATTGTACTAACTCATTTTCCTCTTATTATTTATAGTGTAAATACTATAGTATACGCTTTCAGTCCGACACTAGTCGGGAACTGAGTGATTCACTTTCAGGACGACACTATAGTCGGGTACTGGGTGACCTCGAGGCCTACTCAAAATGTCAGCTCTGGTCCATATCCAGAAGACAACCGAGAAGTGACCAGAGGATCTAGACCTTACTCAATAAGTCAATCTGGTCAATGCCCAGAAGACAATATGAGTTTGGACTGAGCCCCTTTTTACTATATTATTATCTTGTGGATGATTTAAAGAGGATAGAAACCAAGTAGGAGACTCATTTCCATGAACCCTGGATATTTTGTGGGAAAACGTAGGATTTTCAAGTACTACGTATGTGTACGTATTTATTATATATATATATATATATTGATTGTGCACTTGTGTGTTGTTTGAACAGAGACCGCGTAAACCACACATCACGGTGAGGGAACTTAACTTTGCAGTTAAAATGTAAACAGGTTTGGTTATTGGATATGGATATCGAACAATGAGTGGTTTCAGATTTGATGAACCCACTCATATGTCTGAATGTGACGCACTATGGTAAGAGTGCTTATGATGCTGGCCTAGACTTGACGCACTATGGTAAGAGTGCCGACGATGATTGTGATATTACGATGTTGATCGTATGAGTGTGTATTACTGCTTCCACGTGCCTGGACTATAGAATCAATATCGGCCATATGAGAGATGGTTTATGTCTACTGGACCACGGGTGGACTGTGGGGCGTCAGTTGCTGACTTGAAGGTGTCAGTACCGGCTACGTTTAAGAGCCGGAGATGTACTTGCAAGGATGTATTTTGACCGTGTCGGGACTTAATACTATTGTTGTCAATATGGTGCCAAGAGGTTACGGTGGATGACAGCAGTAATGGAAAGATGATGAAATGATGAAAATGATGATGAGACTTTATATTGTGATTCTATTATCAAGCATGAGATGTTATATTACAACTGTTGATTATATGTTCACCTGTTGTTTACTTAACTGCATTGTTATATTTCTCTCACTGGGCTAGTTAGCTCACCCCACTCACATTTCAGGCATTGAACCAGAGGAGGAGGACCCTCCGTTTGAGGCTTAGTGTGGTTAAGCTGCGGCGTTGCTTTGGGATTCCCACTGAGGGGAAATACCCTTGTGTTTATGCTTTCCGGTTCTTGGAACCATTTTCCTTTGTAAAGTACCGAGTGTGGCACTTGGCGTGCGTCAATGGGTTGAACTAGGACTGCTGCGTTTCTGTAGCTACTCTGATGTGATTTTGTAAACGATGTAATAGGCCATGTTGCCTTTTTGACAATGTTTGGAATGATGAATCAATGATTGAATTTCCTACGCCTTGTATTAATCAATGTTGGGTTTGATTTGAGCATGTTATGTTATGTTGTTATTATGTTTTGGTTTTTGAGAAACATATGGTACATGTTTGAGTCCACTTAACGGGCTAATGTGTAACCACTGGGCCTAACTGTTGATCCGGCCCAGTAAGAATGCTTGTGGTTCAGTTTATCTTAAAAAAAAAAAATCAGTCGCGTTCCGGGCCCACCGGTCGGGTCGGGGCGTGACACGGAGCGTCAGTGGGGGCCTCGGGAAAAGTTATCTTTTCTGTTTAACAGCCTGCCCACCCTGGAAACGGCTCAGCCGGAGGTAGGGTCCGGTGGTTGGAAGAGTACCACAAGTTGCGTGGTGTCCGGTGCGCCCCCGGCGGCCCTTGAAAATCCGGAGGACCGAGTGCCGCCCGCGCTCGGTCATACTCATAATTGCATCAGGTCTCCAAGGTGAACAACCTCTGGTCGATGGAACAATGTAGACAAGGGAAGTTGGCAAAAAGGATCCGTAACCTCGGGAAAAGGATTGGCTTTGAGGGCTGGACTCGGGGGTCCCTGTCTCGAACCCGTCAACAGTCGGTGGACTGCTCGAGCTGCACCCACGTCTAGAGCGGTTCGCCGCGTGCCGGCAAGGGGACGAACTGGGAACGGCCTCCCCAAGGGGGTCTACCTTGGGCATCGAACAGTCGACTCAGAACTGGTATGGACAAGGGGAATCTGACTGTTTAATTAAAACAAAACATTGCGATGGTCCTTGCGGATGCTCACGCAATGTGATTTTTGCCCAGTGCTCTGAATGTCAAAGTGAAGAAATTCAACCAAGTGCGGGTAAACGGCGGGAGTAACTATGACTCTTTAAAGGTAGCCAAATGCCTTGTCATCTAATTAGTGACCCACATGAATGGATTAATGAGATTCCCACTATCCCTGTCTACTATCCAACAAAACAACAACCAAGGGAATGGGCTTGGCAGAATCAGTGGGGAAAGAAGACCCTGTTGAGCTTGACTCTAGTCCGACTTTGTGAAATGACTTGAGAGGTGTAGGATAAGTGGGAGCCCTTGAGCGCAAGTGAAATACCACTACTTTTAACGTTATTTTACTTATTCCGTGAGACGGAAGCGGGGCAGTGCCCCTGTTTTGGGTACCAAGGCCCACTCACGTGTGCCCCAATTGTAATTCAAATTAGTAAGAGAGGAACCGTTGATTCACACAATTGGTTATCGCGCTTGGTTGAAAAGCCAGTGGCCGGAAGCTACCGTGCATCGGATTATGACTGAACGCCTCTAAGTTAGAATCCAAGATAAAGAAGCAGCACTTGCACCCGCCGACCGTTGGCCGAGCCTCAGTAAGGGCCATCAGGCCCCCAAGGGCAGGTGTCGTAGGTGAAGCTCCCGCGGCAGACGAGCCTTATGGGGCCGCCTTGAATTATAATTCCTACCGAAAGGTAGGCAGAATCCTTTGCAGACGACTGAAATACGCGAGGGGTATTGTAAATGGTAGAGTGGCCTTGCTGCCACGATCCACTGAGATTCAGCCTCAAGTCGCATCGATTCGTCCCTCCCCCTTCTTGCTAGAGGGGAAAAGAGGCTCCACGCCTATCACATTAGAGCACGTCGACTCCGTGCCAAGTGTGATGATCGATCATTTCAGTAAATTGGGTAGAGACCTAAGTGTGGAATGTGAGACGCACGAGCAGTGAACAAGTCATACACAACTCATGGATGGACAGGAAGAAGAAAAAATCTTCCAAAGGGTATAGGCGGTATGGTCATTGTAACACCCCAATTTCTCAATGAAGTGGAAAATTAAGAAAATGCCCCTGAATTGTTAAATTAATTATTTTGTGATGTTAAGTAAGGAAATAGTGGGGCCCATTACTCAAATTAAATCATATGAGCACATTATGAATGTTAAGTTTGATTGGTTGGGTAATTTACATCAATTGGGTCAAAAATGACTAAATGGGTCAAAGGGCCCAAATGGGACCCATCGGGTCTTACTGAATTATTCGACCGTTATGTGAACTTAAATAAATGGGGTTAGGCTGATTTGATTGGAAATCAAGCAGAGGAAAAATGGGTAGGCCTGACCCATATGTAAAAACCAGTTACAAATGACCAAAATACGCATAATTGGGTCATGGAGTCAAAAACGGGTCAAGGAGCTAAAAGTGGACCCAACGGGTCGAGTTGACTATGGTTGACCGTGTGGACCCTCAAGGGAGCTAAAATATGAGTTAAATCAGTTGAGTGGGACTGAAGTGAGTTGGAATTAAATCAAGTAGTGAGTCAACACGTGTGCATTAAATGAAATGCATTAAGTATGTGAGTTGGGTGAGTTGAGATGGAAATCTAAATAGCCTTGAGTTCAAGTGAGTCAAAATGGAAATTAAAGGGGCTGTAAATCAGTGAGTTGAGTGGGAATTTGAATAGGTTGGTTGGTCTCAAAACAAACAAAACAAGTCCCACACGGTGGGGACTTGTTTTGGTGAGTTCCATGTTGAATGATAAATGCAAATGATGGGTTTGAGATGAGTTACATGGAAATCTGAATGGCTGCATGGGTAGGTACCAACAGGTGCCTTGGATGGCACCCAATGCCCATCGATTTTGTTAAGAAGTTATGAGGGAATTGAGAGGTCATGGTGGCTGAAATACAAAAGCAATGAACCCCAAGGTTAGCCGATTTTTATCATTGCAAACCCAAGTTTTTCCCATCTCTTTCTCCCTCTCTCCAATTCGTGTTCTTGGCTGGAGCAGCAGAGGTTTTTGGCACCAGTTATTCAAGCTTAAACCAGTAAGGAATTAAGGACGAAAGGAAGAAATAAAAGGAAGAAGGCAAGGAGCAAAGGCAATAGGAAGAGCTTGGAATTTGGTAAGTGTTTCATGGACTTTTGGATTAACAAAATGGGTGTGTATTGGGCCATGGTTATGGCTGAATATACCAAGGTTTTAACCTTGATTAATGGAGGTTTAGAAATGGTAAAGATGACCATTGGGTTCGGCCACCATGAAGGGCCGAACCCCATGTGAAAGATTGCTTGGTTTTCATGTTTTGGAAACATGAAAACCATGGGTTTTATGGACTGATTTTTGGGTTTGATTTAAGAATCAAATACATGTTATTGAAAGGATTATTAACCTGTATCTGAATGTCAGAAAAGGCTGAAGTTTTTATGGTCTAAATCAGTGGATTAAAAGATGGAAATGGACCATTGGGTTCGGCCACTTTGCATGGCCGAACCCCATGGAAACAAGTGGTTGATGTTGATGGTTTTTGGAAATTAAAACCATATAAAGTTGGGACTGTTATTAGATGTTAGTGTTAGTTTTAAAATCATGTTTTAAGAAGATTAAAACATGAATATGGATGATTGATTCAGACCTAAGATAAATGATTGATTGTTTCAAAACCAAAGGTCATAGTGTTCGGCCAATGAGCATGGCCGAACCCCATGAAATTGGGTTGGTTTTTAGATGAACTTTTAAAGGGTTGAACTCGGTAATAATATGCTGTTTATTACATGATGATTGGAGGTTTAAAAATAGTGAAAATAATCATTGGGTTCGGCCACCATGGAGGGCCGAACCCCATGTAAAATATTGTTGGTTTTCATGTTGTGAAACATGGAAACCATGGACTTTTATGGACTGTTTGGATGAATTTAATTAGATGGTTTCTAAGTGGTTTAAAGGCAGCAATATGATACTGATATTGCATGTTTAAATAACGCTAAAGCATGTGTAAAAGATCAAAACATGGACATAGGGTTCGGCCACCTTGGATGGCCGAACCCCATGTAAGTAAGTAATGGGTTTTGGTGAAGTTTAAATGACTGTTTTGGTGGTTGGTTATGTGGCTGAACCATGTGTAATTCATGGTTGGGTTAACATGATTAAATCATGAATAATCATAGGAAGTTGAGGGATCAATCAGATCAAGTGAACCCCATGGATTGCTTTAGGGTTTTTATTTGATTTACATGGAGTAGTGTTGGTAGATAAAAATGAGGATTGGAACCAAGTGATTTGAATGGTTGTGAAGGGATTAAGAAATACAAATTGGATTGGTAGGGTTCGGCCAAGTAGTATGGCCGAACCCCACTAAGGTAGATTACTTTGATGAACTTTGATTATGAGCAAGATTAGACAATGGTTAGACCAATGGAAAATCTGTGAATACAAGCCAAATGAAAAGATTGATCAAAGGACTTATAAGATGTTTTAGGTCTCATATGTGAATGGACATGTAAATGAGAGTATGATTTACTTATTATTGCATAATAAGGTACAAAAAGTTGAACGACGAGCGAGTCGTGACCAGGTGAAGCTCAAAAAGGAATAGACACTTAAGCAAAGTTTAAGTAGGTTTCCTACCTACTTGTAACCACAGTTTTATCCCAGTTTTCCTATGAGACTCTTGTTTTATTTTATGTATTTCAAATGTTATATTATGCATTAACAAATGGCATACAGGCGTTGGCATCTCATGCATAAACATGGGATGATGAATGAGGTTCTACAGTGTTGCAATTTATGGGTTACGTCTTCCTTCGGCGGTGCAAGTCACGCCAGGAAGAGTAACATGATGATCATAGTCACATTGGTCTCCTTAGGCGATGAGAGTCCCACCAGGAGGACTAATACATGATATGAATCAGTCAATGATGAAGATATGGAAGTTGTATTGTGATTTACCTTGACGGTGCAAGGCATGTCAAGTGATGGCTATGAAGGTACATGATGGGGGATGCTCATTGCATGTGCATACTTCATAGCATGGTTTTACTTGTTTTTAATGATCATGTAATATGATATATATGCATGTTTTATATGCTAACATGTGATGGCCCTGATTCGGGAACCTACTGGGCGCGTTGATCTAACGCCCTAATTCTATCCTCAGAGGAGAATGCAGGTACAAGTAAAGGGAAAGGAAAGGTCGTTGACCGGGAGGGGAGCCAAGCCTAAGCGCTTGAATGATGGACTGGACTTCTTTATATTACTGTCATTCGAACTATATTTTGTTGAACATGTAATAAGTCACTACTTGCTATGGTTTGATTAGGTTAATAACTTTGGATGGTTGATTTATGATAATTATTGTTTTGAGACTGTTACTTGCTATCTAGTCTTTCTATTCTGCAGTTAATCTAGGTTATTTCGCATGTTGATGTTAGTTCCATGTGTGACTCATTATCATGGTCTAGTCCATGTACACATGGGTGGCCAGTTAAGGTTCAAACTTGAGTAGTCTGAACTTAACTCGCGTCGTGACGCCGCCCGCTCTCTTCTGATGTTTTATTATTATTTAAAAACAAATTAGACTCTGAATTCTTGGAAAGGGCGGGGTGTTACAGTCGTGGAGGATGCATTATGGCAATCATCTAATGAGTGATCACGGTCTGGTCATGGGACGGGTGACAGATGGGCTAGGACGGGTATCACTGTCCTTAGGACGGGTGGTAGACGGTAGAATGAAATTGTCGCTCTGCCAGACCTCGGGCATGTTTGGTGTGCTCGTCTACGGTTTAGCACCTTCAGCTACACTATGGACCGGGTGTTGTGGGCGTGGGACTGGTCATGGACGGGTTTCACCGCCCGTGGGACGGGTTGTACTGCTTACGAGACGGGTTTCACCGTCCTTGGGACAGGTTCTTACAGTCCGCAGACGGTAAATTAAAATTGTCGCTCTGCCAGACCACCGACATGTTTGGCGTACTAGTCCGCGGTTGAGCACCTTAAGCCAGACTATGGACAGGGTGTTGTCCTGGGCACGACGTGGTCATGTGTTGGGCACGACGTGGTCATGTGTTGATCACGACTTGGTCACGGTCGGGCGACGGTTGGGTCACGAGTCGGTGATGGTTGGTGACAGTGAGGTGACTGTTGGTCACCGCTGATCACGGTCTTGTCACTGTTGATCATGGTTTTGTCACAGCTGATCACGGTCTGATCTCAGTTGATCGCGGTCTGGTCACGGTTGATCATGGTCTTGTCACATCTTGTCACTGTTGATCACGGCCTTATCACGGCTTGGTCGCGTCTGATCACTGCTGCTCACGGCCTGGTCAAGGCTGATCACGGTCGGATCGCAGTTGATCGCAGTCGGGTCACGGTTGATCATGGCCTTGTCACTGCTGGTCACGGTCTTGTCACGGCTGGTCACAGTCTGGTCACGACTGATCACGGCTTGGTCGCGTCTAATCAAGGCTACTCGCGGCCTGGTCACGGCTGATCACGGTCTGGTCACAGTTGATCACGGTCCTGTCACTGTTCAGTCATGGCTGATCACAGTAACGTTCTTGTCACGGTTTGGTCACATCTGGTCACGGCCTGGTCATGGCCTGGTCACGGCTGATCACGGTCTGGTCATGGGACGGGTGACAGATGGGCTAGGATGGGTATCACCGTCCTCTGGACGGGTTTTGACCATCCGTGGACTGGTGCCGGACGGTAAAATGAAATTGTCGCTCTGCCAGACCACGGTCATGTCTGGCGTGCTCGTCCGCGGTTGAGCACCTTCAGCTACACTATGGACAGGGTATTGTGGGCGCGAGACTGGTCACTTACGGGTTGCACCGTCCGCGGGACTGGTTTCACTGTCTGCAGGATGGGTTACACTGTCTGCAGGACGGGTTACACTGTCTGCGGGACGGATTTTTACCCTCCGCGGATGATAAAAATGAAATTGTCGCTCTGCCAGATCACGAGCATGTTTGGCGTGCTCGTTTGTGATTGAGCACCTTCAGCTACACTATGGACCGGGTGATGTGGGCGCGGGACTGGTCAAGGACAGGTTTCACTGTTTGTGGGATGGGTTTCACTATCTACGGGACAGGTTGCACTGTCTGCAGGTTGCACTCTCTGCGGGACGGGTTACACTGTCAGTGGGACAGATTGCACTCTCTGTGGGACGGGTTGCACTCTCTGCGGGATGGGTTGCACTCTCTGCCAGACCACAGGCATGTTTGGCGTGCTTGTTTGCGAATGAGCACCTTCAGCTACACTATGGACCAGGTGTTGTGGGAGCGAGACTGTCCATGGACGGGTTTCACCATCTGTGGGACTGGTTGCACTGCCTGCTGGACGGGTTTCACCGTCTTTGAGATGGGTTCTTATTGTCCGCGGATGGGTCGTGGACGGTAAATTAAAATTGTCGCTCTCTCGGACCACAAGTATGTTTGGCATGCTCGTCTGCGGTTGAGCACCTTAAGCCACACTATGGACATGGTGTTGTTCTGGTCACGACGTGGTCATGTGTTGGTCACGATGTGGTATGTGTTGATCACGACTTGGACACGGTCGGCCGACGGTTGGGTCATGAGTCGATGACGGTTGGTGACGGTGAGGTGACTGTTGGTCACCGCTGATCACGGTTTTGTCACGACTTATCACGGTCTTGTCACAGCTGATCACGGTCTTATCACGGCTTGGTCGCGTCTGATCATGACTGCTCACGGTTGATCACGGTCATGTCATGGCTGGTTACGGTCTTGTCACGGCTGGTCACGACTGATCACGGCTTGGTCGCGTTTGATCATGGCTGGTCATGGCCTGGTCATGGCCATGTCATAGCTTGGTCACGGCTGATCACTGCTGATCACGGTTGGTCACGACTGGTCATGGCCTGGTCACGGTTGGTCATGGCTTGGTCACGGTTGATAACGGGATGGGTGACAGATGGGCTAGGACGGGTATCATCGTCCTTAGGACGGGTTTTTACCTTCCGTGGTCGGGTGATCGATAGTAAAATGACATTGTCGCTCTGCCAGACCATGGGCATGTTTGGCGTGCTCGTTCGCGGTTGAGCACCTTCAGCTACACTATTGACAGGGTGTTGTGGGCGCGGGATTGGTCACGGACGAGTTGCACCGTCTGCAGGACGGGTTCACTCTCTGCGGGATGGGTTTCATCGTCCACGGGACATGTGTCCTCTATTGTCTGTGGACGTGTTTAGGACGGCTTTCGGATGGAATATGGACGAACATGTTTGGACATGCTTTGGATATGTCTTGGACTGAACGGATATCGACTTGATTTGCCGTTCCCGGAAGGGGTAAGGATGGTTCGTTGTCTTGTGATGGCCGGTTCAGTAATGAGAAGGGACAATTACATACAGTCTTTTATTGTCAGTGGACGGGTGTGGGGGGAATTATAGACGACACTAGTGGGATTACCGTCCTGGGAGCTACAAGGACGATAGATGGACCGGTAGAGGACCGTACAAGTACTTTTGTCTATCCCAAAGAGGAGTGTGTCCTACGATTGCTCTTCCAGTTTAACCAGCCATAGCTACTTTATGGTACGGTCGGATCTAGACACGTGACGGATGGGTTGGGATGACGATATATGATTCGGAACAGTTGTCATTGCCTTCTATCATCCGTGGACCGGTAGTGGAAGAATTTCGGATCGGGAAAATTGCATTCGGTAAACTATGATACATTTTTCTTGGCTATTCTCGAATCTTGTTTTGGATTTCAGTTGCTTCTCTTTAATTTCGTGTATAGCAGTGAATGGCTTGGTCTGTCATTTTTTTGACCCTTTGACTATTTGCTTTTCATTTTACAGCAATGGAGTCTTAGCAGCATTGGGCAGTGGTGATGACAAACTATGAGTTCTGTGATGGCACATGGGTTGTATTGGGTTTGAGTAGATTTATGAACTCTTTTGATTTTAATTGGAAAAATAGCTTCTATCTTCCCACCTTTCTATTTATGCATTCAATGGTAATTTGATTCATGGTGGATGATGTGTGTATCCTAGCATAGCCTGTTTATGGCTGCGATGTTGATGGTGTTTGGATGGTGGAAATTGTTTGTGAATGTCCTTCCAAGGACATGGACCCTGAAAAGACAGTGTTGGACAATTTTTTATAGGCACATGTGGCTTACATCATAAATTTGACGGGCGGTGGGAGAAGAAACATAGATGAGGATGGACACTTTTAGAGTGATGAATGGAGCATGTATGTGTAACGAATGGGAAAAAAGTGCCTTGTTACCTTGACATGGGCATATTTGGTGTGCCACATTGTACTGGTTTGGCAAAGTACCGATGGTCATGGAGAAACCATGGAAGATATATTATCGGCAGGTAGCCTGTGTCTCAACAGTTATCGGACGATACATAGTATGAGGCCAATGACGAAGAGTCATAAACGGTCACAATTGGGTCATGAGATTTTCCACAAAGAATTTTTGTCTTTATGTTTTTTGAGTTTTATTTTTATTTTTTTAAAGGTTGATATTTTAGAGTTTCGTTTTTTTTGTGGAAGTTTTCTTTAAGTTGAATGAATTTGTAGGAAATTCTCAATTGTCTCAATTGAAATCAATGTTGAGTAAATTTGACGGATGGTAGGAGATGGACAAATTTGATTAGTGAAGAACGGAGTGTAGATGGTCTACATCATACGTTAGATGATCACAAGAAAGTGAACATGGATGGTTCGCATCATATATGAAATTGTCACATATGGATTACAAAGGCGAAAAAAAAGTGCCTTCATATAGCTGTGTTGGTGCACCTTTGGCTTGACTGTGGGGTTTATAGGCTGGATGATAGAAAGGTTGCCATATAAATACGATTTGTAGCTGTGCTTGAAAAGTTACTGGGCAATATACGTCTATGGACAATATGAGATTCGAGAACAGTCCCGGACTGTCCTTGCTTGGGTCATGGGATGACATGTGTTCATTGTGAGATCTATATTTGTGTTTTAAGAATTTGAGATGATGGAGCATAGACGATCCACATCATACATGTAATGGTCATGGATGGATTCCAAGGCAAAAAAAATGCCTTTCTATAACTGTATTGGTGCACCTTTGGCCAGACTGAGTGGTTTATAGGCTGGGCTACTTTAGATAGGTTGTGGATACATATATGGTTTGTAGCCTTTTGCTTAAAAAATTATTCGACTATAAATGTCTGGGGCAATATGAAGATCCATGAGTAGTCATGGACTGTCCCAATGTGATGACATGTGTTCGTTGTGAGCTCTATGTTTGTGTTCGAAGAATTTGAGATGTAATCTCCATCAGGCTTAGTGACCCAATCATGTAAATAAGGGATGCATGCTTTTTAGTTTTTATTTTGTATTTAGTATGGTTAAGGTTTTGTATTTTCAATTGTTTTTCGTGTGTTGAAAGTAAAAATTAGATAAGTAATAGTCAAAGTAAAAATAATAATTGTGTTGTGGAAGTTGGTAATTTTTGTAAATCAAAATCTCATAAAATATTTCCAAAGGAATTTATGTTGGAAGTATTTTTAGATAGAATGATTTATTGAAAATTTATCAACTTACTTAACTCAAGTTAAATTTTTAGTAGATTTCACGGACGGTGGGAGAACATAATGGATGAGAATGGTTCACATCATTCATAAATGGAAAACAAATCCAGGTGGGATTTGAATGAAAAAAATGTATGTTTGGCATGCATCATTGATGCAACTTTGTTTGATTATGGGTTGTACTGTTCAAAGTTTAAACAACGGTCATGGAGAGTCATGTAGGCAGTGATTCGGTAGTTATTGGACAATATATGTCGCGGATTGGGAAAAATGCCATGGGCATATTTGGTGTGGCGTGTTGCAGCTAGAATGTTAGATTGATATGTATACTATCTTATCTCGAATCAAATTTTAAGTAAATTTGATCTGTGTTGGACACTCCAGAATGGATGGAACATTGAGTATCCACATCACATATGGAATAGTCATGAATGGGTTAGCAAAGGAAAAACAGTGCATTGCCACCATCCAAGGGCTTATTTCGTGTGCTAGAAGATCCATGACAGTACATGTTTTGGATATAATACGAGGCGATGAAGAGTCATGTTTTGGCGTACTATTTTAATGCACTTTCACATTGAGCGCAAATAGTCATGGACAGTCCATGGAAGATCCATAGGCACTGTGTTGCCTGTACTTCAATAGTAATCGGACATTACTCGTTTTGGACTAGATGAGGTCATCTAGGAATAGTTATGGCTCTGATATGTGTCCATTTCCAAGACCAAATTGGTGTTTAGAAATTTGTTAGTTTTTACTGATGCCTTGTGCCCCAATCTTATTGTATGATGGGCACTGAAAGAGTTGGTGAATGATCGCTTAATCCATTAAAGATGCTTATGTCATATGGGAACTTAGGCCTCTGTTTTCAGATAATTTTCTATTTTTTTATGTTTTTGTTGTATTTTTTGTTTGGTCAAGAATTCTACTATTTACATTTTTCAGTCTTTTACTTTTTAATCTGATCAATGTTTTGTTATTATTTGTTTTTTTATGAGTGTTATTAAATTAATAATTAAATATTAGAAGTTATACATATAATATTAGTTCTCCCACTGTGACATGGGCACATATGGCATGCTATGTTGGTACAGCTATGCCTAGATTGATGGCTGTTCCATTTGGATTGTTTATTGGAAATATGTCAAGTTTATCTGAAATCAATAGAAGTGGTTTGCCACCTGCTACGGGCTTTGTTGGTGTTCTGTTTTGGTCTCATGATGGTAGATTGATGGGGTAGTATGGACTCAGACACGGTCCCCATGGTGATGGACAGTCCATGGAAAATTCATGAATAGTACGTAGTCTATGCGTCAATAGTTATTGTAAAAAGAGTTGAGATTTACAGAGGAAAATAAAGCACATTAGTTTTCTTGTGTCCTTAAGAGTTGGAAAAAGAAAAGCCATGCAAAATTTTAGTTTTATTTGGCCCACATTTAGTTTACAAAGAAAAACTTTACATTGAGTTTTACAAATAGAAAAACCATATTGAGTTTTATATGGCCTAGAAGAGTTTTATAAGGAGAATTTATACATTGAGCTTTACAAATAGAAAAGCCATATTGAGTTTTATTTGGCCCGGAAGAGTTTTATAAGGAGAATTTATACATTGAGTTTTACAAATAAGAAAACCATATTGAGTTTTATATGGTCTTATAAGGAGAATTTATCATTGAGTTTTACAAATAGAAAAACCATATTGAGTTTTATATGGCTCAGATGTGTTTTACAGGGAAAATTTATACATTGAGTTTTATATGGCCCGGAAGAGTTTTACAAGGACAACTTATACACAAATAAAAAAACCATATTGACTTTTATATGGCCAGGACGAGTTTTACAACGAGACTTTATACATTGAGTTTTACAAATAGAAAAACCATATTTGAGTTTTATATGGCCCGAAAGAGTTTTATAAGGAGAATTTATACATTGAGTTTTACAAATAGAAAAACCATATTGAGTTTTATATGGCCCGGAAGAGTTTTATAAGGAGAATTTATACATTGAGTTTTACAAATAGAAAAACCATATTGAGCTTTATTTGGTCCGGAAGAGTTTTACAAAGAGACTTTATACATTGAGTTTTACAAATAGAAAAATCATATGGAGTTTTATATGGTCCGAAAGAGTTTTACAAGGAGAATTTATACATTGAGTTTTATACGGCCCGGAAGAGTTTTATAAGGAGAATTTATACTTTGAGTTTTACAAATAGAAAAACCATTTTGAGTTTTATATGGCCCGGAAGAGTTTTACAAGGAGAATATATACATTGAGTTTTACAAATAGAAAAAACATATGGAGTTTTATATGGACTGGAAGAGTTTTACAAGGAGAATTTATACATTGAGTTTTACAAATAGAAAAACCATATTGAGTTTTCTATGGACCGGAAGAATTTTACATGGAGAATGTATACATTGAGTTTTACAAATAGAAAAACCATATTGAGTTTTATATGGCTCGGAAGAGTTTTAGAAGGAGAATTTATGCATTGAGTTTTACAAATAGAAAAACCATATTGAGTTTTATATGGTCTGAAAGAGTTTTACAAGGAGAATTTATACATTAAGTTTTACAAGTAGAAAAACCATATTGAGTTTTATATGGCCCAGAAGAGTTTTACAAGGAGAATTTATGCATTGAGTTTTACAAATAGAAAAACCATATTGAGTTTTATATGGCCCGGAAGAGTTTAACAAGGAGAATTGATACATTGAGTTTTACAAATAGAAAAACCATATTGAGTTTTACATGGCCCGAAAGAGTTTACAAGGAGAATTTATACATTGAGTTTTATAAATAGAAAAACCATATTGAGTTTTATATGGGCCGGAAGAGTTTTAAAAGGAGAACTTATACATTGAGTTTTACAAATAGAAAAGCTTTATACATTGAGTTTTACAAATAGAAAAACCATATTGAGTTTTATATGGCCCGGAAGAGTTTTACAAGGAGAATTTATACATTGAGTTTTACAAATAGAAAAACGATATTGAGTTTTATATGGCTCGAAAGAGTTTTATAAGGAAAAATTATACATTGAGTTTTACAAATAGAAAAATCATATTGAGTTTTTTTATGTCCTGGAAGAGTTTTACAAGGAAATACCATACATTGGAGTTTTACAAGAAAAAATTAGACATTAAGTTTTACGAATAGAAAAACCAAATTGAGTATTATATGGCCCGAAAGAGTTTTACAGGAAAAATTATACAATGAGTTTTACTGGAAAAATTATACATTGAGTTTTATAAGGAAAAACCAAAAATTGAGTTTTATATGGCTTGGAAGGAAAAACCATGTAGAGTTTTACAAGGAAAAATAATACATTGAGTTTTTTATTGCCCGAAAGAGTTTTACAAGGAAAGACCATACATTGAGTTTTATGTCTTGGATTTATAAGGAAAAACTATACATTGGAGTTTTACAAGTAGAAAACTATATTGAGATTGACAGGGAAAGACTATATTGAATTGTACAAATAGAAAAACCATATTGAGCAATGTTATTAGAACTGGACAGTCTAATGAATCGTCAAGGTTGGTCAAAGCTGGTAAGTGAATAATATAATATAAATATTACATATAATATTAAGTAAGATACCTTTTATAAATAAATTAATATAAATATTACAAATAACATTCAAATTTTGAGTAATATACCAAAACAGTGAATGATATAGGATAGAAATGGTAAGAAATCTTTATATTTCAAATATATTTATTTTTAATATTAATGTTTGATATTTTGAAGAGGAAAATTAAAAAATAAAAAATAAAAATTTGTGAGTTGCAACCCAAGGTTCACAGTTTTATCGTAAAAACAGCAGAAAACTGCGGTTCGGATCGGTGTTATGCGGTTTTTACCACTTGATTGAACTGTGGCCTTGTTGGTTTCTATCAAACTGGAGGTTCGACTGCGGTTTGGTTTGGTTTTGATAACATTGAATTGAGTTTTACAAGTAGAAAAACCATATTGAGTTTTATAAGCTTGTAAAAACCATATTGAGTTCATATCGAGTTTTACAAAATGAAAAACCATATTGTGTTTTATATGCTTGTTTTACAAGGAAAAATCATATTGTGATGGGTATCCGACTTTTTAATTAAAAACAAAGCATTGCGATGGTCCCTGCAGATGCTCACGCAATGTGATTTCTGCCCAGTGCTCTGAATGTCAAAGAGAAGAAATTCAACCAAGATTGGGTAAACGGCGGGAGTAACTATAACTCTCTTAAGGTAGCCAAATGCCTCGTCATCCAATTAGTGACGCGCATGAATGGATTAACGAGATTCCCACTGTCCCTGTCTACTATCCAGCGAAACCACAGCCAAGGGAACGGGCTTGGCAGTGTAACACCCTGGATTTTCAATTCATGAATATATATGAAAATTGTCCATTTAATTTGTAAATTAATGGAGATAGACCTTAGATGGGTAAGGTGTTGGGTCAATTGCCCAATTAAGACCCAACAGATTATGGACAAGGTTCAATCGAAATAAATGGGTAAGATTTATTTAATTGGGTCAAGGTTGTCAATTGGGTCAAATACCCAATTGGGACCCAATGGGTCATGGTTGACTTGGTCGACCACCAAGTGAGTTCAAGCTTAATTAAATTGTGGCTGAATTAAAATGGAAATGGAATCAAGTAATTGAGTTGATTTTAAGTGAGTTAAATGAGTTGAATAAAAGATATGAGTTAAGTTGAATGAGAAGTTAATGAGACTTTCATTTTAAGTGAGTGGAGTGGGAAGATGGAGAGTTGCATCTCATAAGATCAAACTCAAAGTGTACACACGGTGGGGAGATGGGAGTTTCATCTCATGGGATGAAACTCCAAAGGAAGCATTAAATGAGGGAGGTGAAAGGTTGTTGTTGTTACACAAGGGTATCCAAGAGCACACGTTGGGAGATGGAGGGTTTCCATCTCATGATGGAAACCCAAGGGGCATACGGTTGGGAGTTTCATCTCATAGGATGAAACCTCCAAAGGAAGTATTAATGAGGAGGTGATGAGTCATAGGAGTTACAAAAGGGCATCAACCAAAAGACACCACCTTGGCTGACCACTCTCATTGAACAAGACTTGGAGTTTCATTTCACTCTCTCCCTCTCTCTCTTGGCCGAACCCCCTCTCAAGACAAGAAATACTTGGAATATTTTCTATCTCAAGCTCCTCTCCCTCTCACTCAAGGCCGACCCTCTCTCAAAGACAAAGGAGAAAGGACTTAGAGTTTTCTATCTCAAGCTCCTCTCCCTCTCTCAAACCTACACTCTTTGGCCGAACCCTCTCCTTCGGTTTTCATCTCAAGACCTCTCAAGCTCACTCTCGGCCAAAGATCAAGGAGGAAGAAGAGGCTAAGGAGGGAGAAGATTGGAGGAGCAAGAAGGAGTGAAAGAAACCGGAGGAGTCACGGAATTGGTAAGTACTTGATGAGATTTTATTAAGTAAGATAGGTTATGAAAATGATGATTACTAAGGACACTACGTTATACAGCTTAAGCATGGAAAAGATGGTCAAGGAACATGATTTGGCCATTGCATGACCAAACCCTAAGTTTATGTATGAGAACCCCATCAAAGGATTAAATCTTGGAGGTATGATTTCTAAAATAGAAATGATGAACCATAGGGTTCGGCCATGTTGTATGGCCTAACCCCATGGAAGGGTGTTAGTGATTTAAAAGGTTTTAAATGAGGGAAATAATGGAGGAAGGTTATTGATTTTTAAATGGTCTCAAATGTTGAAAATGGTGAAGAACCATGGACCATGGGTTCGACTATGGTGTATGGCCGAACCCCATGGAGAGATATTGATGGACTTAGATGTTTGGACCATGAAAATGATGGGGGAATGTTGGTAATTTTAATAGGTTTTAAATATGGTTAATGATGATCCAAAAGGATGAACCTAAGTGTATGATTAAACCCCCCCATGAAGGGACTTGGGTTATGGATTTAATATTGTAAATGGTTTAAGAAAGAGGATGAAAAATGACATCATGGGTTCGGCCATGTTGTATGGCCGAACCCCATGAACCATTTTAATGGGTCATTTAGGGGTCTATGCATGTTTAAAGGAATGGATTATCAAACCAAGGAATGGAGGGATTTGTTAGGGATTTATATCATGATTAATGAATCGTTTATGGATCTATGTTTATGGATCAGTTATGGACCTAAGTATGTATAGATAAAATGATTGATTAGTTATGGAAAGAATAATGGCTAAGATGGAAAATGGTGAAAATTATGGACCATGGGTTCGGCCATGGTGTATGGCCGAACCCCATTGAGAAGGTTTTGTGGACTTAGGTTTTATTAATGCTAAATGACTAACTCATGTATGATTGGTTAATGAAACAAAATAGGGACCCAAACCAAGTGAGTGAGGTTTGGCCATGTTTTATGGCCGAACCCCACTAAGGTATGTTTACGGACTTAAACATAGTTGGAAATTAAATGGAACGTTGGTTTGACTTATTGATATGTAATAAGGTAACGGGACCTCACAAGCGGGTACGATCGGTGAACGGTTTTCGGACGAAAACGCAAGGACACATTAGTTGGTCATTGGTAGGATTCCTACCTTAATTGAAAACTATGGATTATGTATATGCAATGTTTTACTTGAATTATTTTGGTATCAAATGATATGGGATTTGATAACATGGGATTTGCATGCTATAATTTGTAATATTACATAGCATGTTAGCATTTGCATCTATGCATGGCATGGGAGGGATGAAATGTAACCAGAGACCCACGCTCCGTCGGGGCGTCCGTAAGGCATTCGTGAGGGTACCTTGATGTGCATTATCCATCAAAAGGGATGTATGATTGATTTGTAACTGGAGACCCACGCTCCGTCGGGGCGTCCGTAAGGCATTCGTGAGGATACCTTCATGAGGAGTTTTCCGTCAAGAGGATACTATGTTTGTAATGTAACCGGAGTCCACACTCCGTCGGGGCGTCCGTAAGGCATTTGTGGGGATACCGTGATGTATGTGATTGTGATATGGCTGATGGGTGGGACTCATGGCATATGACACTCATGGCATGGCATTGACTTGCATGTTTTTGATATTGTATTATTTATGTGATTTTTGGTACTAACCCATGTGTTAACCCTACTTGGAGTACCTACTGGGCACGTTGTCTAACGCTCTACTTCTACCCTAGTTGATGACACAGGGAATGGACTGGAACGAGGAACGAGATCGGAGCCAAGCTTAGGAGCTTGAATGTTTTAGTTTCGTTTTACTTAAGCTATTCATGGACAATGTAATTTGAGTAGCTAGCATTTGGGACTGTAATAACTTAGATTATTTGCTATGGTTTGAATGTTAATTTTGGATATTTTAACTTAAGATAATTATTGTTAAGTGATGGATTACCTTGCTACCTAAAATGGAATAGAATTATTATTCTATTATAATTCTGCATCTATGACTTATTCAGCATGTTTAACTTGAGTACGTGTGAACCGTTTTTAGTGGACTTGGTCCACGCATACGTATGGTTGGCAAGTTAAGGGTCGGGCTTTGGAAGCTCGGACTTAGCTCGCGTCATGACGTTTCCGCTCTCTCTCACTCTTCTAATGAAAGAAAAATAGATTCTGATTTTCAGCGAGTGAAAAAGGGCGGGGCGTTACAGGCAGAATCAGTGGGGAAAGAAGACCCTGTTGAGCGTGACTCTAGTCCGACTTTGTGAAATCACTTGAGAGGTGTAGGATAAGTGGGAGCCCTCGGGCGAAAGTGAAATACCACTACTTTTAATGTTATTTTACTTATTCCGTGAGATGGAAGTGGGGCAGTGCCCCTATTTTTGGTCCCAAGGCCCGTTCATGTGGGTCGATTCGGACGGAAGACATTGTCAGGTGGGGAGTTTGGCTGGGCCGGCACATCTGTTAAAAGATAACGGAGGTGTACTAAGATGAGCTCAACGATAACATAAATCTCGTGTGGAACAAAAGGGTAAAAGCTCGTTTGATTCTGATTTCCAATACGAATATGAACCGTGAAAGCGTTGTAATAGCCCAGAATTTTTAAAATCAATATATATGTGGCTATTATTTATTTTAATGATGGAAATTGGGAATTTTGATGGAATAGATGTTAAGTGGATCAAAATTTGGGGCAAAGGCCCAAGTATGGCCCAATGGACCATGGATTGGATTAAATTCATTTAAATAGTCAATGATGGTTAATTGGGTCAAGGATGGTCAAGTTGGGCCAATACCCATTTGGGACCCAATGGGTCAAGATGGTTAAACTCTAAGGTAAATGGTTAGGAAATAAATTTAATTGGGCCATGGGCCCAATGGTGACCCAATTGGTTGGAATGGATTGAATTGGAATTAAATCACCTAAGTTAGTGATGAAATGATCAAGATGGCAGAACCAAGTGGGGCCCACCTCCACCCCATCAAATGAGGTGGCGTGTGGACCAAGGCATAGGTGGGGCCGACCATCATGGTTGACTTGGTCAACCATGGATAAGTCAAAGGGAATTAAAGAGGATCAAAGTGAATTAATGTGATTTAATTAATGTGAATCATCTAAGTTAGTATTTAATTAAACCTAGGTGACATGGCCGAATGGGGCCCACCTCCACCTCATCAAGTGAGGTGGCGGGTAGGCTAGAAGTTGGTGGGGCCGGCGACCATGGTTGACTTGGTCAACCATTGGTGGATTAATGGAGAGGAAACAAGTAGATTAAAAAGGAGATTAAATGGGAATTAATTAACCTAAGTTAAGGATCCAATTAATTACATTAATTAAGTTAGTCAAATGGGTCAATGGAGAGTCAAAAGGAATAAGTCAAGGGGTGGTTTCATCTCACCCAAATCACTCTAAGAAACACAAACCAAACCATTTAAAGAAACACAAATAAAATCATTGGTTAAGGTGGTGGTTTCATCTCAACCACCACCACTAAGGTCAAGGGAGCCCATGCTTGGTTGGTGGGAGAAATGATGGAGGAGTCTAACCCAAGCAACCAATGAGATGGGTTTTCATCTCATTTCTTCATATCATTCTTATCTCATCTCTCTCCCTCCCTTCCCAAAACCGTCCTCCTCTCCCTCTCCCAAGGAAAACACTAAGACTTAGAAGAAAACGAAGAAAAGACTTAGAAAAAAAAGGGACTCCAAGCTTGGTCACCACCCTAAGATCAAAACTTAGAAGATTTTTCATTCTTTCCTCCTCTCCCTCTCTCTCAAAACCACTCCGTCATTGGCCGACCCAAACCTTGATGATCTCATTTTGATCAAGCACATCTTGGCCAAAGATCAAGGAAAAGAAGAAAGGAGAAAGGCTAAGGAATCCAAAAGGAGAAAGGAAGTCGGAGGAGCCATCGGATTTGTAAGTAAATTTTTAACAAGAGTTTACATTTTGTTTAAGATTAAAAAGGGATCATGGAATCCATTTCTTAGATTAAATGGTGGCCAAAGTGTTATGGGCCATGGATCTAAGATCCATCCAAGGAAAGGATGAGAAATGGACAAAATGGGAAAGATAAATTAGGTTAAGAAAAAAATAAAGGATGTATTAAGGACACTAAGTATTAAGATTTATTCAAATATAGAAGTGTAATTTTTGAAGGAACCATGGTCCATAGGGTTCGGCCATGTAGTATGGCCGAACCCCATGGAAGGTGATTAGGAGATTTTAATGGGATTAAAGGACTAAAACCATGGAAGGATGGTTAAGGATATTGAGGCTCAAAATGGTTAAAGTTGAAGGAGTTTTAATGAGGAAAAATCATGGAGGATATAAATGATTTTTAAGGGCCTCAAAAGTGGTGGATGAAGGTGAGCCATGAACCATGGGTTCGGCCATGGTGTATGGCCGAACCCTATGGTGATGTTTAATAATTTTAATGGATGTGAAAAGATGGAAATTGATGGAAAAAGGTCGTTAGTTTAAATGGACTTTAAGCATCATAAATAAATGTTTAAAAATAAAACCATGGACCATGGGTTTGGCCATGGTGTATGGCCGAACCCCATGGGGAGATTTTGATGGTTTAGGTATTTTGGAAACCATGAAAAGAATGGGGAATATGACATGATTAAATGAGTCATTAATGGACTAAAAAATGTACCAAATGATGATCAAAGTTAATTTAAAGGTATGATTTAAACCCCCTCATGGAGGGACTTATGGTGGGGCTAAATGATGTAAAAAGGTCCAAGAAAAATGGAGAGAAGACATCATGGGTTCGGCCATGGTGTATGGCCGAACCCATGACCCTTTGTAGGTCATTTATGGGTTAAAATTGGGATTATGCATGTCGTTAGATGAATGGAAAATTAGGCTAAGTTAAGGACTGATTTTAATGTGTACATATCATGGTTGATGGATCACTAATGGATCTAAGTTTAATGATCAATTATGGACTTAAGTGTGCATGGATAGAAGAGGTAATTTAACCATGGAAGAGGAGTGGCGTAAATCGTAAATATTGGCGAAAATGAAGAACCATGGGTTCGGCCATGGTACATGGCCGAACCCCATGGGGGATGATCATGGACTTAAGTGCATTTAAGATGACCTTAGATGTGGATCATTGAATCCTAGGGTTGCTGGACTTTAAACTTACATAATTAAAGGATTAATGGACTAAATGGGACCCACAAACCGTAATTAATGGCCAAATTCGAGAACTCTATGGAACCTGACCATTGACTTAGGGGCTCTAAGTATCAAATTTTATGTATGGTTAAATAAAGCCTAGGGGGTTGATTTTTTAGATTCATGTGATTAAAATAGTTGATGGATTAAATGAGACCCACAAAGCCTAGTTAGTGAGGTTAGGCTATGGTGTATGGCCAAACCCCACTTAGGCATGAATTAGGAGTTTATAATGGTTAAAAATAGGACTGATTTGGTAATGTATAAATAAGGTACCGGACATCGTAAACGGTGCGCGATCGGTGACCGGATTCGGGAACGGACGAAAATGAAAAAGGGCGCTAGTCAGTATTAAGTATGATTCCTACCTTTTTGTAAGCCATGATTAAGTATTATGTGATGTTTTCCTTTAATTTATTTTGGAAATCATGTGAATGTTTTAAGATGGGTTTTGGATTAAGTATTATGTGATGTTTTCCTTTAATTTATTTTGGAAATCATGTGAATGTTTTAAGATGGGGTTGGGTTAAGTATTACGTGATGGTTTCCCTTTAAATTTATTTGGTAATCATGTGATTGTTTTAAGAGGGGTTTTATGACTATGATTTACATATATTACATGGCATATGGCATCTACATCTCATGCATGGCATGGGAGGGATATGCACGGGAAGGATGAAATGAAACCGGAGTCCATGCTCCGTCGGGGCGACCGATAACATACATGGGGATATTTTGATGGTGTTCGATTTATCAGGGATGTTGTATGTAATTATGATACCTGATGATGGTTCTTCCATCAAGGGTGATGACTTGTGATTGTTTACATCTTGACGAGGTTTTGCCGTCAAGGGGGATGATTTGTGATTGTTTATATCTTAACGAGTTTTTGCCGTCAAGGGGGATGATTTGTGATTGTTTATATCTGGACGAGGTTTGCCGTCCAGGGGGATGATTTGTGATTGTTTATATCTTGACGAGGTTGTGCCGTCAAGGGGGATGATTTGTGATGTTTATATCTTGAACGAGGTTTTGCCGTCAAGGGGGATGATTTGTGATTGTTTATATCTTGACGAGGTTTTGCCTTCAAGGGGGGAGTATGACAGCAGGATGGTATGGATGATGGTGGGATTCATAACACAGACACCAATGGCATAACATTCATTTTATGGTTTTCGTTATAATATTATCTATATGCTTTGTTATCACTAATCCATGTGTTAGCCTACTCGGAGTCCTACTAGACGCGTGTCTAACGCCCTACTTTACCCTAGCTGATGACGCAGGAGATGGCGGAAACGGAGGACGAGATGGGAGCCAAGCTTAGGAGCTTGGGAAAGCTAACTGTTTAGTTTATTTAAGTTTTATTTTGGAAATGTAATTTGTGTAGCGTAGCTCGTCGGATTGTAATAATGTAGATTTCTTACTATGGTTTGATCT
>CM023541.1:11028791-11225535 GCA_013350335.1 Chimonanthus salicifolius
GCGTACCGTTGCGATGTACCAATACCTTATTATACATTTCCCAAGTTAGTCTATATATTATCCATGATTAAGTCTCTAACTGATCATAAACCTATGTTCATTAATGATCTTTAACCACATTATAAGGTTATCATAATCAGCCCTTATCTTGGCATCTTTTTCCATTGATTTCAACACATATATAATTCAATCCATAACTGATCTATACACCTGGATCCATTAATGACTTACCAATCACGTCATAGGATCATCAAAATCAGTCACTTTATTTTAATATCATCTCCATTTATCTCATCGGATTAGTAGTGTCTTAGAAAATATTTCAAAAACTGTACATTTCAATTCAGTCGACTGAACTATGAGTTCAGTCGACTGAATCATGAGTTCAGTCAACTGAATCACAGATTCAGTCGGCTGATTTTGAATCAGATTGGTTGTTTGTCTCCCCAGTTCAATTTCAGTCGACTGAAATATACATTCAGTCGGCTGAAACATGGTTCATACCCTTTGAGTCGACTGAATCACAGATTCAGTGGGCTGATTTTGAATCAGATCGTCTGTTTGTCTTGCCAGTTTATTTTCAGTCGACTGAAATACACATTCAGTCTGCTGAACTATCAATCATCCGTTTACGTGTTTAATAAGCATTCCTTCAGTCGACTGAATCATATATTCAGTCGGCTGAAACTTCCAGAACCCTCTTCTTGTCCGAGACGTTTGTGTTCAGTCGACTGAATCCCCAGATTCAGTCGGCTAAAACTCCCAGAAACTCCTTCTGTTTTCAGCCACATTAGTTCAGTCGACTGAAACTCTAGTTCAGTCGGCTGAAACTCCCAGAAGCTCGTTTCTGATTCGTCCATTGTCAGTTCAGTCGACTGAATCCCTGATTTAGTCGGCTGAAAATCCCAGAACTTCGTTTCTGGTTCGTTCATTATCTGTTCAGTCGACTGAATCTCTGATTCAGTCAACTGACTATTTCGTCAGTCCTTTCCATTGCATGTTTTGGACTTCCTTCCTACGCGATTTCTCTTAAAATACTCCATTTTTAACCATTACGAAACTTAGTATCTTGTTTAGAGATACTTACAACCCGTGGCTCTCCCGGTTGTCTCTTGCTCCTCTTGTTCCTTATTCTTTCCCTTTCTCCTTCTTCTTTCTTCTTGATACTCGGCCAGTGGTGAGTTTGATCGGGGTAAGGTCACCAAGGTTTGGTTCGGCCAAGGTGTAGCAGCTTTGAGAGGGAAAAAATGGAGGAGTGAATGGGAAAATGTCACACGTCTTGGGTCTTGGGAATGATCAGCCAACTCCTAGCTTCTTCTTCCCTTCCTTCTAAGTTCCTTTCTCTTCTTTTCTCTTTGGTGTTTTCTTTGTCTTGCAAGGGGGAGGACGGTTTGGAGAGGAGAGGAAGAGAGTGAGAGAGAGATGGGTGTGATGATGTGTTTGACTCCCTCCACCAACCAAGTATGGAGGGAGGTATGGGCTTGCATGCCCCCATTTTTTTTTAGGGTCTTTGTCTCTCTAGTGGAGGTGGTTGGGGATGAGTTTGAGTCAGAACTCATTCCAATGAGTTTGGTGAGTCAAATAAGATGGAAACCATCTTGACTCACCCCATTATTTAATTTCTTTTTTAACTTAGCCCCTTTAATTTAATAATTTAATTCCTATTTAATTCCCTTCAAATCTTTCATGTATCCACCATGGTTGACCAAGTCAACCATGGTGGCCGGCCCCACTAAATCTTAGTCAACTCGCCACCTCACTTAATGAGGTGGGGTGGACCCCACTTGATTATGTCATCTTGATTATTTCCTTATTAACTTAGGTGATCAATTCAATCCATTCCCTTTATTGGGTCATCATTGGACCCATGGCCCAATCAAATTATTTTCTACTATTTACTTTAGAGCTTGGATCAATTATGATCCATTGGATCCCACATGGTGATCGGGCCCACTTTGACCATCATTGACCCTTTTGATGGATCCCATTCAAACCCATGGTCCATTGGACCATACTTGGGCCCTTGTCCATATTTTGATCCATTTAACATCCATGACATCAAAATTCCCATTTTCCCATTATGAAAAGAAATAATTGCCATATATATATTGATTCAAAAATTCGGGCTATTACAAGGACGGTGAAACCCATCCTCATCCGTCAACTATCTGTCCGAAAACCTCAACATCCCGTGCATGTTAGCTGAAGCTTCTCAAACACGGGCTAGCACGCCAAACTTGATTTTACCCTCCGTTGACAAATGTCCAAAAGTAGTCATATCTCGTCATCTTTTGGCCCCCATCATTGGATGATTGCCATAATGCGACAAGGTTTGAATAATAATGCTCTCAACTTTCCATTAATTAACTAGGACATTGCATCCCTCTCGACGGAGATCACTCATTGGATGATTGCCATAATGCATCCTCTACGACCATACCGCCTCAACCCTTTGGACAATTTTTTTTTCTTCCTGTCCATCCATGAGTTGTGTATGACTCGTCTGCTACTCGTGTGTCTCACATTCCGTACTTAGGTCTCTACCCAATTTACCGAAACGATCGATCATCACACTTGGCCCGAAGTCTACGTGCTGTCATGTGATAGGCGTGGAGCCTCTTTTCCCCTCTGGCAAGAAGGGGGAGGGACGAATCGATGCAACTTGAGGCTGAATCTCAGTGGATCGTGGCAGCAAGGCCACTCTGCCACTTACAATACCTCGTCGCGTATTTAAGTCGTGTGCAAAGGATTCTGCCCGCCGTCCGGTAGGAATAATAATTCAAGGCGGCCCTGCATGGCTCGTCCACCGCGGGAGCTTCACCTACGACACGTGCCCTTGGGGGCCTGATGGCCCCTACTGAGGATCGGTAAACGGTCGCCGGGAGCAAGCGCCGCGTCTTTAGCATGGATTCCGACTTAGAGGCGTTCAGTCATAATCCGACGCACGGTAGCTTCGCGCCACTAGCTTTACAACCAAGGGCGATGACCAATTGTGCGAATCAACGGTTTCTCTCGTACTAGGTTGAATTACTATCGGGGCACAACCATCAGTAGGGTAAAACTAACCTGTCTCACGACAATCTAAACCCAGCTCACGTTCCCCATTGGTGGGTGAACAATCCAACACTTGGTGAATTCTGCTTCACAATGATAGGAAGAACCAACATCGAAGGATCAAAAAGCAACGTCGCTATGAACGCTTGGCTGCCACAAGCCAGTTATCCCTGTGGTAACTTTTCTGACACCTTTAGCTTCAAATTCCGAAAGTCTAAAGGATCGATAGGCCACGCTTGTAACGCCCGCCCCTTTTCATAAAATCAGAGTCTATATTTTTTTTTTTTTAAATAAGAGTGACAAAGGGCGCGAGACGTCACGACGCGAGTTAAGTCCGAGCTTCTAAAGCTCGGCCCTTAACTGGCCAAACCTACGTGTGATTGTGGAACTAAGTCCATGAAGAATGGTTCACACATAGAAGTAAGCTTGCAGAATATTAAACTAAGTGCAGAATTATAATAGAGTTTATCCTACCAATTTTAGATAGCAGGGAAGTTACATTCATTTAATTACTAAAATACCTCAAAATCATAATGTCCAAAAGTAAAATCCAAACCATAGCAAGTAATCTAAATTATTACAGTCCGACGAGCTAAGTTACTCAAATTACATTTCCAAAATAAATTTAAGTAAAACATCTAGCCCGCTTCCCCAAGCTCCTAAGCTTGGCTCCCGTCTCGTCCTTCATTTCCGCCATCCCCTGCATCATCAGCTAAAGTGGAAGTAGGACGTTAGACAACGCGCCCAGTAGGACTCCGAGTAGGTCCAACACATGGATTAGTGATAACAAGCACATAGGTAATAATATAATGAAAACCATAAAATGAATGCCATGCCATGGGTGTCTTATGTCATGAGTCCCACCCATCATTGTGCCATGTCCCTCTTGATGGAAAAGCCTCATCAAGATATGATCAACACTAGGCATCCCCCTCGATGGCAAAGCCTCATCAAGGAATCCCCATGCTTGTTTCTAGGTCGCCCCGACGCAGTATGGACTCCGGTTGTACCTTATAGTACCCCTCTTGATGGATGAAATACATCAAGATATCCCCATGCTTGCTTCTCTGTCGCCCCGACGGAGCATGGACTCCGGTTCCTTTATTTTCCCGCCCATGCCATGCATGAGATGTAATTGCAATATGCTATATAGTATTTAAATCATTGTAAATGCAATATGCCATATAATATTTAAATCATAGCCATAAAAACCCATCTTAAACATATCACATGATTACTAAAATAAATTAATAAAACATCCATACACACATAATCCATGGCTTACAATAAGGTTGGAATCCTACCGAATACCAACTAGTGTCCCTTTACGTTTCCGTTCACGAATCCGATCACCAAAACGCGCACGATCATTAAACTTAGCCATTTAATTAACCCCAAACTCCATTCATTTAAATATATACATACACATTAATCTTAGGCCAAAAAAAAAAATGATCTACAATTAGGTTCATTAAAAATCAGCCCTTATTAACTTAACCAAATCCCCATTTTTCCTTGGTCTTTGGTTACACTTTAGATTCATCATAAGTCCCTCCATTGAGAGAACCTAAACCATACAGTTAATTCATCATTCCTTAATCATATTTAAGTCCATTAACTTAGCCACATTAAGTGGTTCATATAGTTGGGTCATGGGTTCATCATTCCTTGGTGACATTTAAGACCATAAAAACATTAACCTTCATCCATGGATTCCCCCATTTAAAAACCCCTTTTAAAATTACCATTATTCTTTCATTCAAAACCTTCAAAATCATTAACCCCTTTAATCAACATTATGTTTATCATTTTGAGTTCATCAACATTACCAACCTTCCCCATTGAAATCACTTAACCACCTTCCATGCTTTTCTTCACTATCATCCCTTTAAAACTTACAAACACTTGACCCTTTTTTTTTTATGCCTCCAACACATTAACACCTTACTCCACATTTTCTATCCTTTTAAACCCATTTAAAAACCACCATCACATTACCATAGGATTTAAAAACATTGCATCCCTAAAATCTCTCCATGGTTTTATTTTTTAAAACATTATTTCCCACACTTAAAAATTCATTTTAAACTATCCCATTCTCAACCATTCCTCCCTATTTTTACACCCTTCAAATTTACCACCACATAACCCTAAAAATCATAAATTATCCTCCATAGCTTCCATTCTTTAAAACCCTCATAAACCACCTAATCACCTACCATTTCATCACCATAGGGTTCGGCCATTCACCATGGCCGAACCCATGGTTCATGATCAATCATTTTGGTACATTTCCTTGAGTCCATTAATGACTCATTTAGTCATGCCATACTTCCCATTCTTTTTATGGTTTCCAAAACACTTAATTCATCAAAGTTTCCCCATGCCTTTTCAGGCTACCAACACCATTTACACCTCCCATGCATTTCCTCATTTAAGCCCCTTTAAAAATTTCCTACATTTAATCACTAGAAACCCTAATAATCCTAATCACTCCTTCCATGAATTTCTTCATTTAACAACCCTTTACAAATCACCATATTTAATCATTAGCACCTTAAAAAACATAAACCATCTTTCCATGATTTTCATTCAAGATCCCTTTAAAAAGAATTACGACATTTGATCAATAAACACTTACAAACCCTAAATCATCATCCATTCTTTAAAACCCTAAAAAATCATACATCACTTAATTACACACCATGGGGTTCGGCCATACTACATGGCCGAACCCTATGGCCCATAACTTTCTTCCAAATTTACATAATGTCATATTTAAATAATCTAAATACATTATATCCTTAATCCATTTACTCTTTTTTTCTTAACCCTAATTTACCCATTTAGGGTTGGCCCATCTTTCCATCCTTCCATTTGATGGATTTGAGATCTAAGGCCTATGATCATTTGGCCACCATCAATTTTAACAAAAATGGATCCCAAATCTTAAACCCTAAAAATCCAAATATCTTATTTTAGAAAATACTTACAATCCGTCGTCTCCTCCGACTTTCTTGGCTCCCGTCGGACTCCTTGGCCTCCATTCTTCTTCCTCTCCTTGTTTGATCGGCTAAGATGTTTGATCCATGGTGAAAACCTCAAGGCTTGGGTTCGGCCAAGGTAAGGTTAGATTTGAGAGAGAGAGAGAGGAAGAATGGAGATGAGAAAGGTGTCTCAAGGTTTTTACCTTGAGGTGGTGGGCCAACACTTGGATTTTTCTTCCTCTCCCTAAGCTCTTCTCCTTCTTCTCCCTTAGTTTTCTTCTTCTTTCTCTTCCTAGTGTGGGACGGCAATGAGAGAGTGAAAAATGGGAAGACTAAAATGAGAATGGAATAAGAGATGGGAAAGAAAAATAAAGCTTATCTCATTTGAGTTGGGCAATTAATTCCTCCACCTACCACAAGATATTTTCCATGCTTTTTGAACCAACAACACAAGCCAACGTTTTTTTTTTTCTTCTCTTAAAGTAAGGTGGTTTGGTCTCCCCTCTTTGACCACCTTTTCTATTAGTTTAATTAATTAATTAATTGGATAATTAACTTAGGTTAATTATTCCTTACTTAACCTAATTCCATTATTCCACCCATGGTTGACCAATTCAACCATGGTAGCCTTCCCCACCAATCCTTGGTCCCCACGCCACCTCACTTGGTGAGGTGGAGGTGGTCCCATTTGGCCATGTCACCTTAGTCTAATTAACATTAACTTAGGTAATTTAAACCCATCCAATCCATTTCCCCTTATTGGATCACCATTGGGCCCATGGCCCAATTACATGCACCTCCTACCTATTTACCTTAGAGCTTACATCCTTTAGATCCATTGGGTCCCAAATGGGTATTGGACCCAATTTGACCATCCTTGGCCCAATTTGACCATCCTTGGCCCAATTTGACCATCATTGACCATTAAGATAAATTAAATCCAATCCATGGTCCATTGGGCTATTTTGGACCTTTGTCCAAATTTTGATCCATTTACCATCTATTCCATCAATTTTCCCCATTTCCATCATTAAAATAAATAATATCCACATTTATATTGATTTAAAAATTTCGGGCTATTACAATATAATCCTCTTTTGAAAATTTCGTCCCGAAAATTCGAGCGAAGTAGAGGTTCAAAACAACTCACACAAAGAGCTCCGAATGAGAGGCTCTCATTTTTTACTTAAGTTCCCAGGTGGCTTCCTCATTTCCATGACGTTCCCATACCACATTGACCAACTGAATAGCGCAGTTCCGCAGCACTCTTTGTTCTCTCCCGATCACTCTGATCGGCTTCTGTCCAACACGCTGGCGATCTACACGGCCTACCATATAAGGCCTCAAATGGAGCCATCTGGAGGCTTGCCTGGTAACTGTTATTATAGGAGAACTCTACCAGTGCAAATGATCCTCTCATCCACCCTTGAAGTCCAGCATACATGCTCTCAGCATATCTTCCAATATCTGTATTGTCCTCTCTGACTGTCCATCAGTCTGTGGGTGGAATGCTGTACCGGTTGGCACGTCGGTCCCCATAGCCGACTGCATGCTCTGCCATACTCTGCTAGTGAATCGGCCATCTCTGTCGGACACAATAGTTTGGGGTACACCATGTAGTCTGATAATGTCCCGGATGTACCGGCGACCCAAGGTTTCCCGATGAATCTGTCCTCTTGATAGGAAGGAAATGTGCAGGCTTGGTCAACCGGTCCACCACGACCCATATTGCATCGTGGCCTTTGGAAGACCTTGACAATCCTGTCACAAAATCCATAGAGATGTGCTCCCATTTCCACTTCGGTACAGGTAAGGGTTTGAGTAAACCCGGTGGCTTCTGATGTCCCACCTTAACCTGCTGACAAGTTAGGCAGCGAGCAATAAACTCTGCCACATCTCTCTTGAGTCCATGCCGCCAATAGTGCCTCTTAAGATCATGGTACATCTTGGTGCTGTCTGGATGGGTAGAGAGCTTGGTTTGGTGTGCCTCAACCATCAACTCCCTTTTGCAACTCTTAGGCACATCCGTCATGCCTCAGAATATAAAACCTTTTCCCTGTTGTAATTCCTATTCCGATACCACCTCGCCTGTAGATATCTCAGTCCATATCTCCTCCATTTCTGGGTCTATTCGTTGTTCCCGTTTAATCGCGTCAAGTACCTCTTAATTACATCAACATTACTCACATCAACCTACGAGTTTCATTCTTGCAGAATTTACTCTGTCTCACGTTCTCTCTTTTTCTCATGAACCCATTTGCGATCTTATGTAGATTAATGTATTCTATTTCACCTTACCTACTACCAAGACATTTCCCATACGTACTCATTCAATATGTTCTTTCATCTACTCTCTGTGTGAGGTAGCTTGCCAATACGAGCCTATGCTCAAGTCCTTTGCTGATTCCATTTCAACTAGGTTTCTAGCTTCACTCTCCTGGAACTCCATCGGCTAACTACAGAGTCAGCTGGCCAGTCTAACTCGGCAGTAGCCCATAGCTTCCCATTCGAGTTTCACTAGACTCATAACTTTTCCCTTAAGTGTATCTCTCAAAAGTAAGCATATCTTCCTTTATACATAAGTCATCATGTGACTAACACCTTTTATTCAAAACTTCTATGATAGTGAGTAATCTTTCCACACTGACTTTCGTGTGATACAAGTCGTAATACGACTAAATCCTTTTCCTTATAACGTGGGACGTAAATCGAAACATATCCCAATCATTAGGTCTATATGTTATCTATGAGACCAACAGGTCCATCATACTACCGACATGTCTACCATGGCATCGATACTGACATTAATCCAAACCACCACGGGAATCACCATCCGTGGTTATACACATCCATCCCTGGTGCAACTATATCAGTGAGTATCATCTATCCATGATTAATAATTATCCATGAATATAACACCCCCCCCCCCCTCTCAAGGTATAATCCATTCATGGGCATAACTAATCCATCCTTGATCACAATTAATCCAGACCCATCATCTATCATGAGATATTTTATTCATAGAAACTACACTCGAATGAGTCATTGCCTGACTATGGCAACCATATCAAATCACAAATATATCCCGACCCCTAGCAAGACTTACTGCCATGACTTACTAAGCGGGAGACCCACGTCCAACGTGATCATGTCTACCCCGCCCTGCATCCCTTCACCCCAAGGGTGATTCAGTCAAGCTCTAAGGCGGTCGGTCCACAGTCTAACGAAACTAGCACCACCCCCACGGGGTAAAATAGTACCTAGCTCTGCGCATCCACGCACGTCAAGTGTGCCAAATAGCCGTGAGAACGTCCTCCAGCGCGTAGCATGTGAGAGACCCACTCCTCAATGGTAACCCTACGGAACCTAGTCTCCGTATTTCACATCGAGGTTCCCACAGTTTCATGGCTACTCTAAGCCATACTCACAAAATCTATACACTTATCTCATCAATATCCGGTGAGGGACGTACCCATACCACGTCTCAATAAAAACTAGTGGCCCCGTCACATACATCTCCATGCCCAAATCCTTGTAAACTCTTAAATTTGAATACTTTATTGAAAATTATTCGAACTTTCATCACATTACAAGGTTTGGTAGGGTTACCACAAACCCTTTAAAATGTACCCACAACCTTTACAAAATCTTTCTCTTTTCCCAGACATTTCCTTACCCTTTCTTATCCTAATCTTCCATAGAAGACCCTGCATCATCACCAATTAATCGTACTTAGTTTTCGGGGATTTCTTATGCATAGTACAATGTATTTTGTTTGGGGGAAGTTGCCAAATCATCACTCTTTGTTTTCCTTCGTTTCTGAGGGGGAGAATATCTAAATTCCTATTGTTTGTTGTTCAAATTGGGGATACCGGGAAAGTGCATCCTACTTTGCTACGTTTGATAAATCTAACACTGTTTCGTCGATTTGGGGGGGGGGAGGGGGGGAAGAATTTGCTAAGTGAGTATACCTTGTTCTTGGGGGGGAAAATTTCCTAAGTATCAAATATTGTGTTCTCATTTTCGGGGGAAATAAGCCCTATCTTGCTATGTCTGATAGATCTAACTTAGAATGATTTTTTTTTTTCTTCCCTTGCTATCATTCCTTTTCATCAAACGTTGTTCTCAGATTGAATGCTTCAGTTTGAGTCAATCGAAGTAAATTAACCTGGCCCCTGTGCAGCGGACTCCGAAGAGTCGGTCGGTTGGGATTCTTAGCTGTCAGTGAGACATGCAACCATCTTAGTCTTACTTCGAGAGATTCATTCTTCCGAGTTCGCTCTGATGCCAACTGTAACGCCTGCCCCTTTTCACCTGAAATCAGAGTCTATTTGTTTTTCTTTTGAAAATAAAGAGTGACAAAGGGCGCGGACGTCACGACACGAGTTAAGTCCGAGCTTCTAAAGCCCGGCCCTTAACTGGCCAACCCTACGTGCGCGTGGAACGAAGTCCACAAGAAAAGTTCACACGTAAATGTAAGCTCGCGGAATATAACTTAATGCGGAACATTATAATAGAGACTATCCTACTAGTTTTAGATAGCAAGGAAGCACTGGCGCTTAAATTACTAAAATACTCCTAAATTCATAATTATATCTCAAAGTAATAATGTACAAAATAAAGATCAAACCATAGTAAGAAATCTGCATTATTACAATCCAACGAGCTACGCTACACAAATTACATTTCCAAAATAAAACTTAAATAAACTAAACAGTTAGCTTTCCCAAGCTCCTAAGCTTGGCCCCCATCTCGTCCTCTGTTTCCGCCATCTCCTGCGTCATCAGCTAGAGTAGTAGTAGGGCGTTAGACAACGCGTCCAGTAGGACTCCGAGTAGGGCTAACACATGGATTAGTGATAACAAAGCATATAGATAATATTATAACGAAAAACCATAAAATGAATGCTATGCCATTGGTGTCTGTGTTATGAATCCCACCCATCATCCATACCATCCTGCTGTCATATCCCCCTTGACGGCAAAACCTTGTCAAGATATAAACAATCACAAATCATCCCCCTTGACCACAAAACCTCGTCAAGATATAAACAATCACAAATCATCCCCCTTGACGGCAAAACCTCGTCAAGATATAAACAATCACAAATCATCCCCCTGAACGGCAAAACCTCGTCCAGATATAAAAAATCACAAATCATCCCCCTTGACGGCAAAACCTCGTCAAGATGTAAACAATCACAAATCATCCCCCTTGATGGCAAAACCTCGTCAAGATATAAACAATCACAAATCATCCCCCTTGATGGAAGAACCATCATCAAGGTATCATAATTACATACAACATCCCTGATAAATCAAACACATCAAAATATCCCCATGTCTGTTTATCGGTCGCCCAGACGGAGCATGGACTCCGGTTTCATTTCATCCTTCCCCTGTCATATCCCTCCCATGCCATGCATGAGATGTAGATGCCATATGCCATGTAATATATGTAAATCATAGTCATAAAACCCCTCTTAAAACAATCACATGATTTCCAAATAAATTAAAGGGAAACCATCACATAATACTTAACCCAAACCCATCTTAAAACATTCACATGATTTCCAAAATAAATTAAAGGAAAACATCACATAATACTTAATCCAAAACCCATATTAAAACATTCACATGATTTCAAAATAAATTAAAGGAAAACATCACATAATACTTAATCCATGGCTTACAAAAAGGTAGGAATCCTACCGAATACCGACTAGAGTCCTTTTTCGTTTTCGTCCGTTCCCGAATCCGGTCACCGATCGCGCACCGTTTGCGATGTCCTGTACCTTATTTATACATTACCAAATCAGGCCATATATTTAACCATTATTAAACCCCAAATTCATGCCTTAGTGGGGTTCGGCCATACACCATAGCCGAACCTCACTAACTAGGCTTTGTGGGTCTCATTTAATCCATCAACTATTTTAATCACATGAATCTAAAAAATCAGCCCCCTAGGCTTTATTTAACCATACATAAATTTGATACTTAGAGCCCCTAAGTCCATGGTCATCTTCCATGGAGTTCTCGAATTTGGCCATTAATTACGGTTTTGCCACTACCCCTTTTTCCATGGCTAATCACTCATTCATTCATGCATGATTAAGTCCATAATTGATCATAGACTTGGATCCCTAACTTAGGTCCGTTAATGACCCATCAACCATGTCACATGATCATTAAACTTAGCCATTTAATTAACCCCAAACTCCATTCCTTTCAATATATACATACACATTAATCTTAGGCCAAAAAAAAATGATCTACAATTAGGTTCATTAAAAATCAGCCCTTATTAACTTAACCAAATCCCCATTTTTCCTTGGTCTTTGGTTACACTTTAGATTCATCATAAGTCCCTCCATTGAGAGAACCTAAACCATACAGTTAATTCATCATTCCTTAATCATATTTAAGTCCATTAACTTAGCCACATTAAGTGGTTCATATAGTTGGGTCATGGGTTCATCATTCCTTGGTGACAATTAAGACCATAAAAACATTAACCTTCATCCATGGATTCCCTCATTTAAAAACCCCTTTTAAAATTACCATTATTCTTTCATTCAAAACCTTCAAAATCATTAACCCCTTTAATCAACATTATGTTTATCATTTTGAGTTCATCAACATTACCAACCTTCCCCACTGAAATCACTTAACCACCTTCCATGCTTTTCTTCACTATCATCCCTTTGAAACTTCCAAACACTTGACCCTTTTTTTTTTAAGCCTCCAACACATTAACACCTTACTCCACATTTTCTATCCTTTTAAACCCATTTAAAAACCACCATCACATTACCATAGGATTTAAAAACATTGCATCCCTAAAATCTCTCCATGGTTTCATTTTTTAAAACATTATTTCCCACACTTAAAAATCCATTTTAAACTATCCCATTCTCAACCATTCCTCCCTATTTTTACACCCTTCAAATTTACCACCACATAACCCTAAAAATCATAAATTATCCTCCATAGCTTCCATTCTTTAAAACCCTCATAAACCACATAATCACCTACCATTTCATCACCATAGGGTTCGGCCATTCACCATGGCCGAACCCATGGTTCATGATCAATCATTTTGGTACATTTCCTTGAGTCCATTAATGACTCATTTAGTCATGCCATACTTCCCATTCTTTTTATGGTTTCCAAAACACTTAATTCATCAATGTTTCCCCATGCCTTTTCAGGCTACCAACACCATTCACACCTCCCATGCATTTCCTCATTTAAGCCCCTTTAAAAATTTCCTACATTTAATCACTAGAAACCCTAATAATCCTAATCACTCCTTCCACGAATTTCTTCATTTAACAACCCTTTACAAATCACCATATTTAATCATTAGCACCTTAAAAAACATAAACCATCTTTCCATGATTTTCATTCAAGATCCCTTTAAAAAGAATTACCACATTTGATCAATAAACACTTACAAACCCTAAATCATCCTCCATTCTTTAAAACCCTAAAAAATCATACATCACTTAATTACCCACCATGGGGTTCGGCCATGCTGCATGGCCGAACCCTATGGCCAGTAACTTTCTTCCAAATTTACATAATTCCATATTTAAATAATCTAAATACATTATATCCTTAACCCATTTACTCTTTTTTTTTTCTTAACCCTAATTTACCCATTTAGGGTTAGCCCATCTTTCCATCCTTCCATTTGATGGATTTGAGATCTAAGGCCTATGATCATTTGGTCACCATCAACTTTAACAAAAATGGATCCCAAATCTTAAACCCTAAAAATCCAAATCTCTTGTTTTAGAAAATACTTACAATCCGTCAGTCTCCTCCGACTTTCTTGGCTCTCGTCAGACTCCTTGGCCTCCATTCTTCTTCCTCTCCTTGTTTGATCGGCTAAGATGTTTGATCCATGGTGAAAACCTCAAGGCTTGGGTTCGGCCAAGGTAAGGTTAGATTTGAGAGAGAGAGAGAGGAAGAATGGAGATGAGAAAGGTGTCTCAAGGTTTTTACCTTGAGGTGGTGGGCCAACACTTGGATTTTTCTTCCTCTCCCTAAGCTCTTCTCCTTCTTCTCCCTTAGTTTTCTTCTTCTTTCTCTTCCTAGTGTGGGACGGCAATGGGAGAGTGAAAAATGGGAAGACTAAAATGAGAATGGAATAAGAGATGGGAAAGAAAAATAAAGTTTATCTCATTTGAGTTGGGCAATTAATTCCTCCACCTACCATAAGATATTTTCCATGCTTTTTGAACCAACAACACAAGCCAACGTTTTTTTTTTTTCTTCTCTTAAAGTGAGGTGGTTTGGTCTCCCCTCTTTGACCACCTTTTTTACTAGTTTAATTAATTAATTAATTGGATAATTAACTTAGGTTAATTATTCCTTACTTAACCTAATTCCATTATTCCACCCATGGTTGACCAATTCAACCATGGTGGCCGGCCCCACCAATCCTTGGTCCCCACGCCACCTCACTTGGTGAGGTGGAGGTGGGTCCCATTTGGCCATGTCACCTTAGTCTAATTAACATTGACTTAGGTAATTTAAACCCATCCAATCCATTTCCCCTTATTGGATCACCATTGGGCCCATGGCCCAATTACATCCACCTCCTACCCATTTACCTTAGAGCTTACATCCTTTTGATCCATTGGATCCCAAATGGGTATTGGACCCAATTTAACCATCCTTGGCCCAATTTGACCATCATTGACCATTAAGATATATTAAATCCAATCCATGGTCCATTGGGCCATATTTGGGCCTTTGTCCAAATTTTGATCCAGTTACCATCTATTCCATCAATTTTCCCAATTTCCATCATTAAAATAAATAATATCCACATTTATATTGATTTAAAAATTTAGGGCTATTACATATTTAGTCTCATGGATCAATTACTGAAAGCCATTAGGGTCTATGTGAACCCAAATACATGATTACCCTTAAATATATAAGACCTTGTAAAACTATTAAGGTCTCAAGTTAAGAATGAAAGTTGTGAAATGAACATCTGTAATGCAAGGTTTCTAAATCACAATCCAGTGGTTTTGACGCTTGAAATACAGTCCTAAAATCGATGGTTTTGCAACTTGAAAGATGGGCCTACTTTCAATGGTCTTGAGATTACAAAACAATCCCACTAACAATGGTCTTGAGACTGAAAATCAGTCCCAAAAACCAACCAGCTAGGGGCTGAAATCCATCCCCAACATCCAACCGATCATGGACTGAAAAAAAATCCATCCCCATTGCTAACAACTCTGGCTATCCCCATTGCTAACAACTCTGGCTGGTTGAAACAGTAACTTAGAGGAGAGCCCAAAGGAATTGTAATGGCCCATTGTGCATTTTTGTCAAACAGGTGGTGAGCAACCATTTCCTTTGCTACAGTTACGTCAGTTGGTTGTTCCTAGTCCTCTTCAAATGAGGCTTACACAAGTTTGGAGAGCACACACCACCTCCATGGAAACCAAAACCATATGACCCACCGTGTTGACTCCTTTATATGTTACTACCTTAAAGGCTACTCCCATATGATCCTCCAAGTTCATAATACATCAAATTTTAAACTTCCTAATAGGTTCTTATCATCATAAAGCATCATAAATTCGACATACCTCGAGGATTTTATGATTTTGTTGGCGTGAATCGAAGAGGGCTCGGTTTGATTTTGGAGTTTTCTTTCTCCTTCTTTGTTTTCTTCTTTCTTTTCCTCCTTCCTTTCGAATCTTTCTTCTTTCTTATTTTTCTTCTTCCTTCTCTCTTTTGGTTTTGGAGATGGAGAAGGGAGAAGAGGGAAAAGGAGGGTACCACCAATGGAATGGAGAGGAAGAGGGGAAAGCGAGAATGAGAGAAATGGGGGAACCATTGGAGAAGGGAGAGGAATGAGCACTTGCTCATTTCTCTCTCCTCTTTAGTAAAAAGGGGTGGGTGGTGGTGGGGTGCAATAATGGTGTTGCATTAAATGAGGTGAAATGACATATAAAGTGGTGGTTGGGTTGCCATGTGGCATACCACCTCATCACTAAATTTTCATTAATTAATAATCCACCCTATTAAATAATAGTTAGATTAAAATCTAATTACTTAATTAAATCATCCTTCTAATTTCGCATCTTAATTAATTATTCTTTTGATCTCACTCCATTACATAATACATAACTAAATTACCCAATTAATTAAGTTACCATCAATTTCTCTTAATTTGTTAATTATCTCTCCAATTAACTTCAAAATTTCTACAAATCTCCAATCAGAGTTTGAATCTCAAGGTTTCATTCAAATTAATCGAAGAAAATTACAGTGTGCCCCAGAGTCGGAACTCTGAGTCATCACATATTCGTTGGGTTATGACCATTTGTGCACATGTGCTATGCTTAGATGAGTTAAGTTTTGCATGATTCGTCGATTAGTTTTCGTTCGTTGGGATGCATGGGTAGGGGACATGCATTATAATATGACATGTATTTTTGTAAGATAATCTTTAAATTTATTTGGATTTTTTGTTGTATGCTTAGTTGATATTGTCATGTGCATAAGTCTTTTATGGTTATTTCCTTCTCTGGGCATAGAGCTCATCCCCTACATTTCAGGAAATCCATTGGAAGGAGAAGCCCGTCAGGCTGATCCCTGGGAGGGACGTTGCGGGGAGCATTGGCTTAATAGTAGTTTTTACTTTGTTAGGAATTTTCTAGATTTTATTTGAGGAGCGAGACACAACAAATATCACTTGATTTATTCGTAGTTTGGGATTGAGTTGTGCTTCTGTTTCCAGCTTGTAGTTGGGGATGCTTTGATTTGATTTGTTTTGATGTAGGACTTATCGTATGATTTAAGATTAGACCTCTTTATTGATAGAAAATTTTAGTTGTTAAACTATTGATTGATTCCATGCTGGATGAGGACTAATCCTTTATGGGAATGATGATTAATGAACATGGTTAATTTATTGCAATATTCTGCACTCTGATTACTTGCAATATTATTAATTGAGAGAAAATAAAAAATATGGAACCATGAATATGTCACTCACGTTATTGGATCGTGTTCAATTCGTGTAAGGCTCAGTTCGTTGTGTTAGAATGGGCGGATCTTTACAGTATGGTTATCAGAGTTTTGGTTCAACTCTTAGACTGTGTTGGGCCAAGATAATAGAAGTTGAATCTAGTTTTTACCATTTAGGCTAATGGGATAGAAATCCTTCTTAGGGCCGAAGATCAGGTTTTGATATCGGTGGTGTCGCTTAGTTAGCCCTGTAGATGATTGCTAATTGAATTCTTACATATTGTGAGACTGATGGAATTAAATTCCGCAGATATGGCAGGAAAAAACAATCGAAAGGACAAGGCAGCAGCTACTTCTAACATTGGAGATTGTGAAGTTACTCAAGATGTCAGAGAAGGTGTGGTGGAAAGCACTGAATCTGGAGGACCAACAAACCCTCCACCACCTCCTCCACTTCACACTGAGCAGTCTCCTTATCCGATCAACCCTGAGACCAGGGAAGTGTATCAAGCAATCCATGAGTCAATGGGTGTAACGCCTTGCCCTTTTTCACTCACCACAAATCAGAGTATATATATATATATTCTTTAAATGAGTAAGAAAGAGCGGGTGGTCACGACGCGAGTTAAGTCCAAGTTTCCAAAACCCGAACCTTAACTGGCCACCTTTACGTGTGCGTGGACTAAGTCCAGTTAAATATTGCACACGTTTTTCTGAATACTTGAGGAATAATATATATGAATAAAATGTTATCCATATTCATGACATCATTAAGCAAGGAAAACCAATCACCATATAACTTAAAATAAAATATAAGATAATCAAACCATAGCAAATAGTTTCTAAGTTATTACAATCCAAAATATCAATCCTCCCAATACATCATAACATCAAAATCAAGTAAATTAAACTTCATTCATTCCAAACTCCTATGCTTGGTTCCCTTCATGTCTCATGTCTTTTTCCTTGTCATTCCCTGTTCCATCATCTATAGGGTAGAAGCAGGGCATCAGTCAACATGCCCAGTATGTATTCCAAGTAGGGTTATGGTACACATAGGAGTAATATAAAATCAAGATAGATATATCATATCATGATTGTAAAACATCTCATAAGTAGAAAAAACAATGCATGATGTCCATATCATAATCATCTTTACTTATGTGTCATATCATGGGCGTCAATGCCAAATGATCACTCACCCAATCTCCATATCCAGTCACATCATATATAAATAGTTTCCTTGATAAATCGCCATATCAAGGTGTTCCCTTGGCCAATTACGTCCGTAGTGTTTTATGACGGCACCACCAGGTCACTGTATACCTCCCCACATATTATTAATCGGAATTACCGATGGAGTGTGGACTCCTCCCTCTGTACAGGGTTTCAGGACTGTCTACCCAGGAGCTCTTTGGCCCAAATTATGCCGTACCCATTTCTAGCAATCCCGGACAAGGCCAAAATCTTAACAGTTTACATAGCTTCATTCAAGCTAGTCTCAAGCCCAAGTCATGTCCGGACCGCTCATAACGTGGCTTTCTGGTCACATGTACTCCCTCTCATGCCATGCATGAGATAATGTGTGTAACTATGCCATTTCATTTCAAATTACATATTATCATTGAAAACCAGTTCATAAACATATACCATTTGTTTAACCAAATTAAACATCATATTTGGAATAAAAACCAGTGTCATATATATAATCCATAGTGTCTCAATAAGGTAGGAATCGTACCAATGTCCAGTATTCTATCCTTGCAGTCTTGTGAGGATAATGCTTACGATCGCGTAAAATGAATCACGATCCTTTTGCGAATCTCTTTACCTTATCAAATTCAATCACATATATTAATTTGATTTTCCATTTTAATTTCATCATCCCTTACATCCTTCCAGATAGACAAAGGCATCTGGAAAATAATTTAAAAATAAAACATTCTAATTCAGTCGACTGAATCATGACCAATTACTATTCTCTGCATTACCTGCAGACTTTCAATCGACTAAATAATAATATTCAGTCGGCTGAAACATAACTAGGTACTGTATAAACTTGACGTGTAACCTTTCAGTCGAATGAATCATAGATTCAATCTATTGACTTTGGGTCAAATCCTCTGTGTTCTCGGTCAATACACTTTCAGTCGACTGAATCACAGATTCAGTCGGCTGACTTTGGATCAGATCATTTGTGTACTCGGCCAGTATACATTCAATCAACTGAATATTTGATTCAGTCCACTGAATTATCAATAAGTCGTTTACTTGTTTGGTAAGTAATACCCTCTGTCGACTGAATCATCGGTTGAAACACACCAGATCACTTACTTGTTTGGTACGTATATGTTCAGTCAACTGAATAGAGATTCAGTCGACTTAAATACTAATGGATCCCATCTGTGTTTAGCCAGTGTACTTTCAGTCGGCTGAATCATAGGATTCAGTCAGCTGAAACACCCAGATATCCCTTATGTGCTCAGCCAGCCCACTTTCAGTCGACTGAATCCTGAGATTCAGTCAGCTGATTTTTTGTCAGTCCTTTTTGTTTGCTTATTTTGTTAAGCCCTTCTACATGAAATCCATCCTTATCATTCTTAAACATGGATTTCATCTTCAACCCTTTTCTTAGTGAACTTACTCTACCCACTAGCAATGGCTAGGATATTTTCCATAATTTATTTAATCTTTGTATCATTATAACATGGTTTTGGACTCAATATTTTGGTTGTTTGTTTCAACCTATAACCATTCTTTGAATGGATTTCTAACTTCATGGCCATATAACTGATTGGCCATCGATTCCACCTAATTATGGAACCTATGGGTTTGGCCATACCATGGCCAAACCTATGGTTTCCTTGGATTCATTCCTATGTTGTTAAGCCGTAAACATACCTTCTTTCCCATCTATTTCTTTTATTTTTGATCTGTATTTCCTTCCTTAATCCTTCTTCTTCCTTTGCTCTTCAAAAGTCTCCAAGTATAGAGATAAAAGTGGGAGAGAGAGAGAGGAGAGGAGATGAGGCAAAATCCTTGTGCAAGGGGAGGAGTCGGCCAAGGAATGTAAACAACCCCTTTGGCTGGTGTCTTTTGTATAACAGCCTTGTCTCTTCACTTTCCCTCATTAAGATTTGTCTAATCCATGTGTCCCTTGGCTTAACCAAGGAGCCTCTTGGCTTAAACCAAGAAAACTATTTGACCTCCAATGGGTCCCTTCGTTTCACCCCCTTTGAGATGGAAGCCTTTCATCTTCCCAACTCAAACAATATTTTAACTTAATTGAACTCACTTATGGTTGACCAAGTCAACCATGACATGGCCGGCAATGCATGTGGTGACTCGGTCAGCACATGGCATTCGGGTCCCACCTTGGCCATGTCACCCGATGTGTAACACCCCGATCTTTTTCACTCGTTGAAAATCAGAGTATATATATATATACATATATGTATGTATATATATATATACATATATGTATGTATATATAACTGAGTGAGAGAGAGCGGGGACGTCACGACGCGAGCTAAGTCCAAGTTTCCAAAACCCGACCCTTAACTGGCCACCAATACGTGTGCGTGGACTAAATCCACATTAAACATTTCACACGCATTACTGAAATATTTGCGGAATTATTATATGAATAAGATACCATTCATATACATATCGTTATTATTAAGCAAGGAAGCCGATCACCATATAATTAACTGAAACTTAAATTAATATCAAACCACAGCAAAAGTAATTCTAAGTTATTACAATTCCAAAAAATAATAGTTCTCTCAATACATCATTCCAAAATCAAGCTAAGTAATATAAGCATAAATCTGCCGAAGCACCTACACTTGGCTCCCTTCATGTCCCATGTCCTTGTCATTTCCTGTTCCATCATCTATAGGGTAGAAGTAGGGCGGTAGTCAATATGCCCAGTAGGAATTCCAAATAGGGTTATTTACACATAGGATCAATATAAAGTCAAGATAAGTATATCGTCTCAAAACTGTAAAACATCTCATAATACTAAAAACAGCGCATGATACTCATATCAAAATCATGCTCATGTATGTGTCATGTCATGGGTGTCATATGCCAATGATCTCTCACCCAAATTCCATATCCAATCGCAACACAAGTCATATCAATAGTTTCCTTGATAAATAAAGCTATATCAAGGTGTTCCCTTGGCCATTTACGTCCGCAATGTTTTGTGATGGCACCACCAAGTCACTGTTATACCTCTCCACATATGTTAATCGGAATTACCAATGGAGTGTGGACTTCTCCCTCTGCGCGGGGTTTCGAGACTATTTATCCAGGAGCTCATTGGCCCAGATTACGTCATACCCATTTCTAACAATCCCGGACAAGGCCAACATATCAATAGTTCACATAGTTTCATACAAGCTAGTCTCAAGCCCAAAGTCATCTACGGACAGCTCATAACTTGGCTTGTTGTCCCATGTACTCCCTCCCATGCCATGCATGAGATCATGAATGCACTAATACCATTTCATTTCAAATTACATAAAACCATTTGAAAATCAGTTCATATACATATACCAATTGTTTAACCCAAATTAAATCATCCCATTTAGAAATAAAACCAGTAGCAAATATATAATCCTCAGTGTCTCAACAAGGTAGGAATCCTACCAACGTCCAGTATATTATCCTTGCTATTTTGTGAATATAACGTTCAACGATCACATCACAACGAATCGCAACCCTTTGCGCATCTCCTTTCCTTATTTAAATCACATCAATAAATCAATCTAACTATACATTTAATGTCATCATCCCTTACATCCTTCCAGATGTACAGTAGCATCTGGAAAATATTTAAAAATTATTCTTTTCAATTTAGTCGACTGAATGATGTCCAGATACAGTCATTTGTCTTACCCGAAACTTTCAGTAGACTAAAATACATATTCAGTCTGCTGAAACATGACTTGGAATTGTTTAACCTTGACTCGTTACCTTTCAGTCGACTGAATGATAGATTCAGCCGACTGACTCTGAGTCAAACCCTCTGTATTCTCGGTGAATACCAGTTCTGTCGACTGAATCATAGATTCAGTCGGCTGACTTTGGATTAGATTATTTGTTTGTTCAGCCAGTTCACATTCAGTCGGCTGAATTATCAACCAACCCTTTACGTGTTCAATAAGCATCCCTTCGGTCGACTGAATCATAGATTCAGTCGGCTGAAACACGCTAGATTACTTTGCTTGTTTGATACGTTTAGGTTCAGTCGACTGAATCTATGATTCAGTCGGTTGAACCACCAACAAATCCCATATATTTAATCCAGTCCATGTTCAGTCCACTGAATCACAAGATTCAGTCGGCTGAAACTCCCAGAAACTCTTTTATGTTTTGGCCGATACCAGTTCAGTCAACTGAATCCTAGATTTAGTTGACTGACTGTTTGTCAGTCTCTTTTGTTTGCTTGTTTGGTTAGATCATTCCACATGGAATCCATTCCTTATCATTTTAAAACATAGATAATACCATTCATATCACTCTCAGTGAGTTTACTCTACCTTCTAGCCAAAGCTAGAGTCTTTTCCATTATTCATTCCAACCTTTGTACCGTTAAAACATGATTCTGAATTCAATCCTTTGATTGTTGGTTTTCAACACATATCCATTCCTCAAATGGTTTTCCATATGGATCCCTACGTCGTTACATTCCATTTAGAATTAGGAATAGGCGTAATCGGACATGCTTTTTCCATATCTAATCGTTATTTGGGTACCATATTAACTTCTAGCAATCCCTGACAAGGCCAACATATCAATAGTTCACATAGCTTCATACAAGCTAGTCGCAAGCCCAAAGTCATGTTCGGACAGCTCATAACTTGGCTTGTTGTCCCATGTACTCCCTCCCATGCCATGCATGAGATCATGAATGCAATAATGCCATTTCATTTCAAATTACATAAAACCATTTGAAAGTCAGTTCATATACATGTACCAATTGTTTAACCCAAATTAAGTCTTCACATTTAGAAATAAAACCAGTAGCAAATATATAATCCACAGTGTCTCAACAAGGTAGGAATCCTACCAACATTCAGTATATTATCCTTGCTGTTTTGTGAAGATAACGTTCAACGATCACGTCACAACTAATCGCAACCCTTTACGAATCTCCTTTCCTTATTTAATCACATCAATAAATCAATCTGACTATACATTTAATTTTCATCATCCCTTACATCCTGCCAGATGAACAGTAACATCTTGAAAATATTTAAAAATTATTCTTTTCAATTCAGTCGACTGAATCATGTTCAGATATAGTCCTTTGTCTTACCCGCAAACTTTCAGTAGACTGAAATACATATTCAGTCTGCTGAAACAGCAACTCGGAATTGTTTAACCTTGACTCGTAACCTTTTCAGTTGACTGAATCATAGATTCAGCCGACTGACTTTGAGTCAAACCATCTGTATTCTCGGTCAATACTAGTTCTGTCGACTGAATCACAGATTCAATCGGCTGACTTTCGATCAGATTATTTATTTGTTCGGCCAGTTCACATTCAATCGACTGAATGAAAGATTCAGTGGCTGAATTATCAACCAACCCTTTACGCATTCAATGAGCATCTCTTCAGCCGATTGAAACACACCAGATTACTTTGCTTGTTTGATACGTTTAGGTTCAGTCAAGCGAATCATAGATTCAGTCGTCTGAACCACCAACAAATCCCAAATATTTAATCTAGTCCATGTTCAGTCAACTGAATCACAAGATTTAGTCAGCTAAAACTCCCAGAAACTCTTTTCTGTTTTGGCCGATACCAGTTCAGTCGACTGAATCTGGGATTCAGTTGATTGACTGTTTGTTAGTCTCTTTTGTTTGCTTATTTGGTTAGATCCTTCCTCATGGAATTCATTCCTTATCATTTTAAAACATAGATAATACCATTCATATCACTCTCAGTGAGTTTACTCTACCTTCTAGCCAAAGCTAGAGTCTTTTCCATTATTCATTCCAACCTTTGTACCATTAAAACATGATTCTGAATTCAATCCTTTGGTTGTTGGTTTTCAACACATATCCATTCCTCTATGTTTCCATATGGATCCCTACGTCGTTACATTCCATTTAGGATTAGGAATAGGCGTAATCAGACCTGTTTTTTCCATATCTATTGTTATTTGTGTACCATATTAATTTCTTTGGGTTGGGCTTCGATTGAATCGAGAAATAGCTTTGATTGTACATCTTTTTGATATAAGGTATCCTCCGGATAATTTAAATCGAAGCAAGCAATTTGATGTCCGACTCGGGCCTATATGACTGACCGATCGATAGAAATACTCCAACACTCCGCGAAGAGCCTACATCGAGGTGCCAAACCTTTCCGTCGATGTGAACTCTTGGGGAAGGTCAGCCTGTTATCCCTAGAGTAACTTTTATCCGTTGGGTAATAGCCCTTCCACTTGGCACCGTCGGATAACTAAGGCCGACTTTCATCCCTACTCGACGGGGGGGTCTTGCAGTCAAGCTCCCTTCTGCCTTTGCACTCGAGGGTTCAAATGGATTTCCAATTCCATGGCCCTATAATTGTTTGGCCAGCCCTTCCAACCAAATGTGGAACCCATAGGGTCGGCCACACCATGGCCAAAACTATGGATCACCCTTAATATTAATCCTATGCTATTAAACTCAAAACATACCTTCTTTTCCCGTTTCCTTCTTTTTCTTTTGGTCTGTTTCTTTCCTTCCTTAGACCTTCCTCTTCCATCCTTGCTCTTCAGTTTCTCCAAGTATAGAGATGGAATGGAAAAGAGAGATGAGAGGAATCTCTTGGTGTGCAGGAAATGGGTTCGGCCAAGGGGTATGGTGTGCCCCTTGTTGGTATCTTTTAGGTAAAGGCCTTAGACTATCCAACTTCCTCATTATGTTTTTGTCTAACCAACGAGTCCCTTGGTTTAACCAAGGACTACCTTGACTTAAACCAAGGAGATTCTTTGTCTTCCATCAAGTTTGCCTTGAGATAGAAACTTTCCATTTCCCACTTCAACTCACCTTGACTCAAGCATTACTTAATTCCTTTGAACTCACTCATGGTTGACCAAGTAAACCATGACTTAGCCGACCATGCACCACATGGCATTTAGGTCCCATCTTGGCCATATCACTCGATGATGTGGCACCTTGTCTAGTTGGCTTCTATGCATGCCACATGGCAATGCCACATCACCCACATGCCACCTCACTTGATGAGGTGGATTTAATGTGTTGGGTTTTAATTGGGTAGCTGGCCCAATTACTTTGACCTTACCCAATTACTTTAAATTTAAGTTCACTATGACCCATTGGGTCCCAATTGGATGATTGACCCATTTAATTAGACTTTAACCCAATTAATTGAAAATCGAACTTACCCATGATCCATTGGGTCTTAATTGGGTAATTAACCCATTTCCTTACCCATCTAAGGTCCATTCCAATTATTTAATCTCAAATTCAATCAATTTGTTATTTAAGTAGACCCATTCAATATAGTTATACGTAATTAAAATTCGGGGTGTTACACAATGATGTTGCCTCCTTGTCTACTAGGCTTCCATGTGATGACATGAATGCCACATGGCAATGCCACATCACTCACATGCCACATCACTTGATGAGGTGGATTTTAATGGATTAAATACATTAATTATTCAATTCAAATAGTTTAATTAAACTTACTCAATTACTTTAAAATTAAGCTCATCTAGGATCCATTGGGTCTTAATTGGGTAATTGACCTATTTACTTCAAACTTACCCAATTACTTTAAAATCAAGCTCATCCATAACCCATTGAGTCTTAATTGGATAATTGACCCATTTCTTGCCCATCTAATGTCAATTTCCACTTTTTAAATTCAAATTCCATTAAATTGAAATCCAAATGGGCCAATCCAATTTATATTATAATATGAGGAAGTCCGAGGTGTTACAATATTACCCTCTTTTTGAAATTTTTGTCCCGAAAATCGAGCGAAGTAGGGTTTCAAACAAATTACACAAATAGTTCAGGATGAGCTGCTCTCATTTCTGTCTCAAGTTCCCGAGTGGGTTCCTCATTACCATGTCGATGCCATGCCACTTTGACAAACGAAGTTGCTTGGTTCTGTAACACCCTTGTTCCTCTCAATCACTCTGACAGGTCTTTCGACGTAAGATACATCACTTTGCACTTCTATGTCTTGCAATTCAACACGTACGATGGGTCAGGGTTGTACTTCCTTAGCATGGAAACATGGAATACATTGTGCAGTCTTGACAACTGTGAAGGGAGTATCAAACGATAGGCCACTTCCCCCAACCTTTCATGGATTGGAAAGGGTCCCACAAATCTGGGTGACAACTTCTCTTTCTTTCCAAATCTCATGTGTCCCTTCGTGGCGAGACATTCAAGAACACTAAGTCTCCCACATCAAACTCAAGAAATCTTCTCCTTTTGTCAACGTAGCTCTTCTGACGACTCTGTGCTGTGAGCAGATGCTGTCATATCACTTGATCTGTTCCGTGGTCTCTGCAACCAGATCAGGTCCAATAAGAGCAGGCTCATCGGCCTCTTTCCAACATACTGGAGATCTACAAGGTCTATCATACAATGCCTCAAATGGAGTCATCTTGAGGCTTGCCTGGTAACTGTTGTTGTATGAGAACTCAACCAGTGATCGATGATCTTCCCAACCACCCTTGAAGTCTAACATGCAGGCTCTCAGCATATCTTCCAATGTTTGTACTGTTCTCTCTGACTGACAGTCAGTCTATGGATGAAAAGTTGTGCTGATTAATAAACTTGTTCCCATAGCCGACTGCATGCTCTTTGCCACACCCTGCCGGTGAATCGACCATCTCTGTCTGACACAATAGTCCTGGGTATACCATGTAGCCTGATGATGTCTTTAGTATACCGCCGTCCCGAAGTTTCAAAGAGTCTGTCATCTTGATTGGGAGAAAATGTGCAAACTTGGTCAGACGGTCCACTACAACCCAGATTGCATCGTTACCCTTTGAAGACCTCGGCAGTCCTGTCACAAAATCCATGGAGATATGTTCTCATTTCCATTCGAGCACAGGTAGAGGTTTGAGTAGTTCGGGCTTCTTATATTCTGTATTGATTTACTGACAAGTAAGGCAGTGAGAAACAAAGTCAGCCACGTCTCTTTTGAGTCCATGCCACCAATAATGTCTCTTCAGATCATGGTACATTTTGGTGCTACCCGGATGAATAGAGAGTTTTGTTTGATGAGCTTCGATCAACAATTCTCTTCTGCAAGTTTGAGGCACATATGTCCTTCCTCAGAATGAGAGACCTTGTCCAGGTCGTAATTTCCATTCTGGTATGACCTTTTCCAGTCGACATTTTGGCCCACATTTCTGCCACTTCAGGATCTATCCGCTGTTCTTGTTCAATTTTAAAGACCATACTAGACCATACCATCAGATTATACATGCTCCCATGATCTTTGATGTACAAATTGAACTCTCGGATGGTCGTCAGCATTTCCCATTCTTTCATAATTAGACTGGCCAGAGTTGCATGTGAAATTCGATTGAGGGCATCTGCCACTTTGTACGCCTTGCAAGAATGATATCGTAGTGCAAATTCATAATTTTGCAGATATTCCATCCATCTACGCTGTCTCAAATTGAGTTCCTTTTGATCGAATACATACTTTAAGCTCTTATGGTCAGAAAATACTTCAAATTTCTCACCATATAGACAGTGTCTCTAGTTTTTGAGAGCGAAGACCACTGTAGCTAATTCCAAATCATGAGTGGGATAGTTGCATTCATGGATTTTCTGTTACCTTGAACCATATGCCACTACATGATGACTTTGAGTGAGAGAGCACCCAAGTTCTTCTCCTGAAGCATCATAGTATACTTCATATCCCTTGCGTCTCTCCGGCAAGATCAGGATGGGAGCGGTGGTAAGCATCTGTTTCAAATCCTAAAACCTTTGATCGCACACGTCCTACCATTCAAATTTGACTCCTTTCTAAGTTAGTCGAGTGAGTGGAGCTGCAATCTTGGAGAAGTCCATAATCAATTTTCGATAGTAGCCAACCAGTCCTAGAAAGTTGCGGATTTCGGTCACATTCTTCAATGCTTTACAGTCTCTAACGGTTGCTACTTTAGCTGGGTCCACGTCTATAGAAATACTGATATGATGTGTCCCAAAAAGTTTACTTCAGATAGCTAGAATTCGCACTTGCTTGCTTTGGCATATAACTGATTCTTTTTCAATGTGTCCAAAACTATCCTCAAATGCTCAGCATGCTCCTCCCGACTGGTGGAATAAATCAGAATATCGTCAATGAAGACAATCACGAACTTATCCAGATAAGGACGAAATATTCTGTTCATCAGACCCATGAACACGGTTGGTGCATTTGTGAGTCCAAAAGGCATGACTACATATTCATACAACCCATACCGAGTTCTGAAAGCCGTCTTTTCTATATCCACGTCCCTGGCACGGATTTGATGGTAGCCTGACATAAGATCAATTTTGGAGAAATGGCTAGAGCCTCTGAGTTGATCGAACAGATCATCAATTCTGGGTAGAGGGTACTTCTTCCTGAGAATGAGCTGATTCAATTTCCTGTAATCCACACACATCCGAAGAGTACCATCTTTTTTCTTTACGAACAATACATGTGCTCCCCAGGATGAGGTGATGTGCCAGATGCATCCTAGTCTGAGCAACTCATCAATTTGTTTCATCAGCTTAGACATTTCTGCTGGGGCCATCCGATAATGAGGCAATGATACAAGAGTAGTGCCAGGATAGAGTTTAATCTCGAAATAAATCTCTCTTTTTGGAGACAAGCCAGGGAGTTCGGTTGGAAATACCCTTGTGTAGTCTTTCACTACAGCAGGTAGTTCTTTCATCAGCGCCTTGTCTAGTCTGATACTGTTTAGTACGAGATGGTTCATTTCTTCATGTAATCTCCTGGTCATAAGAATGCTATGCTGTTGGCGTGTACTATAAACCGTTTTCCCTCGGGTGACCAGAATATCACTCTGCCAAGGTGCAATAGTCGGATTTTAGTGCAATAAATTTATTGGCTATTATTTATTTTTAATTGTTAAAAATTAAGATTTATAGTTGGAATGGATGTTAGATGGATCAAAGTTGGGGCAATGGCCCAAGTATGGTCCAATGGACCATGGATAGGATTAATTCTATTTAATTGGGTCAACGATGGTCAATCGGGTCAAATACCCAATTGGGACCCAATGGGTCAAGATGGATTGATGATTAGGGTAAATGGGTAAGGAGTGGATTTAATTGGGTCATGGACCCAATTAAGATCAAAGGCATGGGGTCCACCTCATCAAGTGAGGTGGCAAAGGTATGAGGTAGTATCCAAGTGGCATAACCAAGTTTGGTCCCACTCCACCTCATCAAGTGAGGTGGCATGTGGACTATGGCACAAGTGGGGCCGGCCACTATCATTGACTTGGTCAACCATGGGTGAGTCAAAGGTGAATTAAAGAGGATTAAGTGTAGCGAGTGGAATTAAATTATTTAATTAAATCACCTAAGTTAAATGGAAATAAAATCAATGCTTGAGTTAGGAGTTGAGTTTCATTTAAATGGAGTGAGTCAAATGGGGGTGAGTCACATGACAGATAAAAAAAAGATGGAGTGAGTCAAAGGAGGAGAGAGGGGGGGGGGGGGGGGGGGGGTGTTGGTTTCCATCTCATGGAAACCACCAAGCGATGAGGGTGGCGTATGCCATGTGGAGGCATGCAAGACCATAGTTGGTCAAAGGAGAGGTGGGGTTCCATCTCATGCAAACCACTAACCACCAAAGGAAACCACCAAGCCCAAAACCTTTGGATGAGGGTCATGTATGCCATCTGGAGGCATGCAAGACCATGGTTGGTCAAAGGAGAGGTGGTGGTTCCATCTCATGCAAACCACTAACCACCAAAAGGAAACCACACTGATGAGGGTGGTATGTGCCATGTGGAGGGCATGCACTCCCTTGTTTGGTCAAAGGACTCATGGGGAAGACTTCACATTGATGAGGGTGGAGTCTTACCCAAGTAAACCCTAGACAAGATGGAAAGAAGGCCTTTCATCTCATTCACTCTCTCACTCTCTCCCTCCCACTCAAGGCCGACCCTCACAAGACAAAGAAACACTAGAGTATTTTCCATTCTCTCCTCCTCTCCCTCACTCAAACCTACACTTCTTGGCCGAACCAGTCTTGGGGTTTTATCTTAATCAAGCTCACTCTTGGCCGAAGATCAAGGAGAAAGAAACAAGAGACTAAGGAAGGAGAAGATCTGAGGAGCAAGAAGGAGTGAAAGAAAACGAAGGAGTCGCGGAATCGGTACGTATGGTTTAGTGTGGTTTATAAATTAGAAGGAAGTTAAAGGAAACCTTGGAATTCCATTTGGATTGGAGAGTTGGCCAAAATATTATAGGCCATGGATTTAAAATCCATCCAAGAAATAAGATAGAAAATGGACAAACCCTAATGGGTAAGATAGGTTATGTAAATGATGGATTACTAAGGACACTATGTATATATGGTATAAGCATGAAAAAGATGGTCAAGGAACATGGTTCGGCCATTGCATGGCCGAACCCTAATATTGTTATGCAAATGGACCCCATGCATGTTTAATGTAAGGGGTGGATTATGATCAAAGATCATGGGTTGGCCTTGCATGGCCAAGCCCTAGATTGTTATGCATGGACCATTAAGGACTAAAAAGGGATTGGATGAGGTTCGGCCATGGTGTATGGCCGAACCCAATCAAGTGATCTAACCATTGGTATTTGATGGATAAGAGAAAATAATGAACCATAGGGTTCGGCCATGTTGTATGGCCGAACCCCATGGAAGGATGTTGGTAATTGTTAATGGGTTTTTAAGGATGAAAATCATAGATGTATGTTAGTGATTTTAAAAGGCTTTAAAGGATGATAATGATGGAAGATTATTGGTGATTTTAAGTGGGTTTGAATATTGTAAAGCATGATTTAAAATGAGGAGATGGTGAAGAACCGTGGACCATGGGTTCGGCCATGTTGTATGGCCGAACCCCATGGAGAAATATTGAGGTATTTACATGTATCTAGACCATGAAAATGATGGAGGAATGTTGGTAATTTCAATGGGTTTTAAATATGATAGATGATGATTTAAAATGATGGACCTAAGTGTATGATTAAACCCCCCATGGAGGGACTTTGGTTATGGACCTAATGGTTGTAAATGATTCAAAGGGAGGATGAAAATGAACATCATGGCCGAACCCCATGAACCATGTTGATGGATCATTTGTGGATCCATGCATGTAATAGTTAGCTATGGATCTATGTTTTGGACCTAAGTCATGTGCAAATAAGCTAAGTGATTAGCTATGGAAAGAATAATGGCTAAGATGGAAATATGGTGAAAAGATGAAGGACCATGGGTTCGGCCATGGTGTATGGCCGAACCCCATGGAGAATGTCTTATGGACTTAGGGTTTTCATTAATGTAAATGATTAACTAATGGAACGATGTTGGACTCACTGGGTTTAAAATAAAAGACTATGATTGTAAATGGAAAGGACATAGGATGATGTAGGGATGGTTGGAAATCAAAGGGATCATTGGTTTGATTTATTTATATGTAATAAGGTAACGAGATTTCACAAGCGGTGTACTATTGGTTTGACGCGATCAGTGATCGATTTTTGGACGGAAACACAAGGACTCGGTATTCGGACGTTGGTAGGATTCCTACCGCATTGAAAACCATGGAATATATATATGTGACGTTTTTACTTGAATTATTTTGGTATCAAATGATATGTCATAATGATGGGATTTTAATGCTATGATGTTTATTATTATTACATAGCATGTTGCACTTGCACCTCATGCATGGCATGGGAGGAATCAAATCAGAGGAGTCCACACTCCATTCGGATTTCCGATAAAGCAACCATGGAGTGGAATTCATACTGATTCCAAGGGATTTATGACTGAATTGTAACCGGAGTCCACGCTCCGTCGGGGCATCCGTAAGGCATTCGTGAGATACCTTGATGTGCATTATCCATCAAGAGGGATACTATGTTTGAAATGAAATCAGAGTCCACGCTCCGTCGGGGCGTCCGTAAGGCATTCGTGGGGATACCTTGATGTGCATTATCCATCAAGAGGGATACTATGTGTGTAACGCCCCGCCCTTTTTCACTCGCTTCTTCCCGTAAATTCAGAGTATATTTTTTTAAAAAACAGAGTAGAGTGATAGACCGCGGGACGTCATGACGCGAGCTAAGTCCGAACTTCCAAAGTCCGACCCTTGACTGGCCAACCCTATGTGTGTATGGACTCAGTCCAATAAAATGGTTCACACATAGCAATATCATCTTGCGGAGTAAAAATCATAACCTGCGGAATCATAACATCAATTTGCGAAATCATTATAGAACCAAGTTCTATTCCATTCAGATAGCAAAGTACGACAAGTCCTTATCCATAATTAAAACATCATAATTATCCAATAAATCATTCGACCATCTAAGTTATTACATTCCGGAATCCAAATACTCAAATACAAGTTCATGAGTAACTTTATTCAAATCATGTAAAATAAGTCTTCCAAGCTCCTATGCCTGGTCCGTCTTACCTTCATCGTTCCCTTGATTACATGTATCATCAATTAGGGTAGAAGTAGGGCGTTAGAACAATGCGCCCAGTAGGTATTCCAGTTACGGCTAACACATGGTTAGTACAAAACATATATTATAACATAATATATAAAACCAAGTAAAATCCATGCCATGCAATGATGACAAATATGCACTGAGTCCCACCCATCACATGTACATAAATGTACCCACCACATAGGCCTTCCGGACGCCCCGGCGGATTGTGGACCCTCCGGAACCTTCTTGATGGAAATCACATCAAGGTACCGCACACAGGTTTTTTGGACGCCCCGACGGAGTGTGACCCCTCAAGTTATAAATCCTCCACTCCATGCCATGCATGAGATGCCAATGAAACACACGCTATTTTAATAACATAAATATAGCATTTAGAATCACCTTTTGAAAACATATCCAACACATGCTATTTAAACAAAGAAACATAGCATTTGAAAATCATATAAAGCATATCCCTTGAAATATACATTTCATCAAATATAAGATAGAACTAGTGTACATAAATCCATGGTTTCAAAGAGGTGGAATCCTACCAAAGACCGTTCACGAGTCATTGCGTTCCCGTCCAAGATTCGATCACCGATCGCGCACCGTTTGCGAGACCCTTTACCTCATAATATAAAAATAAATCAACACCAAGTCCCACTTGATTACAAGGTTCTAAGTCCGTAAACAACACCCCATGGGGTTCGGCCATTCACCATGGCCAAAATCCATGGTCTACCATTTTTGTCCATAATTACAATAATGCCATTGTTCATAACCAAACTTGTCCATCAAACACAACTCATGGGGTTCAGCCATACACCATGGCCAAACCCATGATTCTCCACTTTGGCATGTAATTACCATTTTGCCACTACCTTCATCAATAATTCATAACACATGTTTGTATCCTTCCCTTTATTTCAAAATACACAAAATATAACTCATAAGTTTGATTCATGGGGTTTGGCCATATTCTTGGCCGAACCCATGATGTCCTTGTATTTTAATAAATTTACTTATATTAACCCACCAATCCAACTCCATGGTGTTCGGCCATACCCATGGCCGAACCTTATGGTTTCCAAAATCCTTATTTAGAAAGTCCCTATTTTTCCAATAACTTTCCATAAACAAAAAGATTTCTTTAAGTAACCTCCTCCTTCCATTCTTGGATAGTTTCCATAAATAATCTTCATGGTCTATAATTAGATACTTTCTAATTTCAATGTCCACCTTCCAAGAATAGAAACTTTCCAACATTAAACAAACTTCCATAAATAAATTCCCCTTTCCATAATTGGATAGTTTCTTAAATTAGAAACCCTCTTTCCAAAATTGGAGTGCTTTCCAATTTAGCAACCAATCCTTCCATAATTGGAAGTTTCCAAATTAAACTCCACCTTTCCATAATTGGAATGTTTCCTTAATTAGACTCCACCTTATATTATTAGAAGGTTTCCATAAATAAATTCCCCTTTCCATAATTGGATAGTTTCTTAAATTAGAAAACCTCTTTCCAAAATTGGAGTGCTTTCCAATTTAGCAACCAATCCTTCCATAATTGGAAGTTTCCAAATTAAACTCCACCTTTCCATAATTGGAAGGTTTCCTTAATTAGACTCCACCTTCTATTATTAGAAGGTTTCCATAAATAAATTCCCCTTTCCATAATTGGATAGTTTCTTAAATTAGAAACCCTCTTTCCAAAATTGGAGTGCTTTCCAATTTAGCAACCAATCCTTCCATAATTGGAAGCTTCCAAATTAAACTCCACCTTTCCATAATTGGAAGGTTTCCTTAATTAGACTCCACCTTCTATTATTAGAAGGTTTCCATAAATAAATTCCCCTTTCAATAATTGGATAGTTTCTTAAATTAGAAACCCTCTTTCCAAAATTGGAGTGCTTTCCAATTTAGCAACCAATCCTTCCATAATTGGAAACTTTCCTTATTAAGCAACCAAGATACATTTACCAATCCAAAACTACCCCATGGGGTTCGGCCATACACCATGGCCGAATCCTATGGTTCATGATCTTGGCCATTAGTTTAGATCCATTAAAATCAATCACCAATCTATAAAATATTTGGTGGGGTTCGGCCATACACCATGGCCGAACCTCACTCCTTCTTTTCATTACTTTTGATCAATATTTTTGTCATGATACAATCATGGTTCGGCCATACCATAGCCAACCCACATCCCTATCCATATCTCCCATTAAAATTATCAAACTCTCCCATGGGTTTTCATCATTCAAATTTATAAATCTAAACCATGGTAAATCTAAACCATAAATTCCCATGGTTTTTATCATTCAAACCATCATGAAATCACCATGTCTTTCCATGATCTAAAACTCTAAGAACATAAACCCAATTGCCATCCAATTTCCTTCCATGGTTTTCAATCTTAACAACCCAATGAAATAAACCATATCTTCCTTTAATCAATCATGGGGTTCGGCTATGGTGTGGTTCTTTTCTTTCCATTTAAAAATAATCAAAACATCATCCAAACTTCTTCCATGGGGTTCGGTCAAACACCATGGCCGAACCCTATGGTTCTTTTATTTCAAAATAAATTACCAAGTAAGATACTAACCGGTTTTTTCTCTTCCAATCTTTCTTCTTTCCTTAGCCTCTTTCTTCTTCTTCTTGATCTTTCTTCCAATCTTCTTCTTCCTTGCTATTTGGCGTGAGAGAGAACTTGAGAGAGAGAGAGATAAAATTCAGCAATATGAAAGGTGTAAAAACCGTGTACCTTGTCCCTCTCTCCCTTTCTCCCCTTTGGACGTGCGCCCCTTGTATTATTTTTAGTCATTGCCGACCTCCTTTCTTATTTTAAAACCTTCCCTTAATTCTATCTTTATTTAGATTAGATAGTTTCCTTGGCTACCATCCTATGCGCATAACATATAGATTTATTATCTAAAATTCGGCCATGCATAATCTTTTAATTAAATGCATCACTAAATTAATTCAAACCCATTTAATTTTCATTGGAACCAATCCCCCAATTCGTTGGGTCCTAATTGGGTCATGGCCCAATTCTTTATCCACATGAGATCCAATCTTAAGTTCATAATTAAAAATGGATAATTTTCATATAAAATAACAAATTGAAAATCCGGGGTATTACAATGTGATTGCGATATGGATGATGGGTGGGACTCATGGCATATGACACCCATGGCATGGCATTGACTTGCATGGTTTTGATATTATTTATATCTATGTAGTTTGTTTATACTAATCCATGTGTTGACCCTACTCGGAGTACCTACTGGGCTCGTTGTCTAGTGCCCTACTTCTACCTTAGATGATGACACAAGAAATGGACAAAGCGAAGGACGTGATCGGAGGCAAGCTTAGGAGCTTGGAGGAGCTAGAGTTATTTATTTAAGTTTTATTTATGGAAATGTAATTTGAGTAATTAGCTCGTTGGGAATGTAATAACTTAGACTATTTGCTACGGTTTGAACTTGTATTTTGGACATTTTAATTTAAGGTAATTATCATTTAAGTGATGTACTTCCTTACTATTTAAAATTGGTAGGATAGAACTCTATTATAATTCCGCATTAAGTTTAAATTCCGTAAGCTTAACTTATTTCGTGTGAATCATTTCCGTGAACTTGGTCCACGTACACGCCTGGTTGGCCAATTAAGGGCCGGGCTTTAGAAGCTCGGACTTAGCTCGCGTCGTGACGTTCCGTACTCTCTCACTCTTTTATTTAAAAAAAAAAAATAGACTCTGATTTTCGGCGAGTGAAAAAGGATGAGCTTTACAGTTGGTATTAGAGCGAAACCGGAAGAATGAATATTTTGAATTAAGATTAAGACGGTACCATATCTCACTGACAGATAAGAATCCCAACTGACAGACTCTTCGGAGTCCGCTACACGGGGGCCGGATTAGTTTACTTCGTTAGACTCAGACTGAAGCATTCAATCTGAGAGCAACATTTGACGAAAACGAATGATAGCAAGGGAAGAACAATCACTATAAGTTGGATTTATCAAACATAGCAAGATAGGACATATTTCCCTGAAAATGAGAACCATCAATGACTTTTTTCCCCCAAACTAAGGAACAACACTTGATAGGTAGGAAAGTTTCCCCGAAAATGGGAAACATCAGGATTCTTCCCCAAATTAAGAAACAGTGATGGATTTATCAAACATAGCAAAATAGGAGACATTTCCCCGATTTCCTCAAATTGAGAAACAACACTTGATACTTAGGAAAATTTCCCCAAAAGACAAGAAACACAAGGTGCTTATTTGGCAATTCCCCAAACAAGAGACGTTATGTGATACTTGGGAAGTTTTCCCCAAAAATATAAGAGTGCTTATTTGGCAATTTTCCCCAAAATACGTAAACACAAAACTTTACGAAAAAACTAAGTCGACGATGTTTCAATGATTTAGGAAAAGGCCTCCGAGGAGAATAACTCGACAAAACCCATGTGTGGGGGAAGATGTACAACAACCTCATCAGAAAGAAGAGGTACAACAACCTCATCAGGGGAAAGAGGTACAACAACCTCATCAGGAGGAAGAGGTACAACAGCCACGCCAAGAAAATGAGTAGAATGCGTAAAAGTCTCACCACGAAAGGGAAACTGTCGCCTAGATTTGTGGGGCCGTTTCCAATCCTAAAGAGGGTGGGGGAGGTGGCTTATCAATTGGCACTTCCTCCACAGTTATCATCTTTGCATGATGTGTTCCATATCTCCATGTTGAGGAAATACAACCCCGATCCTTCACACGTGTTGAACATGCAAGATGTTAATGTGCAAAGTGACGTAACTTATGTGGAGAAGTAGGTCAGAGTGATCGGAAAGGAACAGAGAATACTACGGAACAGTGCCATTCAGTTCGTCAAGGTGGTATGGGATCGACATGGTAATGAGGAAGCCACCTGGGACTTGAATCGGAAATGAGAGCAGCCCATCCGAAGCTTTCTGTATAAGTTGCTTGAAACCCTACCTCGCTCGATTTTCGGGACGAAAATTTCAAAAGAGGGTAATATTGTAATAGCCTGAATTTTCAATGCAATAAATATATTGGCTATTATTTATATTAATTGTTAAAATTTTAGAGTCATAGATGGAATGTATAAGAATTGGGGTAATGGCCCAAGTATGGTCCAATGGATCATGGATAGGATTAATTCTATTTAACTGGGTCAATGTGGTTAATTGGGTCAAATGCCCAATAGGGACCCAATGGGTCAAGATGGAGTAATGATTAGGGTAAATGGGTAAGGAGTGGATTTAATCGGGTCATGGACCCAATTAAGATCAAAGGCATGGGGTCCACCTCATCAAGTGAGGTGGCAAGTGTATGAGGAATTATCCAAGTGGCATAGCCAAGTGGGACCCAAGTCCACCTCATCCAGTGAGGTGGCGTGTGGACTAAGGCACAAGTGGGGCCGGCCACCATGGTTGACTGGGTCAACAATGGGTGAGTTCATGGGTGAATTAAAGAGGATCAAATGAAGTAAGTTGAATTAAATTATTTAATTAAATCACCTAAGTTAGATGGAAATAAATTCAAATCCTTGAGTTAGGAGTTGAGTTTCATTTAAATGGAGTGAGTCAAATGGGGGTGAGTCACATGGAAGATGAAAAGATGGAGTGAGTCAAAGGAGAGGTGGGTGTTTCCATCTCATGGAAACCACTAGCCACAAAACCGTTGGAGAGGGTGGTCTGTACCATGTGGAGGGCATGCACCCTCTTGGCTAGACAAAGAACCCATGTGGAGAGCATGCATCCTTATGGTTGGTCAAAGGAGAGGTGGGGGTTCCATCTCATGGAAATCACTAGCCAAAACCTTTGGAAAGGGTGGTGTGTGCCATGTGGAGGGCATGCATTCCCTTGTTTGGTCAAGGGACTCATAGGGAAGACTCCCCATTGATGAGGGTGGTTGGAGGTGGAGTCTTGCCCAAGAAACCCTAAGACAAGATGGAAAAGGCTAGCTTTCCATCTCATTCACTCTCTCACTCTCTCCCTCTAACTCTTGGCTGACCTCTCTCTAAGACAAAAGAAAACACTTAGAGTTTTCTATCTCAAATCCTCTCCCTCTCACCAAAAAGCCTAAGGGCCGACCTCTCTCCAAGACAAGAAAGAACTTAGAGTTTTCATCTCACTCTCCCTCTCTCCCTCACTCTCCCTCTCTCCATGGCCGAACCATCTCTTGGGGTTTTCATCTTAAACAAAGCAAGACACTTTAGCTAAAGATCAGGGAGGAAGAAAGAAAAGACTAAGGAAGGAGAAAAGCGGAGGAGCAAGACGGAGAGAAAGAAAATGGAGGAGTCGCGGAATCGGTAAGTATTGCTTGATATGATTTTATCAATTAGAAAGAGGTCAAGGCAACATTCCATTTCGGATTGGAAAGTTGGCCAAAATGTTATGGGCCATGGATTCAAAATCCATCCAACGAATGAGATGGAAAAATGGACAAAATCCTAATGGGTAAATGGATTACTAAGGACACTATGTATATATGGCTTATGTCAACATGCATGGCTAAACATGAGGAATAGTCAAAGAACATGGTTCGGCCCTTGCATGGCCGAACCCTAATCTTGACATGCATAAGGACCTCATGCATGTTCAATAGAAAGAATGGAGAATGATCAAAGATCATGGTTTGGCCCTTGCATGGTCAAACCCTAGACTTTATGCATGGACCATATGAGAACTAAAAAGGGATTGGAAGAGGTTCGGCCATGATGTATGGCCGAACCCCATCAAAGGATATAATCATGGGTATTTAATTGATAAGAGAAAGTGATGAACCATAGGGTTTGGCCATGTTGTATGGCTGAACCCCATGGAAGTAGGTTATTGATTTTAATGGATTTTGAAAGGATGAAAAGGATGGATGTATGTTAGTGATTTTAAAGGGATTTTAAAGGATGATGATGATGGAAGATTATTGGTGATTTTAAGTGGGTTTTAAATGTTGCAAAGGATGATTTAAAATGAGGAGATGATGAAGAACCATGAACCATGGGTTCGGCCATGTTGTATGGCCGAACCCCATGGAAGAAATGTTGAAGGATTTTTGGGTTTTAAAATGAAAGACTTCTCATGGACCTAAGTGTATGATTAAAACCCATGGAGGGATTTTATTTATGGATCTAATATGTGTAAATGATTTAAGAAAGGAGAGGATGAAAAATGAAACATCATGGGTTTGGCCATGTTGTATGGCCGAACCCCATGAATCATTTTGATGGACCATTTGTAGATCTATGTATGTTTAAAGAGATGGAATGATCAAGCTAAGAAATGAGGGTTAAAATGAAAAGATGATGGAATGAAAGGACCATGGGTTCGGCCATATTGTATGGCCGAACCCCATGGAGAATGTCTTATGGACTTAGGTGGTTTTTATTAATGTAAAATGATTAACTTATGTGATTGGTTTAATAAATCAAAAGATGGAACGATCTTGGACCCACATTAATTAAAATGATCAAGGACTAAAAAGAGGGGCCCAAACCAAGAGAGTGAGGTTCAGCCATGTTGTATGGCCAAACCCCACTAATGCATTTTGTGGACTTAAAATATGGTTCAATCCTAATGTATGATGGAAACCTCTTAAAGGACTTAACCGGATAAAAGACTATGGTTGTAAATGGAAATGACATAGGATGACATAGCGATGGTTGGAAATCAAATGGATCATTGGGTTTGATTTATTTATACGTAATAAGGTAACGGGATTTCACAAGCGGTGTACGATCGGCTTGACACTATCGGTGAACGGTTTTTGGACGAAAACGCAAGGACACGATATTTTGTCGTTGGTAGGATTCCTACCTTATTGAAAACCATGGAATATGTATATGTGATGATTTTATTCCATGTTTTGATGATTTATTTTGGTATCAAATGATATGCTTTTCAATTATGGGATTTTAATGCTATGATGTTTATTATTACATAACATGTTTGCACTTGCATCTCATGCATGGCATGGGAGGGATCAAATGAGGGGAGGAATCCACACTGAATCTATCCGATGTATGATTGAATTGTAACCGAAGTCCACGCTCCGTTCGGGGCGACTGATAAGGCATTCGTGGGGAGAGATGTACTGTGTTTGAAATGGAACCGGAGTCCGCGCTCCGTTCGGTGGGACCGATAAGGCATTCGCAGGGAGTCATGACAATACCTTGATGAGGATTTTCCATCAAGAGGATTTACTATGTGATTGTGATATGGATGATGGGTGGAACTCATGGCATTGACTTGCATGGTTTTGATATTATTTATATCTATGTGATTTTGTTCATACTAATTCATGTGTTGACCCTACTCGGAGTACCTACTGGGCACATTGTCTAACGCCCTACTTCGACCTTAGATGATGACACAGGAAATGGACGGAACGAAGGACGCGATCGGAGCCAAGCTTAGGAGCTTGGATTGTAACAGCCCGGAATTTTTAAATCAATATATATGTGGCTATTATTTATTTTAATGATGGAAATTGGAAATTTTGATGGAATAAATGTTAAGTGGATCAAAATATGGGCAATGGCCCAAGTATGGTCCAATGGACCATGGGTTGGATGAAATTCATTTAATTGGTCAATAATGATTAATTGGGTCAAGAATGGTCAAATTGGGTCAAATACCCATTTGGGACCCAATGGGTCAAGATGGTTAAGCTCTAAGGTAAATGGGTAGGAAATAAATTTAATTGGGCCATGGGCCCAATGGTGATCCAATAAGTGGGAATGGATTGAATTGGTTTAAATTATCTAAGTTAGAGATGGAATGATCAAGGTGACATGGCTGAATGGGACCCACCTCCACCTCACCAAGTGAGGTGGTGTGTGGACCAAGGATTGGTGGGGCCGGCCACCATGGTTGAATTGGTCAACCATGGGTGGATACATGGAGAGGAATCAAGTAGATTAAAAGGAGATTAAATGGGGAATTAATTAACCTAAGTTAAGGATTTAATTAATCACATTAATTAAGTTGGTCAAATGGTCAAATGGAAGACCAAAACCATCTCATCTCTAAAGGCCAAAACCGTTGACTTTGTAACGCCCGCCCCTTTTTACCGAAATCAGAGTCTATTTTTTTTTTTTAAGGTGACAAAGGGCGCGGACGTCACGACGAGACTTAAGTCCGAGCTTCTAAAGCCCTGCCCTTAACTGGCCAACCCTACGCGTGCGTGGAACATAAATCCACGAGTACGGTTCACGCATAGAAAGTAAGCTCGCAACACATAAAAATCAATGCGGATGATAATAGACACTATCCTATCAATTTTCAGATAGCAGGGAAGAAATATCCATTTAATTACTAAAATACCACTGGACTGCACCGTCCAAAATAAAATATACAACATAGCAAGCCATCTAATATTACATTTCCGACAAGCTAAACTATACAATTACACATTCCCCAAAATAACTTAAACAAAAATAATTTGTCCGCCTCTCCAAGCTCCTAAGCTTGGCTTCCGTCTCGCCCTTCCGGTCCGCCATCTCCTGCATCGTCATCTAGGGTAGAAGTAGGGCGTTAGAACCACGCGCCCAGTAGGACTTCGAGTAGGGATAGCACATGGATTAGTAATAACAGCATACTGATAATATTATAGTAAAACCATGCACTTTGGGCAATGTCATGCAATGGGTGTTCTATGTCATGAATCCCACCCATCAATCTCATCCTCATTGTACAATGTCCCTTTTTCATCCATACATAATGTTCAAAATATAATCCATACCATCATCATGCCATGACCCTCTTGATGGAAAAGCCTCATCAAGATGTGATCCACACTAGGCATCCCCCCTTGATGGAAGAACCATCATCAAGGTATACCCATAAATACAACATCACGCTTGATGGAAAACCATCATCAAGGTATCATAATTACAAGAGTCCCCCCCTTGATGGCAAAGCCTCATCAAGGTATAATAATACATATGTGAAATATCTCCATGCTTGTTTATCGGTCGCCCCGACGGAGTATGGACTCCGGTTTCATTTCATCCTTCCCCTGTCATATCCCTCCCATGCCATGCATGAGATGTAGATGCGATATGCCATGTAATATATGTAATTCAATAGTAATAAAACCCATCTTAAAACAATTACTTGATGACCAAATAAATCAAAGGGAAACCATCCCATAATATTTAATCCAAAACCCATCTTAAGACATTCACATGATTTCCAAAATAATTTAAAGGAAAACATCACAAGATGCATAATCCAAAACTCATCTTAAAGACAACCACATGCTTTCCAAAATAAATTAAAGAAAACATCACCCAATCCATGGCTTACAAAAATGTAGGAATCCTACCGAATACCGACTCGCGTCTTTATTTCGTTTTCGTCCGACAATCCGGCTACCGACTCGCGTACCACTCGCGCTATCCGGTACCTTATTAAATTACCAAATCAATCCAAGTTTTAATCATTTCCAAGCCCATAAATCATAACTTAGTGGGTTTCTTCATTTTAGCCCATATTTACCATTTTTGCCACTACCCTTCACATAAACAATTTTTCATTAATTCATGCCTACTTAAGCCCAAAATTTAATCCACAACTTAGGTCCTTAACTTAGGTCCATTATTGACTTACCAAAACATTAAAATTTGTCATGTAATTAATCTAACCATTACTCATTTAAACCCATTCAAACCCCATACTTAATCACATATATACCCATTGGCCTTAAACCCAAATTGATTTACAATTTGGGGCATGGGTTCGGCCATACACCATGGCCGAACCCATGATGTTCCTTTCTCCATTTTTTTTCTTTTTTTCTTGGGTCCATTGTTACATTTTAGATCCACCAATAATCCTTCCTTGAGGGTTTTAAATCATGCATCTAAACCATATTCTTAACCCCATTTGGATCATTACACTTGTTAATTTAAAAACCCTAAATTCATCAACACAGTATCCTTTAAACCCACCATTTAATCATCATTTCATCACCATAGGGTTCGGCCATATACCATGGCCGAACCCATGGTTCAAGGCTCATTCCCTCCATGCATTTCAAAACCATAAAACTCCATTGCATTTTTATCATAAACTCATTTTAAAACCTTACTCCCATGCATTCAATAAAACCCTAAATTCATTAATCAAAAACCCTAACCAATTAAACCAACGACCAAATGACCCACCATGGGGTTCGGCCATGCTACATGGCCGAACCCTATGGCCAATAATTCTTCTTCCAATCATCTCATTCTATGCTTAAATTTCATAAATTACATAATGTACATAACCCATTTATTTATTTTCTTAACCTAACCCTAATTTTCCCACTTAGGGTTTCCTCCATCTTCCACCCTCACGTTTGAGGGGTTTAACATCCATGACATATATCTATGTAACCACCATTAATTTTTACAAAACTAAACCCTAAATCTTAAACCCTAAAATCCAAAAATTTCTTGTTTAAGAAATACTCACTATCCGACGTCTCCTCCGATTTCCGCCCCTCCCGTCGGTCTCCATAGCCTCTTTCTCCTTCCTTTTGATCTTTGGTAGGTTAAGATCTTTGATCAAGGGTGGCAATCCCCAACCCTAGAATCGACCATGGTAGGTTTTGTGTGAGAGAGGGAGAGGGGAAAATTATGAGAGGGAAGATGATAATCCTTTACCTTAGAGTGATTTTTTTTTGCTTAATTTTTTCCACTTCTTTCTTCTCTCCTTCTCTTCTCTCCTCCTTAGCTCTCTTTCTCCCTTCACTTGAACATGGGACGGAAACGGAGGAGTGGGAGGGATGGAGTTAACAAAAAAAATGAGAATGAGACACCAACAAAGCTCATCTCCATTTTTTACTTTACATTAATGACACCCACCAACCTTAAGATTTTTTCTTAGATATTTAAAATGCTTTATGGTGGTGGTTATCTAAACCACCACCAAGCCAACGTGTTTCACTTGAATTTGAGATGAGGTGAGTCTTCACCTCATGGCCCCACTTTGACCACTCTTAACTACCATTTTAAATAATTTAATTATTTAATTAAGTAGATAATTACCTTAGGTTAATCCATTGGTACTTAGCTTAAGTCCATTACTCCACCCATGGTTGACCAAATCAACCATGGTGGCCGGCCCCACCAAACCTTGGCCCACACGCCACCTCACTTGGTGAGGTGGAGGTGGGTCCCACTTGGCCACATCACCATTGTTTAATTCCAAATAACTTAGGTGATTTAAAATCATTGAATTCACTCTAAGTGGATTACCATTGGGCCTATGGCCCAATTACATTTCCATCTAGCCCATTTACCTTAGAACACAACCATCTTGACCCATTGGGTCCCAAATGGGTATTTGACCCAATTTGACCATTCTTGACCCATTTAAATAAATTTAAATCCAAACCATAGTCTATTGGGCCACACTTGGGCCTTTATCCAAATTTTGGCCCATTTACCATTTACTCCACCAATTTTCCAATTTTCATCATTAAAATAAATAATATTCCTTGATTTACAAATTCTGAGCCCTTACAGGCTTAGTGGTGGTATTATCTCAACTACCACCATTAAGCACATTAGCCCATGTTGGTTGGTGGGAGAATTAATGGTAGAGTGTAACTTAAGCAACCAAGGGGATGAGATGGGTTTTCATCTCATCTCTCCATTCCACTCTCATTTCACTCTCATTTCACTCTCTCCCTCTCTTGATCTCTCCAAAAACCGTCCCACACCAAGGAGAAAAGAAGAAGAAAACTTAGAAGAGAAGAAGAGAAGAAAGGAGATCAAGCTTGGGCCCTTCACCTCAAGACCAAAGCTTGAGGCATCCTTTCCCCATCCTCTCCCCCTCTCTCCCTCTCTCAAACCCGTTACATCTTAGCCGAACCCTAGCAATGGGGATATCATTGATCAAGCTCATCTTGGCCGACCAACCAAGGAGAAGAAGAAGGAGAAATGCCAAGGAATCTAAGAGGAGAAAGAAAAGTTGGAGGAGCCGTCGGATTGTAAGTATCTCTAAACAAGATATTAGGTTTTTATGGTTTAAAAATGGAATCCATTTCTTAGATGGTGGCCAAAAATTATCATGGGCCTTGGATCTCAAATCCATCCAATGAAAGGATGAGAAATGGACAAAATGGAAAGATAAATTAGGTTAAAGAAAATAAAGGATGCATTAAGGACATGATGTATTAAATTTTATTAAAGCATGGAGAAATTGATTTTTGAAGGAATCACAAACCATAGGGTTCGGCCATGTAGTATGGCCGAACCCCATGGAAGGTGGTTAAGTGATTTTAATGGAGTTTTGAAGAATGGAAGCCATGGAAGGTGGTTAATGATTTTGAAGGTCTTGAATGAAAGAATGTTAGTAATTTTTAAAGGGGTTTTTAAATGAGGGAATCCATGGATGAAGGTTAATGTTTTATGTCTTAAATGTCACCAATGAATGATGAACCATGAACCATGGGTTTGGCCATGGTGGATGGCCGAACCCTATGGTGATGTAATAGTGGTTTTAATGGGTGAAGAGATGGAAGAATGATTAAGAATATTGATGATTTAAATGGATTTTTAAGCATAGTTTATAATGTTTTAAAGGGGTGGAAATAATGATAAACCATGGAGGAAAAAATTAGTGATTATGCATGGCCTCAAATATTGCAAATAAAGGTGAGCCATGGACCATGGGTTCGGCCATGGTGTATGGCCGAACACCATGGAGAAATTTTGGTGGACTTGGGTATTTTGGAACCATGAAAATGAATAGAGAATGTGGTTAAGTTAATGGACTCAATGTGGTTTAAATGCATGATATAAACCCCTCATGGGAAGATTTGTAGTAGATCCAAAGTGTGACAAAGGATCCAAGAAAAATGGGGAAGAAAGACATCATGGGTTCGGCTATGGTGTATGACCGAACCCATGACCCAATGTATGAGCCATTTGATGGGCTAAGTATGGGGTTATGTAGGTGTTTTAATTAATGAGGATTAAGTTAAGAAAAAGGGCTATTTTTAATGATTTTATGGTATGATTAAATGAGGTACTAAGGGATCTAAGTTTAATGATCAATTATGGACTTAAGTGTGCATGGATAGAAGAGGTAATTTAACCATGGAAGAGGAGTGGCAGAATCATAAATAATGGCCAAATTCAAGAACCATGGGTTCGGCCATGTACCCCATGGGAGATGATCATGGACTTAGGGGCTCTAAGTAACAACCTTGTGTGTGATTAATAAAGCCTAGGGTGATAGTGTTTAGACTCACAAAATTAAGATAATTAATGGATTAAATGGGACCCACAAACCTAGTTAGTGAGGTTCGGCCATGGTGTATGGCCGAACCCGCTAAGGTATGATTAATGGACTTAAATGGTTAAAAACATGGGCTGATTATTCATATGTAATAAGGTACCGGACATCGCAAGCGGTGCACGTATCGGTGACCGGATTATCGGACGGAAACGTAAAGGGACATTAGTCGGTATTCGGTAGGATTCCAACCTTATTGTAAGCCGTGGATTATGTGTGAATGGATGTTTTATTAACTTATTTTAGTAATCATGTGATATGTTTATGATAAGTTTTTAGACTATGATTTATATATAATATATGGCATATTGCAAGGCAATGAATTATATGTTAAGATTATGAATTCTATATTAAGGCTATGATTTATATATAACATAGCATAATGCATCTACATCTCATGCATGGCATGGGCGGGAAAATAATGAAACCGGAGTCCATGCTCTGTCGGGGAGACCGAGAAGCAAACATGGGGATAGCCTGATGTGCTATAACCGGAGTCCATGCTCCGTCGGGGCGACCGAGAAGCATTCATGGGGATATCTTGATGAGGTTTTTCCATCAAGGGGGATTTCATATATGATTGGAAAAAGGGACATTGTACAATGGTAAGGATGATGGGTGGGACTCATGACATAGGTACCCATGGCATGACATTGATTTTATGGTTTTTGTTTGATATTATTCCCTATATGCATTATTATCACTAATCCATGTGTTAGTCCTACTCGGAGTCCTACTGGGCGCGTTGTCTAACGCCCTACTTCTACCCTAATTGATGACGCAGGAGATGGTGGAAACGAAGGACGAGACAGGAGCCAAGCTTAGGAGCTTGGGGAAGCGAGCTACTTAGTTTATTTAAGATTTATTTTGGAAATGTAATTTGTGTAATGTAGCTAGTCGGACTGTAATAATTTAGATTAGATTACTTGCTATGGTTTGGATTTTATTTTGGACATTATGATTTTGAAGTATTTTAGTAATTAAATGAATGTCACTTCCCTACTATCTAAAAATTTGTAGGATAGTCTCTATTATAATTCCGCACTTAGTTTAATTTTCCGCAAGCTTACTTCTACGTGTGAACCGTTCTTCGTGGACTTAGTTCCACGCACACGTAGGGTTGACCAGTTAAGGGTCGGGCTTTAGAAGCTCGGACTTAACTCGCGTTGTGACGTCCCGCGCCCTTTGTCACTTTTATTTAAATATATATATATATATATAGACTCTGATTTCGGTGAAAAGGGGCGGGCGTTACAAGTCTAGATTAAATCAATATTTTAGATTTTAAACTGATGAAATTAATTATTAAATTCTGTGAGAGAGAACATGCAATTCAAGAGGCAAAGCTTGAAATTCAAGATTTGTGGGCCAGAGATCCACTTCAATTGGGCCAGGATAAGCTCGACAGGCTATCATTGGGCCAGGCCATAGGCAGTCCATACGCATATCACAAATGGGCTTGGCCAATTTGCACCCCAAAGTCCAACAAAGGCCCAAGTCCTAAAGCTCAAGTCTAAGGTCCACTGGAGGCCCATGTGCTCATTTATAGGTCTAAAATCCAAGTCCATAACCCAGTCACATGCCCAAGCCTTGTCCATTTCCTTATCAATCCACACAATCCAATCTCCTCTCAAATGAAATCTTAACCACTCATCTTCATTCCTCAATCTTAACCCTCCATCTCATGCATTAAAATTAGGTCAAACTTTTGATCCACCTTCAAATCCAACCCATACATGCATGACATTAGATCTAGGCCATCAACATATCCATCATATAGATTAACCTTAGGAATACATCTATTCATGCATCACCTATTCATTCATCCAATTAGATCATCCATGAACCATCTAAACCATTAGATCTTAGGACATTTCATCACAACCATTCGTTTCATTCATAAACTTAGGAAAACCCTAGAGCCACCTTATTTATCCATTCCATACATTCATCATCTTAGATTTAGGCCATGCATTTCATTATCCATCTTGATCAACTTTTGAATCTCAACCCTCCATTAGGAAGCCTACCATTTACCTAATCCATTTTAATCAACTTACCTTAGAGCCATTAGATCTAGGTCACATTCAATCATAGCAATTCATTCATAAAAACCGTAGATATAGAACAACTTGGAACCCAAGCAACTAAAATCTCTCCATGCACTTGGCCCAAAATCCCATCTAGGTTCATGCCAGATCACCAACACCTCGTCACCCCTCGTTCAAGCAATCCAAATTCACCCAAGGCAAGGAGTACACTTATCAATTTCGTGTGAAGCCTTGTAGAGGAAGAAATGGAGAAAAAATAGGATTTGGAAGACAAGTTTTGACACAACTTTTGTATTTTGACCATAATATTCCACTCCAATATCTGCTTGATTCTTGTTGTGTTGGAAAGAAGACTTCAAGGGCTACAACTTTATAGTTAATAAAATTTCAAGGTTCATACATTTACTAGGTCAAAATGAAGTTCCAAGATGATACATGTGTTAAAAAATGGGATTTGCACTCTACTTTCCAAACTAATCCTAAATCCCAATTTTTTCTCCACCATTTCTTAGCCATCAAGCCAATCCACCCAAATTTCGTGTATGCCTTGTAACCCTAGCCTTTTCAACTTAAAATCTCCTCCATCCACTTCTAAATGAGATCTAATCCAAGCGATCAATTCACAACTTAATCCAAATTAAATCTCAGCCGTCCATTCCAACCCCGAGCCTATAAATAGAGCACTAAGCCAACAATAAATTTCGAATTTCACATGGAGCTCAAGAGGACCTAAAGTTGGAAAAATACAGTGAAGACGGGAGTGTACTAAAAAATTGCACATGAGATTTATTTTATTTTGTAATTTATTTTTAAGTCTTTCATGTATTGAAATTCCATCTTTTGTACATTGAATTCTTCCATTTAATAAATAAGAAACGTCCATTTTTAGATTATTGAAAAGTTCGATTATTCATGATGTCTTTTATGTTTCATTTTAATTTTTAATTTATGTTGGACACATCGATGAGGTCAATGTGTCGAGGTAGTTCAAACGCCTCTAGAAGACACTTCTATCTATCGCCACCCACACTCTACTTTCCATGCATGGTTATCCTCCCACGCCAACTCCCACCTTCCAACCACCAATTTAAGGGTCAAGGGCAACCGAAAGAGGAAGGAAAAAATGAGGGGAAAGGAAAGAAAGAAAAGAAAGAAGAGAGAAGTCAAAGAAAGGAAAGAAAGAAAAGAAAGAAAAGAAAATAGAAAGAGAGGAAAAAATAAGAGAAAGAAGAAAAAGAGAGAAAAAAAAGAAAGAAAGGTAGAACAAAGAGAGAGAGAGCACCGTCCCATCCACTCACCGCTCAACCCCAGCTCGGCAGTGAGCTCTTCCCTGCACTACTAACCTCATCTGCCTCTAAGAAGAAGGGGGAACCAAACAAAGAGGAAGGAGGAGACGAGCTAACAAGGAGCAAAGGAAGCAAGGAGCTCATCGTTCATCCATTCGAATACACCTACAAATCCCTCGAGGTAGGTAGATTTTATTGTGATTTCAAGTAAAATAATGACACTAGGATGTTTATAGAATATGTATGAACGGATTTAAGGGATAAAGGACCAAGAATAATGGACATGCAAGTAGAGGGAAAGCGTGGAAGACGAATCCGTGGCTTTCGGACTCAACCCAGACGACACATCGAATGCCCACGGATCTCTGATAGATATATCGACCATGCCAACATATCAGCCTCGGAACGAATGATGAATGTTAATAGACCAAACCCCGAAGGACATGTCGACGAAGTCGACACCTCGGGTATATGCACATGTATATGTATTGACTGGATCGAAACATATGGTTTGAGAACAAAGAGCAAACATGAATATTGATAGATTAAACTCAGGAGGATATGTCGACGTGCTCAACACCTAGAACCAATGTACCCCTAGATGTATCGACTGGGTCGATACATATAACCAGAGCCAGTCGACATGTCGAGATGATCAATGTGTCGGCTGTGTCCAGGGGCGATGTATCGACAATGTCGATATCTCGGCCTGAGACATGGACAATTTAATAAGGCTAATGTACTTGACGATAAATTAGATATATGTGGAGTCTCTCAGAAACTGAAGATCATACAGATGACCCTTAGGTCTTGGTTTGACCTACATAAATTGAATTAGAAGGATTATATATTTTAATGACATGTAGTTATGATTTGAAACATGTACATGGACAAAGGAAATGATGGTAGTCCCGACATCGTTCCAGCGATTTTGAGAGTAACTCCTTTTGCTGATCATCCTACATCAGGTAGGTTTTCCTATATTGTCGAAGCACTATAGTTGTGAATTAAATGCCTTGATTTTAATATGATTTGATTTCTTACAAAAATCATGAGATTCCAATTATGAAAATGATGTTAGCACTATATGAGTTTTGAGACATTTTGAGCACATGATATCTTGTCTTTATTTTGAAAGGATTTGAGATTTATGAACTATATGAAATGATTGAAATTGCAAGAAGCACATATTTTGTCATCATGTTGCATACATATACCTCATGCATGGATGCATGGGAGGAATTTGCATTACTGAGCCAGGAATGAAATGTCCGGACATCGCTCAGTCTGGTGTACGACGATATTGATAAAATAGCACAAGTATTATACTTTGGCCCCGTCCTTGTGTATGATTGTTACGACATTAAATTGGGCCAAAGAGCTCATGGGAAGGTCCCGAAACCCTGCGCAAAGGGAGGAGTCCATACTCCACTGATTGTTATGACATTAAATTGAGCCAAAGAGCTCATGGGAAGGTCCCGAAACCCTGTACAAAAGGAGGAGTCCAAACTTCACTGATAGTCTCAGTTAATTTGTGGATGGATAACAACACCCTGGTCACCACCTCAAATGTTGTTGGACATAAGTGGCCAATAATGAGAACCATTGAAATGAAATGAATATTATAGTTGATGTGTGGGGCATGAAAGGGCATTCATACTTCATGGCACCCATGGCATATCATATCATGTCGAACATCAGGAATGGTTTTGAATTATGAGGATTGTATCAACGAAAAGAGTATGTTTTCAAGTATGTGATTTAATACTTGTTGTAAATGAGATATATATATATATATATATATATATATATATATATATATATATATATATATATGTATGTATGTATGTATGTATGTATGTATATGATTTTGATATAACACATTGTTGGTGCACCATTTTGAAGTTGGTTAGAGAGTTAGGCATTCTTAGAATTTACCGTGCGAAGGTCCTTAGCCTATTTGAAACTCTCTTGGTACACGGCCTTATTGGACAGTTGGAGGTCACCACCCTCATCAAGTTCCTTTACTCCATCATGTTTTTCTTTAGAGGATTCAACTTGGACTTCTTCAATGGATGAACTTAATCAGTCACCTTTTCTCTCGGTACACTAATTGGTCAAGATTGGTGATTTCATCCATTGGACTAGATGGGACAATTTTTTCATGGATTCTTTCAGCCTCTTATGATGTTTCAACACTGATGAAAGCTACTAATGTTTAAGTAAAGTGCATAGTCATTTCATCACAAGTCCAAGTTACTCAAATTTTTGGACTGAGTGGTCATGGAAGTTTTATGGTTGATCAAATACCTCTTCCATAGGCTTAGATCACTTTCTATTCACCTATTTCCAAACATATATATGGATGAAAACAATTAAAGTTTTTCATCCCACTTTTCATCACAAATGGAGGTTTGGAAATATCATGTCTTTCTCTCATAACCATTGCTCTAGCACGGATCAAGTCGGATGGTTAAATCCTTTATGAAGAGCACAAGGATCTGATACCAATTGAAAGAGAGTTCTCTCTCTTTGGTGCTAGAACACGATTGACCCTAGAGGGGGGGTGAATAAGTCAATCGTAAAATCGTTGGTCCTTATAAAATTACTTGATTGATTAGATTTTATGCAATGGATATTGCAATCAAGTATTTGTGTGTTAGCAATAGTGATTATCAATGAACATAATAAATTAGCTCTAACACCATAAGAACAAAGACACAAGATTTATAGTGGTTCGGTTAGCCAACCTACATCCACTGTTAGGACTAGCCAACCTTGAGCTATCCTCAAATCCACTAATTGGAGGCTTACACCCTCACAATTAGAGTAGAAATTCCACCTCATTCATTCGGATGAGAATTTCACCCACCACATGTAAATTAAATTTCACGTATTTGAATCGGTTAGGAATTCCACTCACCACATGCTCCAAAGACTACGCTCTAGATTTTTTTATAGTGGTTCTGGAGCCAATCCTCTTTAATCCACTTTCACAGGACAATAGTTTTAATAACAAAATTAAAACCAATATGCACTTGTCTTATAGCTCTTTCTCGAAGATGTGTGCTTCTCAAAGATCCACCCAATGTATGCCTAAGTTAATCCCGATGCTCCGCCTTATAGCCATCGTTGAGCAATCACAATCTCAATATCTATCCTAGTTGTATATCTTTTCCCGTCTCTATCTTTTCACAACCTCAATCACTATGATTGGTTGTATTAGGTTTCCCAAGTCTAAGCACAAGAGAGAGTGATCCTTTTGTTGGCCCTTCTTTAAGCTCACTGATAATGATGAGGGTCCAACGGATTTGCTAAATGATATGAAATGGTTGCATAAGGATTGATATTTATAGAGAAGGCAACCTGTCTCAGAAACAGTCATGTATCGACAAGTCGGGCGCACCGAGTGGTCGGTAACTAAGAATATTACCATTCAACCACCTGACTGTTGCGCATTAAATGCACTCCCAATGGCATAATTTATACCCGGCCGACATGTCTGTGTCGTCGATGGGGCGACAGTCATGGCACCGAGAGGTTGGTCCATATGAGGGTCTCGATCTGGGGAAACACCATGCAGACAGAGTTCCATAACCGAAACTTGTCCTGCCCAGATCGACCTGTTGTATTTTACCGAGGGGTTGGTCATGGTACTCTCGATCGATCTTGAATTACTGAGATGTCTGTTTTCTCGAGAGTCCACATGAGTTCTAGGTTCCAGAACTCATAAGTTACCATCGACGAGTCGTTGACCATGAGGGGTCATTACGTTCATCACCGAGGGGTCAGTGCATTCTCTCGATCAGAGGCATGCCTAGAATGATAGTTCAATGTTCCATAACATTTGTCAATCTTGCCGATCAGTCTTTCACTACAATGGGTCAATCCTGTCTCCACCAAGGGCTCTGTGAGAACGACTGCTCGAGTTGACAGTGAACTTAATTCATATTTCCGAGTTCGCTTCCGATTCACTGTTAAGCTTCTTCTCTAGGCTTTTTATGATTTTACCTTTTGTTCAACTAAGCCTAGGAAAGGTTCTCCTAATGTGTGGATGCCACCTAAAGTCATCTATGGTCAAATACCTATTTTGTGATTGCCATAATGATGAGCTTTAATCCGGTGGAGCATGATCTTCAATCTTGATCACCTTGAGTCTTCCATGTTCTAACAAGTGCTTCTTCTCGAGTCATGGAATTGACAAACTTAAGGACTCAGCAAAGTCGGGGCACTAATATCATGTATTTTCTCAAAATTCACTGCAAAACTCAAAAACAACATTAAACATATCTAATATTTACAAAGTAAAGACTAACTAATCTAATAGTAAAGGGTAAAATGGTAATTTTATAGTGTTCATCAAATAACCCTAAATTTAGATTTTGCTAGTCCTCGAGCAACAAAACAGAAAACTATAAATTAAAAATCCTAAAATAAATCACTTTCGCTAGTACTCTCGATTGCATTTACCGTATGCAACAAGCCTATATACCCTAGCTCACCACTAATGGACTAGTTATTATCTCCTGAAGGATTTCATTGATGATACCACAAACATCAAATTTTTCAGCAAAAACGCATAGACAAAAATCTAAATATCATACAATTCTAAAATTCATTTTACAAGTCTTATACCTATAGTGTTGTGTGTGTTAGCCAAAAAGTAACATAACTTTCTTTTTCCAAACACACAAATTTAGTAACTACCATTGGAAAATGCGCTTTGACTTCAAACTTCACCAGATATATCTCTCAGAAATACTAGCGCTCAGAGGTTTGGGTTTATTTTCTCTTAAAGCTATATGTGAGTGGAGTTTATGTATTCAAATCAAAATATCTCGCATATGTATTTAGAAAAGACGGTATATATCAAAGAAAATAAACGATCGTATGAATAGGTGCCACTTTCCTAAGAACGTTGAGTTAAACACCATTATTAGGATGAAACGTGGATTAGGACCGGGTCATATCAAAGAATGGATAAAGACTTTAAAAATTAACACTTTGATAAGAAAAGGTTAGAAGTCTTCAAAATGTGATCAGAATATTTTTCCTCTAATTTTTATTGTAGCACTTTCAAAAGCATTTCTTTTCTTTTTCCATTCTTTTCACATCCTTCTTTTGATGTCTGGATGTTCCCATTTTCTTTTTCTTTTCTTTTTCAACATAATTTTTTTAGTGAATTCCATCCCAAATTCTTCCCTAACCTTTTCTCGTATGAAAATAGGTCATGGATATAAAATTCTGGCTCAAAATCCATAACTAGAGCTGGGTATGGTAGATATGGCTAGTCAAGAAATTAGGCTATAGTAGGCTCAAGTGGGGAACTATCAAGATGAAATGACCAAAATAGGGGGGCTTGAAGGCTCAAACGGACCAAAAAAGACATATATCATTTCTTAAGCTTCATACTGTAATTCATTTATTTCAAATAAATTCAGGAAAATTTCATGTGTAATAACTCAATTTTGATGTCGTTTTCAGTAATATGACCAAGACAAACAATATTGATATCAACAATGACTTAATTGCACTACCAAAGAAAATGGAATTGACTTATTACCCTCGGAAGAAAAAAATGGCCCTAAAGCTTAGTGGGTGTAAGTCTCCACTGGTATTCCACTAGTGACTCGACCCATGAATATTTTTTTTTTCCAACTAATCTTAATATGGCTATGTAAAGGTATTTCCGAGCATAAATCTTATAAAAATCTTTCCGGAAAAGTGTCATATAAAATCTTTCTTTACGTCTTAATGCTAAAAATGTGATTATTTTTACGTCAGATCGTCAAGATGCATGCTTTTTTTAAACCTAGATTGACAGTCTTTTCAGCACCAAGGAGTCTCTGCCTTTGCTTACTCTACCCTTAAAACGATTAAGCCTGCCTCTCTCTGCATATGAAAACTATGACTCGTTTAATGTCAGATTGTCAAGACTTTTATAGTCTCCTAAGAATAAATCAATAGTTCTTTGGACAACAGGAGTCTCAATCTTTCCAAACTTACTCTAACTTTGACTAAATCCAAATAAATTTGTCTACTTCCATTTATGGGTCTATACTTTGCTGCTGTCACACAATGGACTCCTTGATCAGATACTATTCCATTACAATTCCCACGTCCACATTTGTGACAGATTCCTAGCCTCTTAACTTTCCTCTTTGAAGCCAAAGTGCTTCGACCACAAAGAGGTCTTGGGCTGCTCCTCATGGATTTCCAGCTTCCTCACACTCATAGTCAAGGAAATGATTTTCCTAAACAAGTATGGGGGAACTTGTGTTCTATACAAACACGTGCAAAAATAAATACTCGACCGTCTATGTGCATGACTCCTATCCAATTCTTTAATGTCTGCAGGTCACAAAGACAAAACACCTTTTTTTTTGCCCCCCTAATACCCCCAAACTAAAATGAACATTGTCCTCAATGTTCCCTAATCTACACTAACCAGGTGTAAACTAGAAAAACATTACATCAAACGAATAACTTGGGCTTAGATGTACCATAGAGGCAAACCGACAACGGATGATACAAAATGGAATAAATAAATAAATCCTAGGCTAGAGTGACTCAATAAAAACCTAAAACTAGACACCAAACACTCAGGCTGTCTCAGACATAGACAGTGAGGCAAGTGAGTATGGGAAATGGAAGGGATGAAGATGTGTACGTGGTGAATGGATATGCATCTTCAAATCAGTCTTGGTAAACAGGATCGGCTATTGGGGCCTCGTTCTCTTATTCATGAATGGGGAGCTCTAAAAATGGCTTTAATCATTGCCCATTAACTTTGAACGCACGACCACTCATAGGATACCTGATCTGTACTGCCCCATGTGGAAACACTGATGAAACAATGAATGGAAATGTCCATTTAGACCTTAACTTCCAAGGAAAAAGATGCAACCTTGAAACGTACAACAAGACCTTCTGACCAACTATAAAGGATTTTCACAAGATATGTTTTTCATGAAACACTTTCATCCGGTCTTTGTACCTTTTGGCCGTATCATAGGCTTCATTTCGTAACTTCTCCAGCTCAACCAGCTGAAGTTTCTGATGTTGTCCAGCAATGTCTAGAGCAAAATTGAAGTTTTTGATTGCCCAATAGGCTTTGTGCTCTAGCTCGACCGAAAGATGACAGGCCTTCCCATAACCAGACGGTAGGGTGACATTCCTATGGGTGTCTTGAAAGATGTATGATATGCCCATAGTGCATCAATGAAGGAAGACCAGTCTTTCCGGATTGGATTGACTGTCTTCTCGAGAATATGGTTAATCTCTCTATTCGAAATTTCCATATGGCCACTTGTTTCTGGCTGATAAGGAGTAGCCACCTTGTGCGCCACCCCATATGATTTCAGCAAGTTGTCAAATGGACGATTGCCAAAGTGTTTATCCCCATCTTTAATGATGGTTCGTGGAATTCCAAATCTAGAGAAAACTTTTTCTTTAAGGAAACAGATGACAACATTGTATCGTTTGTTTTGCATGCCACCGCTCGATCCACTTTGGCACATAGTCGACCCCTTTGAGGATATATAAATTGCCAAAAGAGTTAGGGAATGGTCCCATGAAATCGATGCCCCAAACATCAAAAAGCAATATGGTTGGGATGTGGTTTAAAGGTATCATATTTCTATGGGAGATACTACCTAATCTTTAACATCTATTACACGAGATGCAAAAAGTATGGGTGTCTTGAAACATGGAGGGCCAATAAAATCCACATTGCAAGATTTTTGCAGTTGTCTTTCTAGTGTTGAAGTGCCCTCCACAGGCCTGGTCATGGCAAAAACTTATGACACATTGTTACTCTTCTTCTAGGACATAAACGACGAATGATTTGGTCCATACAGTGTTTAAACAGATATGGGTCATCCCAGATAAAACCTTTGACCTGTACCAGAAACTTAGACCTATCTTGCTTAGTCCAATCTGGGGGCATTTGACCGGTAGCAAGATAGTTAACAATATCCGTAAAATATGCTACTTGGGATGCTGACATGAGTTGCTCATTGTAACACCCCGAAAATTTTAATATTGATTAATGGGATTAAAAAGGGTAATTAATGATTAATTGAGATTAAGGAGACTTAATTTAGTAATTAGGACAGAATTAAGTGGGATTTGATTTGGAGATTAAAATATAATTTAATGTCAAGTGATGTGGTGGGAAATTAATTCATGAAATTTAATGAAAATAAATTGATAATTTGGCATCGTGCCACATAGGCGATGACGTGGCATGCCACATGGGAAGGTGTGACCCAACCCCACATTTCCCCTGACTTACGGCAACCAAAAGAGGGAAAAAGCTACCACTCCCTTATTTTAATACCCTCACACGACACTCCCTAACAAATTCCTCTCCTTCACATGGTACACTCTCTCCTTTCCATTTCCTCCTCACGGCAAACACCCCCATTCCCATTCTCCACCATTGTGTACCCCCTTTCGTCCACCTTTCCACACAGTTTTCCTCCTCCTCTCTTCTCCTCCATTAGTGAAACTAAAGCAAGGAAGAAAGCAATGGAAGAAAAGAAGAAATGAAGAAGAAGGAAGGAAGAAAAAAGTCGTAGAAAGCTTTGTAAGAGGTTTATTTTCCTCCCTATATTTAGTATTAAGGCTTAATTTGAGGATTAGGATAGTTAGAATCAAACCAAGACGAATTTGGGCTACGAAAATGAAAATTGGAAAATTAGGGGATTTTTGGGTTTTTCCACAACTCATGGAATTTGATTTGAGATCCATGATTTTGTTAATCAAATCATGAGTATTAGACTTCTAAAATTGACCAATTATATGTGGAATAAATCTAAGGGGTTAGGAGTAAGAATCAAGGCCAATGGCCCAACCTAATGTAATTTTTGAGTTCAAAGAATTTGGCCCACACTACAGATTTCTGCAAGTGAATGTCTGAGGAAGACAGGTCTCTGGACCTGTCTCGGAAACTCCTCGGATATTATGTGACAAGTGCTGACGGATCGGACAGTCCAAGGGAACGGATGACGTTCTGAGGACCATTGGAAGGTATGAGGTCTCGGAACCTGGCTTGGAAGTTCCGACGCCAAGTTCCGAGACGACCAATGAAACCTCGGAAGGACTAAACACTTAGGAAAATCTGTTAAGTCCAAAGGAGGACCCAAGGTCTCGGAACCTGGCTTGGAAGTCCAAGCAACCTAGTATGAACTGTAATAGCCTAGGTTTTCAATGCAATAAATATATTGGCTATTGTCTATTTTAATTGTTAAAATTTAATATTTATAGATGGAATGGATGTTAAATGGCTAAGAATTGGGGCAATGGCCCAAGTATGGTCCAATGGATCATGGATAGGATTAATTCTATTTAATTAGGTCAATGTGGTCAATTGGGTCAAATGACCAATTGGGACCCAAATGGGTCAAGATGAATTGAGGTTTAGGATAAACGGGTAAAGAATTGACTTGATCAGGTCATGGACCCAAATAAGATCTAAGGCATGGGGTCCACCTCATCAAGTGAGGTGGCAAGTGTACAAGTTGACATCAAAGTGGCATAGCCAAGTGGGACCCAAGTCCACCTCATCAAGTGAGGTGGCATGTGGACTAAGGCGCATGTGGGGCCGGCCACCATGGTTGACTTGGTCAACCATGGGTGAGTTCATGGGTGAATTCAAGAAGATCAAGAGAAGTGAGTTGGGTTAAATTATTTAATTAAAATCACCTAAGTTAGATGGAAATGAATTCAAATGCTTGAGTTAGGAGAATGTTCATTTAAGTGAGTTGGATGGGTGGTGAGTCACATGGAAGATGAAAGGATTTAAAGTGAGTCAAAGGGGAGGTGGAGGGTTTCCATCTCATGGAAACCCTAGACCACAAATTCGTTGGGTAGTGGGAGTGTGCCATGTGTCCTCTTGGTTAGCCAAGGGACACATGGGAAAGACCCCATCTTGATGAGGGTGGTTGGGGAGCTTAGGGTTACAACCAAAACCCTAAGGCTCTCTTCTCATTCACTCTCTCCCTCTCACTCTTTGGCCGACCCTCTCCAAGACAAGAAAAGACTTAGGGTTTCTCCATCTCAACTCCTCTCCCTCCCACCAAAACCCTAGGGCTGACCACTCTCCTTGAGACAAAAGAACTTAGAGTTTCCTCCCATTCTCTGCTCCTCTCCCTCTCTCAAACCTTCACCTAGGCCGAACCCTCTCTTAGGGTTTTCAATCTAAACCCTCTCCCTCTCAAGCAACACTCTTTGGACGAAGATCAAAGGGGAAGAAGAAAAGACTAAGGAAGGAGAATAACGGAGGAGCAAGACGGAACGAAAGAAGACGGAGGAGTTGCAGGATCGGTATGTATTGCATAAACAAGATTTACTAATTAGAAAGAGGCTAAGGGAACCATGGTCTTGGCTAAGGAATGGCCGAAACCATGGGGTTCCATTTAGGATTGAAAGTGGTTGGCCAAAATGTTATGGGCCATGGATTTAAAATCCATCCAAGGAATATCAATGTGATGGTTAAATATTTGGAATGTAATACCTATGAGATAGGTTGAACAAATGAAGTAATGGTGATGAAGATTAGGGTTACATATATGATTAATAGATAATGTAAGGACTATATGTATACATGATCCATGACAACATGCATGATTGAATATAAGGAAGGAAGAACATGGTTCGGCCCTTGCATGGCCGAACCCTAATCTTGATATGCATAAGGATCTTATGCATGTTCAATATAAGGAATGGAGAATGATCAAAGATCATGGTTTGTAATATCCTAGATTTTTCAATATATCATTATTTACGAAAATGCCATTGGATTTATGAATTGAAGGGTTATGATCATAGATGAGAAAAATGGTGGGACCCGTTGCTCAAGTAAGACTCAATGTACTTGTATAAGGTTTAAATTAAGTTAAATGGGTAATGTACATTTATTCGGGTCAAAGAGGTTAATTGGGTCAAAGGACCCAAATGGGACCCAATGGGTCGTGAATGACATGATTAATCATTGAGTGAGCTCAAAGCTTTATTGGTTTAAGTTTCATTAAATATTTGAGTTGGTTTGAGTTGAAATAAATAATCGAGTTTAGTTGAGTTGAATTTATGAGTTGAGTTACATTAAATTGATAAGTTAAATGGGTTGAGTTGAGAAAGGTAAATTAATTGTAAATGAGTGAAGTATGTGAATGAGAGTGGAGTGTCTTAATTCCAATTTTAAAACAATGAAAAACGTTGGCTGCATGGTTATTCCATGCATGTAACTCCTAAGATAGAGATGAATGATAATGGCGTTATATGGGAGTTACATATGTGAGAAAGGTATTTCAAATTCAAGTCTATATGCATGTTGGAATGGCATGAGGGTTTATTCCATGCTTGGGTCTTCAAAGGGACAGCCAATGGATGGTTGGGAGGTCCAAAGATTAAAGATCAAAACCGTTGGGTTCAAGGAGTTTCATCTCATGGATGAAACTCCCATTTGGGCAATTGATGATGAGTGGCGGTTACACAAGGTTAACCAAGGGCTAGCCGTTGGAGCCTATGGGAGTTTCATTTCAATATGAAACTCTCACATGCAATGGTAATGAGAGATGAATGAGGGGAAGATTGTATACAACAAGATATGCAAAGGAACCATTGGGCACCTTGGGAGTTTTCATCTCAAGGATGAAACCCCAAAGAAGGTATTAAACAAATGGGAGTTACAAAGTGTGTTCACATTTGGAGAGGTGAAGGAGAAGGGTTGCATCTAGGGCAGCCAAGAGCCAAACCGTTGGAGGGTTTCATCTCAAGGATGAAACCCCCAAATGAAATAAGTTATGGAAGTAAATGGGAGGGGAGTTACAAGGGGTGCCTTAGGCTGAATTTCATTAGCCAAAGGAGCTTCATGTTTACTCTCTCTCTCTCTCTCTCTCTCTCTCTCTCTCTCTCTCCCTTGGACGGTTTTCATCTCACAAGACAAAGATTATTGGCTGATTTTATCTCATACCAATCAGTCCTTTGTTGATCCTTTCACAAAGACAAAATTCAGCAAAGGAGTTTGGCAACAACGCTTATCACTCTCATCCAAGACCAAAGTTCTCTTTCTCTTTCTCTCTCTCAAATCTATACCTTGGCCGAATTATTCCAAGGAGGTTGCAGCAAGGTTAGTCTCAGCCAAAAGAAGAAGAAGAAAGAAAGAGAGGCTAGGGAAGTAAAGGACCAAGGAAGGAGTCAAAGAACCGAAGGAGTCGCGGTATTGGTAAGTGCATCATAACCTTTGTTGAATAAAATGGATTAAGGATTATAATCCGGCCATTACATGGCCGAATTTACCAAAAGTTTAGATCAAGGATTATACTGTCTAAAAATGGTAAAACATGGACCATAGGGTTCGGCCACTTGGGATGGCCGAACCCCATGAAAAGATTTGGTAATTTTTATGGTTTTTGATAGATAAAAACCATACCATGTTTTGAAGGTGTAAAGGGCTTTTTAAATGGAGACAAGTTTACTGTTTTGGAGCGGCTAGGGCATGGCTGAATCATGTTGATGCTATGGCTAAGTTGCTGATCAAAACCATGGACAAATATTGGAGGGTTTACATCAAGAAAACCATAGGGTTCGGCTAAGTGTATGGCCGAACCCCATGGACTGTTTTTATGGATTAATTAAGATAAGATCATGGTTGAAAATTATGGATGATGATATGATTATCTATGGACTTGGTGTAAGTAAATAACCAACCATGGTAGATGATGGAATATGGGATAAAAATCCATAGGATGAGGTTCGGCCATGTAGTATGGCCGAACCCCATCAATGATCATTTGGTGGACTTAATGCTAAGTTATAATGTAATTGGAGATGGGTTAATGAAGGATTTAAAGGACAAAAACTAAGTGGTGGGGTTCGGCCATGTTGTATGGCCGAACCCCACTAAGGTGGTTTGGTTATGGACTTTGGTTTTTAAACAAAATTAAACAAAGGGTTAGTATAGTGGCATTATTGTAAATATGAAGGAAATGATCAAAGATGAATGTTCAAAGAATTTGAAATATGGGCCAAAACCAAAGTGGTAAGGTTCGGCCATGTTGTATGGCCGAACCCTACCAAGGTTCATTTGGAAGTTTGATTTAATTGAATGGTTTTAATTAAATAAAAGAGAGACCAAAATTTAAATGGGTGAGGGTCGGCCATGGGGTATGGCCGAACCCCACAAAGTGGATTTTTGGGACTGAAGACTAAGTTGGAATCACATGGATGAATGTTTGAATTGCTGTTATATAATAGGGCCACGGGGAATTGCTTGAATGGTGTACAAGTCGTGATCGGTTGACGGTTTAAAAGAACGAACTAAGTGAACATTGTGTAGGTTTCCTACCTTTTAGTACCACACATATATGTGATGTTTTATATTAATTTTGATGAGTTATGTGCTAAGTTATCATGTTTCAAAGTAGTTTTGTATGGTAATATGTATTTACAAATGGCATGACATCATGGACATCTCATGCATGGCATGGGGTGGTGATTATGGAAACCGGAGGCCACACTCCGTCGGGGCGTGCGAAAGACCATTGTGGGGTACCTTGATGATGAGAATCCCATCAAGAGGAATCCGGAGACCACACTCCGTCGGGCGTCCAAAAGACCATTGTGGGGTACCTTGACGATGAGAATCCCGTCAAGAGGAGGCTATGTATAATTGTGATGGGTGGGACTCATTACATGAGCATAACATACATAGCATTGTTTTTATGAGGTTTTGATAAACATGTATTATTATATTATTTGCATGTTGTTTTACTAACCTTGTGGTAGCCCTAAACGGAAACACTACTGGGCGCGTTGATGTAACGCCCTATCTCTATCCTTTGTGGATGACGCAGGAAAGGGGAAGAACGAGGATCGTGATGGAAACCAAGCATAGGCGCTTGGGCTTTGAATGGACTTTGAATTATGGACTTTTTGTTTAAGTTATTTGGACAATGTAATTTGATAGTTAGATGTTATTGGCATGTAATAATGTAGTTAACTATGGTTTGGATGGTTTGGTATGAATGTTTAGTTTAAGGCTATACTAGTAATTTTGGAGATAATGTTTATATGATTTGCTATCTAGAAATGGAAAAATGGAGTAGTCTTAGGATCTATTATAACCATCAGTTAGACTAAGTAAATTCCGCAAGTCCACTGTACCATGTGTGGATCAGTTCTTATTGACTTAGTTCATACGCATATGGGCTTGGCCAGTTAAGGGTCGGACGTTAGAAGTCCGTACTTAACTCGCGTCGTGACACTCCGCCCCAATCACTTGTTTATTATTTGTAACACCCCGATTTCTCAATAAGATGAATATTTACGAAAATGCCCCTAGATTGGTAAATTTATTAATTATGATGTTAAATGAGAAAATAGTGGGGCACATTATTCAAATTAAGATCCTATGAACATATTATAAGGGTCAAGTTATAATGGATGGGTAATGTACATCAAATTAGGTCAAAATGGTTAATTGGGTCAAAGAATTCTCAATGGTTGGAATAATTACGAAAATGCCCCTGGATTGGTGAATTCAATAAATGTGATTGTAAATAAGGAAATAGTGGGGCCCATTGCTCAAATTAAGATCATATGAGCACATTATGAATGTCAAGTTTGACTGGATGGGTAATTTCTCAATGAAGTGGATAATTACGAAAATACCCTTGATGTGTTAAATTAATTATTTTGTGATGTTAAGTAAGGAAATGGTGGGGTCCATTGCTCAAATTAAGATCATATGAGCACATTATGATTGTCAAGTTTGATTGGATGGGTAATCTCTCAATGAAGTGGATAAATTACGAAAATGCCCCTGATGTGTTAAATTAATTATTTTGTGATGTTAAGTAAGGAAATGGTGGGGTCCGTTGCTCAAATTAAGATGATATGAGCACATTATAAATGTCAGGCTTGATTGGATGGGTAATGAACATCAATTGGGTCGAAAATGGCTAAATGGGTCAAAAGGCCCAATTGGACCCAATAAGTCAAAATGGATGATTTGACCATTGTGTAAGCTCAAATTAAATGGGGTTAAGCTGATTTGATTGGAAATCAAGTGGAGTAAAAATGGGTAGGCCTGATGCACATGTGAAAACCAATTACAAATGACCAAAATACCCATAATTGGGTCATGGAGTCAAAAACGGGTCAAGGAGCTAAAATGGGACCCAACGGCTCGGGTTGACTTTGTTTACCACAGCCGACCGTGTGGGCCCACAAATGAGTTCAATGGTGAGTTAAATCAGGTTAAGTGGAACTGGTTTTATTTAATTTGAATTAAAAATGAGTTGATTCAAATGCATTAAATGATTGTCAATTAATGAGGTGAGTTGGACATGTGAGTTGGGTGAGTCAAAGTGGAAGTCAATGGGACTGTAAATCAGTGAGTTCAGAGGGAATAGGAGGAGTTTGGCTCAGTCATAACCACCAAAACAACTCCCACACGTTGGGGACTTGTTGGGGTGTTTTTCATGTTAAGTTTTAAATGAAAAACATGGAAATGGGAGGTGTTGTTTGGGGAGTGGAAAGGCTGCATAGGCAGGTACCAAGGGGTGCTTGGAATAGCACCCAAGACCCATCGTTTTTGGTAGGAATTGATGAGGGAATGGAGGGGTCTTGGGGGCTGAATTACTAAAGGAAACAAACACCAAGGTTGGCCATTTTTCACCATTGGTAAGCCAAGAATTTCCATCTCTCTCTCCCTCTCTCAAATTCGTTTTTCCTAGCTGGAATAGCAGAGGTGTTTGCACCAGTAGATCAAGCACAAAACATCAAAAGAAAAGAAGAAATAAAGGGAGAAACCAAGGACCAAAGGCAAGAAGAAAGATTGGAAGTTTGGTAAGTATTTATATGTTATTTTGGTTTAATAACATGGAACAAATGGGGTGTGTATTGGGCCATGGTTATGGCCGAATACACCAAGGTTTTAACCTTGATTAAATGAGGTTTCAAAATGGTAAAGATGACCATTGGGTTCGGCCACCATGAAGGGCCGAACCCCATGTGAAAGATTGCTTGGTTTTCATGTTTTGGAAACATGAAAACCATGGATTTTGTGGACTGTTTTTGGGTTTTGATTTAGGATTTAAATACATGTTTTAGAATGGGTTAAAAACATGGATCTGAATGACATAGGGACTGAAGGTATTATGGGTATAAAACAGCGGTTTAAAACTGATAAGTTGGACCATTGGGTTCGGCCACTTTGCATGGCCGAACCCCATGGAAACAAATGGTTGATGTTGATGGTTTTTGGAAGTTAAAACCATATAAAAGTGGGACTGATATTAGATGTTAGTGTTAGTTTTAAAATCATGTTTTAAGAAGGTTAAAACATGGAGTTGGATGTTGATTCAGACCTAAGATAAATGATTGAATATTTCAAAACCAAAGGTCATAGTGTTCGGCCAATGAGCATGGTCGAACCCTATGAAATTGGGTTGGTTTTTAGATAATTTTTAAAAGGTTAAACTCGGTGATAATACGCTGGTTATTAGATGATTATGGGAGGTTTAAAAGTAGAAGAAAATAACCATTGGGTTCGGCCACCATGGAGGGCCGAACCCCATGTGAAAGATTGTTGGTTTGCATGTTGTGAAACATGGAAACCATGGACTTTTATGGACCATTTTGGATGGATTTAATTAGAGGGTTCTAAGAGGTATAAAGGCAGCAATATGATACTGATATTGCATGATTTAAATAACACCTAATGCATGTTTGAAGGATCAATTCATGGACATAGGGTTCGGCCAACTTGAAGGGCTGAACCCCATGAAAGAGATTGATGATTGTTATGAATTTAAAGAGTTAGAAACCATGCAATATCATGGGGTTTCTATGGGATTTTAAATAGAATTATGGTTGCTGTTTTTTTATGGCTAAGATGCATGATAAATGATGAAAGATCATTAGGAGAATTGGATTCAAAGAACCATGAGGTTCTGCCATGTGAGTGGCCGAACCCCATGGGTTATTTTATGGTTTTTATTTGGTTTACATAGGGTTATGCTTACTGATTGGGTTGTATGATTTTGATTCAATGGACATGAAATGTAAGTGAAAAAGGGTTCAAATCATGGGCATAGGGTTCGGCCACATTGGATGGCCGAACCCCATAAAAGTAGTTGATATTTGGTATGTTTTTGGAAAGATAAAAACCATACCCATAGCGGTGAGTGTTTCTGTAATTAAAATGAAAGTAAGATTGCTGTTTTGGGTTGGCCATAGGATGGCTAAACTATGTGTTTAACATGGCTAAGGGGTAGAGCCAATTGGTATTTAAATAATGGACATTATTGAGCAAAAGAACCATAAGGGTTCGGCCATGAGTATGGCCGAACCCCATGGACTGTTTTCATGGATCATTTTATGGATGCGTATGTGATTTAAGATGGAATTATGTTTACTGATTTGGTCGGGTAAAACATGACTGAACCATGTTAAGGTTGTGGGTAAGTTGTAGAGTTTAATCAAGGTATTGGTAGCAATGGCATGTTTGTAAATAATGGTCACAATCATGAATTGGTATTTGTGGACTTAGACTCAAAATGGGAATCAAATAAAGTAAGGGATTAAAGTTGGTCCATGATTTATGTGAATAAGGTGACAGATCTCTGTGACGGTGCACGACTACGAGCGGTGATCGGATAAAGCCTAAGAAAGAACGGACGCTGAAGTGATTCTTCAGTAGGTTTCCTACCTACTTGTAACCACAGTTTTACCCCAGTTTTCTTATGAGACTCTTGTTTTATTATATGTGTTTCAAATGATATATTATGCATTAACAAATGGCATACAGGCATTGGCATCTCATGCATAGACATGGGATTATGAATGAGGTTCTACAGTGTTTCAAGTTATGAGTTACGTCCGTCCTCGGTGGTGCAAGTCACGCCAGGAGGAGTAACATGATGGGGGATGCTCATTGCATGTGCATACATCATAGCATTGTTTTACCTGTTTTTGATGATCATGTAATATGATATATATGCATGTTTTATATGCTAACATGTGGTAGCCCTGATTCGGGAACCTACTCGGCACGTTGATCTAACGCCCTAATTCTATCTCAGAGGAGATTGCAGGTACAAGTAAAGGAAAAGAAAAGGTCATTGACCGGGAGGGGAGCTGAGCCTAAGTGCTTGAATGCTGGAATGAATTTATAATTGCTGTTTATTAGATACTTTATTATGGACATGTAATAAAGTAGTTACTTGCTATGGTTTGGCTTAGGATATTGACAATGTATGGTTGATTTATGTAATTATTATTTGAGACTGGTACTGGCTATCTTTTCATATTATTCCGCAGTTAACTTATACTATTCCGCAAGTTGATGTTAGTTCCATGTGTGTTCATTATCATGGTCTAGTCCATGTACACATGGGTGGCCAGTTAAGGTTCAGACTTGGGTAGTCTGAACTTCACTCGCGTCATGGCGCCTCCTTCTCTTGTTCACTCTATGTTTCTTTAAAAAGAAATTTTCAGACTCTAATTTTCGGAAGGGTGAAAAGGGCGGGACGTTACATTATTATTTTAAAAAAAATAAACTCTGATTATTGTGGTGAAAAGGGCGGGGTGTTACATGGTTTGGCCCTTGCATGGCCGAACCCTAATATTTTTATACATGTGGATCATGAGGAAAAATGATGAACCATAGGGTTCGGCCATGATGTATGGCCGAACCCCATGGAAGAATGTTGGTGATTTTAAATGGGTTTTAAATGTTGTAAATGATGATTTAAAATGAAGAGAGGATGGAAAACAATGACCATGGGTTCGGCCATGATGTATGGCCTGAACCCCATGGAGAAATGTTGATGGATTTAAATGTGGTTAGACCATGAGAAAATGGAAATAAGGAACCATGGGTTCGGCCATGTTGTATCGCCGAACCATGGGTTCGGCCATGTCCATGAATCAATTTTATGGACATTTTGTGGACCCATGCATGTTTAAGAAATTAAATGATTAACTATGGGTGAGCAAGCTAAGAAACAAAAGAAAAAGAAATGATGATGGAATGGAAGAACAATGGGTTCGGCCATATTGTATGGCCGAACCCCATGGAGGATATTTTATGGACCTAAGTTGTTTAGCAAGTTAGATGATTAACTATGTAATGTTGGATTGGTTAAAAATAAGCAAGGACCAAAGGAAAGGGGGGTCAAAACCAAAAAGGATGAGGTTCGGCCATGTTGTATGGCCGAACCCCACCAATGCATTTTTGTGGACTTAAAGCATTTTCAGCCCTAAGGCATGGCCGAAACCCCTTGGGGGTCTTAACCGGGCTAAGGGCTATAATCGTAGGTTGAAATGAACATGGAATGATGGGAATCAACTGGGTCATCGTTTTAATCAATTTATGTGTAATAAGGTAACGAGATTTCACAAACCGGCGTACGATTGGCTTGACGCGAACGGTGATCGGTTGTTGGACGAAAACACAAGGACCCGATATTTGGACGTTGGTAGGATTCCTACCTTATTGAAAACCATGGAATATGTATATGTGATGATTTTACTTCATGTTTTGATGATTATTTTGGTATCAAAGTGCTATGTTTTAATAATGGGATTTCTATTATGAAATGGCATGTGTACACTTACATCTCATGCATGGCATGGGAGGGATCACATGAGGGGAGTCCACGCTCCATTCGGATAGTCCGATAAACAAACGTGGGGAGGGATCCACACTGATTCCGGATGTGATGTTTGAGGAGTCCACGCTCCGTTCGGCGAGACCGATAAGGCATACGTGGGGAGTCATGTCAATACCTTGATGTAGCATATACATCAAGAGGAATACTATGTGATTGTGATATGGATGATGGGTGGGATTCATGGCATATGACACCCATGGCATGGCATTGACTTGCATGGTTTTGCTATTATTTATATCTATGTGATTTTGTTTATACTAATCCATGTGTTTGACCCTACGCAGAGTACCTACTGGGCGCGTTGTCTAGCGCCTTACTTCTACCTTAGATGATGACACAGGGAATGGACGGAGAAAAGGACGCGATCGGAGCCAAGCTTAGGAGCTTGGATAATATAGTTTCATTTTATTTAAGTTTTATTATGGACAATGTAATTTGAGTAGTTAGTATTTGGGACTGTAATAACTTAGACTATTTGCTGTGGTTTGGATTTTAATGTTGGACATTTTAACTTAAGATAATTATTATTAAGTGATGGACTTCCTTGCTATTTGAAATTGGATAGGATAGAACTCTATTATAATTCCTCATTATGTTTAATTCCGCATGTTTAGCCTTATTACGTGTGAACCGTTTTAGTGGATTTAGTCCACGCACACATATGGTTGGCCAGTTAAGGGCCGGGCTTTGCAAGCTCGGACTTAGCTCGCATCGTAACATCCCGCTCTCTTCTCACTCTCTATTTCAAAAATAAAAATAAATAGACTCTGACTTTTTGCGAATGAAAAAGGACGAGGCGTTACATGAACTACATGCCTCGGAAGTACCCAGAGAAGACCTAGAAGTTCCGAAGTCTCGGAACTTGGTTCGGAGGTTCCGAAATCAAGTTCCGAGCAGACCTATGTATTATGTACTTTGGAAGTTCCGAACTGAGTGACCCAAGTTTCGAACTAACAGTGACAAGACTGTTTTGATCTTAACCCCACACCCTGGTTTTGATCATTAATGTGGGATTAATAAGACAATATTAACATTCTCCAAATCTGACCCATTGAATGGTAATTAATAAAAGTACTAGGTATTAGATTTAGAAATCGAAGACATAAACTAATGATGTGATTATTGTGTCTTAATCCATGGAAATAAACGAAGGACTTGAAGGTGACTTAGAGCTGTGCGAGCCGTATTGTGATTCATCATGTAACGATCCATCCCGATTTACCCGATTTTGGAGAGACTTTTGGATCTCCGAGTTGTTTACGGGAATTTTATAGTGTTTGGGAGAGTGTGGGCTCCTTAGAGACTCCAATTTGCCTAATTCCGAGTTCGAAAAACTCAGTGGCATTTTAGTAATTTTATAATTGTTATATACTGTCATGAAAAATCTTTGAAAAATCACATGCTTTCCCGATCAACGTTTGGTATTCGAGATTTTTTTTGGGTTCTCGAATGCATTGTATTTTAATATTTTGCAAAGAAAATTTTAATATCTTTGATTTTTTTTAAAAAAAAAAAGAAAAAAGAAAAGAAAAAGAAAACTCAACCAAAAACCCGTGGAACTAAACAACCCCCCTTGCGCGACACTGCAGCCGCATACTACAGTGTCCGCGCGCCTCCCTCATTCTCCCGATTCAGATATTTCTCACTCTTTCGATTTTTTTTCTTCTCACTCTCCTTGGTTTTCTCTTCTTCCCTTCTTTGATCTCTCTCTCTCCCTCTCGCTTCCGTCCTTCTCCTTATTATTCTCCCTCTGTTCTAGCCGAAGCCGCCGTGATCCCCCCTTCTTCGTCGGTGAGAGCGGCCATCTCTCTCTCTCTCTCTCTGATCGATTGGAGTCCAATGCCCCTCCTTCACCGCCCGAGGTAACATTTCTGCCCCTTCTCGCCGTAGCAGTCATCTCCTAGGTATGCCTTCTCTTTTTTTTTCTCCTCATGTTCGATCTGTCCTCCCCTTCTCTTCTCCACCCTTAACCCTCTCTTGTTTTCCCCGGTTTTCTCCGTGCATTTCCTTTATTTTTCAGTGGATTTCTTTGTTTTTCAATGGTTTTCATTGATTTTCAATGGTTTTCCTTGGTTTTCCTCAATTTTCATGATTTTTTCCACATCTTTTCCCCTTTTCTAACTCAGTTGAGCAACTAAGTGAACTCGGCTTAGTCCTGAGCCAACTCAACTGGGCATCTGGGCAACTCTCTTTTGTGTTTGAGTTGGGTTCGGCCCGCCAGACCAGTTTTCGGCCTAGTTCTTTGGCCCAATCTGATCCGCCCAACTTCGGCCCAAACCTAGCTTCGGCCCAGCCTTGGTCCGACCAAGTTCCGTCCAACTCAGCTTGATCTGGCCTAGTCAGGTCTAGACTTGTCCCGACACAATTCTCGGTATGCCCGACCCTTTGGGCTCCCGTTTTCAGACTGGCCAGTTTTAGGCCCATTTTGGGTCCGACCCAGTTTTAGGCCTGTTTTGGGTCCGACCCAATTTTAGGCTAGTTTTCTATCCGGCCTCATTTTTAAAACGTTTTGCCTTATTAACTTATTCATTCTTCCTTATTTCAACAGATTCAGCTCCCTTCAACCTGTCAAGCCGCTTATTCACTTCAGATTTTTGACTCTTCACACACTGTGAGGGGACTTATCACTGTTTTAGCATGCTTCTGCATCTATTTAACCTTTAATCTTAGACATGTAGTGCCTGGAACGGGGTCCTTCTTTTATTAAGCCACTCGGTAAAGGAACTGTTAAAATGAACAAGTGGCAAGGGAACTGTTCGGGTGCACTCATGTCAACTATATGAGGATAATGGAGAATTGTAATTGGATGGGCTATTATTTGAACTTGGAAACTTACTGCTAACATGTCTGCTTAGTTATTACATGGGAATGAACTTATATGAGTAAAATATGTGTTGGATATTGGACAAGATGTTCAAAAATTGTTGATGATATGTTCGTGTTCAATCATAACGTGTATATGAATTTATGATGGGAATGAGATGTGTGTTGGATATTGAGTACAATGCTTGAAAGTTTATTGATAAAATGTTGTGTGTTCATTTACAACATGTGAACGTGATCATTATGAGCATGGAGATATGTGTCTAGATAACCTGTTACATACTCTTGTTACGCACAATGCATGTGTCGTTGGTCTTGATTAATTATATCAGAACATGATTGTATTGTTAGATATGACTTGATATCATATACATGCATGGGAGGTAACCCACAATGGACAACGTGCCAGTTGGGTGTTGAGTTGGAGGAGTTGTTTGCATATGTATATGTTTAAGATGATATGATGGTTTGGGTATTCGGAGGACTTCCCTGTTACGCTCCGACGGTCGAGACCCCCATAGGAGATACGGGTTTCCCCGTTGCCGTCCGGTAGTTGGTCTTGATTTGAATGTATGCTTGATGATGATTTGATAAAGTGTAGTTTCAGATATGGAAAATATGAATTATTTTGTATATTGTCAAATGGATTTAATATCATTGCATGGACATGAACTTCATACATTTGCATGGGATGTGAAAGAATGAGACCGAGGAAAAGGGATGACGTACTTTACTCGGAGGTATTTATACACATTGAAATGAATAACCATTGTATATGGCCACGTCTATGGGTTACAAGAATTATGGCATTCTAATTGGGCAGAAATGTCCAGGGTCAGAAGAAGTCCTGAAACCTACACAGGAGTATGGGTGTGTAGCGCTCCCCCGGTAGTCCCGATTAAATTGCTAGCATTGGGTAGTAGCTCTCAGCCGTTGCCGTGGGAAAGCTACAGACATAAATGGCCAATGTTTATTACCATTGAATGAGAAAGAAAGATTGACCAATAAATGGGGCATGAGAAGGGCTTGTATAGATTCACGTCATCATAGCATAATACATCATATTGATTTTAAGTACATTTGAAAGTATTGTGATTCTTATTTGTACGAAATAATTATGAAATGGATTTGAATGAGTACTAAGTACTTGTATGAAATAGATTTTGAAATAAGGGATGGGGTATGATTTTTGAATGAGAAGTATAGTATGCATAATACATATGATTTGCTTTCCTATTTTTATTACTTCACATGTTGGTATCCACTTTGATGGGAATTCCTACTGAGCGCGTTGACTAAGCCCACAATTCTTTCTCCTTTTTAGAATCTAATGCAGATAAAGAGAAAGGAGATGAAGCAGGGCCAAGTAATAACCAAACGTGAATAGAAGGAAAGCAAAAAAAAAGGAAGAGCTTGGGAAAATTACTTTTTTGATATTTTGGAATTGAAGAAGACTTAGTTTATTTGGTTATTTTGTTTACAACTTGAGTGAATGTATTTTTGTAGGAGTTATGAGTATGGAAATGTATTAACTCGTGTTTAAACTCCTAGATATTGGTGTTAGACTTGTTATTTGTAGTTTGACTTATGTGAGATCCTTACACTTTGCTTTGAAATGTGAATGACTTGTAACACCCCGCCCTTTTCACTCTAAATTTTCAGAGTTTATTTTTTTTTTTAAATAATAATAATCAATAAGTGATCGGGGCGGAATGTCACGACGCGAGTTAAGTTCGGATTTCTAAATCCGACCCTTAACTGGCCAAGCCCATGTGCGTATGAACTAAGTCCATAAAACTGATCCGCACATGGTACATATATATCTAGCGGAATTAACTTAGTCTAGATCTAACTGAGGTTATAATAGAACCTATGATTAATCCAATTTCCATTTTTAGATAGCAAAGTACCTTATTTATTTTCCAAAATTATTATATAACCTTAGTCTACTATTCATTCCAAACCATTCAAATAAATCCAACCATAGCATCTACTTAACTACTTATTACATGCCAACATCTAATTTAACAAATTACATTGTTCCAAATAAATCAACTAGCAAGTCCATAAATAATCCATTCATAGTCCATTGCAATCATTCAAATCGCCCAAGTTTTCGTACTTGGTCCTCTTCTCCAACCACGTTCTTTCCTTTCCCTGCATCATCCACTAAAGATATAGATAGGGCGTTAGATCAACGCGCCCAGTAGTGTTTCCGAATAGGGCTACCACATGGTTAGTCAAAAACATGCAAATAGGATAATAGTTATACAGGTGTGACAAAATTCTGTAAAAATATGCTATGTATGAAATGAACATGTAATGAGTCCCACCCATCACCATTCAACATAGCCATCACTTGACGGGATTCTCATCGTCAAGGTAACCCACAGTGGTCTTTCGGACGCCCCGACGGAGTGTGGCCTCCGGATTCCTCCTAATGGGATTCTCATCATCAGGGTACCCCACAATGGTCTTTCGGACGCCCCGACGGAGTGTGGCCTCCGGTTACTTCCCCATCATCCCATGCTATGCATGAGATGTCTATGAAAACATGCCATTTGTAAATATAACATTTGATTCAAATAACTTATTCAAATAAACATAAAACAGCAAATAAATTATGTGGTTACAACAAGGTAGGAAACCTACTATAGTTTACTTTGTTCGACCCTTCCTTTGGACCGTCTTTCGATCACGACTTTGTATACCGTTCTAGAAATCCGAATACCCTATGTACATGGCAGCAAGTTAATCATTTGACCATATGATTATAATTTGATTTAAATCCCAAAAATCCACTTTGTGGGGTTCGGCCATACCCCATGGCCGAACCTCACCCATTTAAACCTTGATAAATCTTTTATTTACTTAATACCATCTAAGTATCCCAAACTTTTCAAATGACACTTGGTAGAGTTCGGCCATACTACATGGCCGAATCTTACCACCTTAGGTTTTGGCTCATAAGTCCATTCTTTTGATCATTTCATCTTTTCATCCTTATTTACAATAATGCCATTATACTATCCTTTGCCTAATTTTTTTCTTAAACAACAAAGTCCATCACATGACAATTGGTGGGGTTCGGCCACATAGCATGGCCGAGCCTCAACCTAAAGATTTTAATCCTATTTTCCATCATCACCTTTATACTAAATCCATAATTGATGTGATTTCCATCTTTTTGAAAGCCAAACCAAACAAGCAAATACTTACATGGGGTTCGGCCATCCAAGGTGGCCGAACCCTATGTCCATGTTTTGTTCTTCTAAAACATGTTTTTGGTGTTATTAAAACATACAATATCAATATAATATTGCTGCCATTATACCTCTTAAACACCATCTAAATCAGTTCATCTACTTGTCCCAAATGACCATATTATTTCATGAAATTCGGCCATCCAAAATGGCCGATCCAAATGGTCCATTTCATCAGTTTTGAACCACTGTTTTAAGCCATGCTAACTTCAGTCCTTTGTCATACAGATCCATGTTTTTAACCCTTTCCAAAACATGTATTTGAATCTTAAATAATAACCCAAAACAGTCCACCAACTTCATGGTTTATACGTTTCAAATACATCAAAACCATACCATTATTTGCATGGGGTTCGGCCCTCCATGGTGGCCGAACCCTATGACCTTTGGTTTTGAATTTCTTAATCATTCATCTATGTCCAAAACAAACTTCCTTATTTATGTTTTAACCTTTTTAAAACACACACTTAAAATCATCTAAAAACAGTCCATGGGGTTCGGCCATGTGTGGTTCTCTTAATGGAAATCCACCCATATTTATCTATGAAATTAATCAGCAAATTAATATAAGATAAATATGGTTCAGTCATGTCATATCTACTCCAAAACAGTAAGCTTAATTCCATATAAAAATCTTTTAAAATCCTCACTCCAAAATATGGATTTTGACTTTCAAATACCATAGAATCCACCAAGTTTTTCCATGGGGTTCGGCCATCCAATGGGGCCGAACCCTATGGTCCATATTTTATTATTTTAAACATCATAATTCTAGGTCTAAACCATTGATGGATCTGGCCATACAATGGCCAAATCTCATTTTCTTAACCAATCTATTAAACAAGGGTTCAAAATGCACTTACTAATACCGCGTCTCCTTCGGTTCTTTTGACTCCTTCTTTGACCCTTTATCTCCTTGACCTCTCCTTCTCTCTTACTGTTCTTTGGGCTGAGACTGATCTTGATGCAAGCTCCTTGAGATAATTCAGCCAGGTGACAAGGACTTAAGAGAGTGAGAGAGAGAGAAAGGGAACTTTGGTCTTGAATGAAATTGCTAACCTTGTTGCCAAAACCCTTTTGCTGATTTTTGTCTTGATGAAAGGATTACCCAAAAACTAATTGAAATGAACAACCAGCTGCTGCTCTTGGTTTAGAAAGATAGAGGACGTCCATGAGAGATAGAGAGATAGAGAGAGTAAAAATGAAAACCCTTTGCTTGACCAAAAACAGCCCAAGGTTAATCCTTGTGTAACTCCCTCTCCTCAATCAAGGTTCTTTATGTTACTTGGGGGTTTCATCTATGAAATGAAACACCCCAAGCAACCAACGTCCCTTGTGGTTGGACTAGTGTAACCCCCTCTTTTCTTAGGTTCTCACATGGGAGTTTCACTTTGAAATGTAACCCCCATGTGCTGCACCGTCCCTTTGTTAGTTGCCTCTCAATTTTGGCTTATATAACAGCCACTACTCTCAAGTGTAACTCCACCAACAGCAGCTCCAATCAACCCCATTTGGCCCTCATTAACGTCCCATGTGGGAGTTCTATCATTGGAATAAAAACTCCCCACTTCCAAGTGTGAACACACCTTGTTACTCTCATTGTTTTAATATGTAATTTGAATTAAATATGCTGTAATCTTTTAGGTGTTACTCCTCCAATCAGTTACCCATTTGTTCTCCAACCTTGGAGTTACATGCATGAACCATCAATCTAAGTATTGCTGTCTTTTGAAGATCCAACCAATGCACTCTAACCATTTCCAACGTGTAAAACACTTTGCATTTGAAATCACACTCCCACCTCCAACATCTTCCATGTATATCTTTGTAATTATTTGCATTCTCTCCTTTATTCATCTCTCATTATTCTTGCATTTGTAACTCTCAAAACAGCCATCCCACTATCTCCATTGTAGCCATTACATGCATGCAATGTTCTCATGCATCCAACGTCCCTATGCATCCCATGTAACTTCAAAATGTAACTCCCATTCAAAATGTAACTCCCATTTTATTCATCACTAAATGGGGGTTACATGCATGGTAATGTCTCCCATGCACCAACGTTTTTCCTAGCTCAAAATTTGGAATTTAAAACACTTCCCCTCTCATTCACACACTTCACTCACTTACATTAAAATACATATTCCTCCAACTCAATTATTCAACTCACCCAACCTAAGTCATTCATTTAATTTAACTTAACTAATAAATTCTACTCAACTTAACCCATCATTCATTTCAACTCAACCAAACTCAAGCAACTAATAAACTTAAATTAACTAAGCTTGAACTCCATCCATGGGTAATCATGCCATTCACACGACCCATTGGGTCCCATCTAGCCATTTTGACCCATTTATCAAAATTTGACCCAAATATGATTCTTGACCCGTTTAAATCCATCTTATCCATTTATTTGTTTTATAAACAAACTACCCTCCTTTGGATCTTCATTGAGCCCTTGACCCATTTAAATTCAAATAAATTTTATCACAATGGCAATTCCGTAAATATGAATATTTTCATATAAAATGATAACTTTGAAATTCCAGGGTGTTACAATACAATACTCTTTTTATAATTTTCGTCCCGAAAATCGAACGAAGTAGGATTTCAAAGTAAATCATACAAACAATTCAGGGTGAGATGTTCTCATCTCCGATTCCAATTCCCAAGTGGCTTCCTCAACACCATGTCGATCCCATACCACCTTGACGAACTGAATCGCTCGGTTACGCAACACCCTTTGCTCACTCTCCAATATTCTGACCGGCTTCTCGACATAAGTGACATCGCTTTGCACATCTATATCTTGCACATCCAAAACATGAGACGGATCAGGGTTGTACTTCCTCAGCATTGACACATGGAACACATCATGTAGAGACGCCAATTGCGAAGGAAGTGCCAACTGATAGGCTACATCTCCCATCCTTCTGATAATTGAAAACGGTCCCACATATCTTGGCGACAATTTTCCTTTCTTCCCAAATCTCATGTGCCCTTTTCGTGGCGAGACCTTCAAGAATACCATGTCTCCCACTTCAAATTCGAGAAACCTCCTCCTCTTATCAGCATAGCTCTTTTGCCGACTCTGTGCGGTCAACAAATGTTGACGTATCAATTGGATCTGTGCAGTAGTTTCTGCAACCAACTCAGGTCCTATCAGTGCAGGTTCGCCGACCTCGGTCCAGCACACTGGTGACCTGCATGGTCTACCATACAAAGCTTCGAATGGTGCCATCTGGAGGCTTGCTTGGTAGCTATTGTTATAAGAAAACTCCACCAATGGCAAATGATCCTCCCATCCACCTTTGAAGTCTAGCATGCATGCCCTCAACATGTCCTCCAACGTTTGTATTGTTCTTTCCGATTGTCCATCGGTCTGTGGATGGAATGCTGTGCTAATAAGTAGATCGGTTCCCATGGCCGACTGCATGCTCTGTCATACCCTGCCGGTAAATCGGCCATCTCTATCAGACACTATAGTCTGTGGGACACCATGTAGTCTGATGATGTCTTTGATATATCTCCGACCCAATGTCTCTGATGAATCCGTCATCTTGATAGGAATAAAATGCGCGGACTTGGTCAATCGGTCTACCACAACCCATATAGCGTCATTGCCCTTCGAGGACCTCGGCAACCCCGTCACAAAGTCCATGGAAATGTGCTCCCATTTCCATTCCGGCACTGCTAAGGGTTTGAGTAACCCTGGTGGCTTCTGATGTTCCGTCTTAACCTGCTGACAAGTTAAACAATGAGCCACGTAGTCTGCAACATCCTTCTTGAGTCCATGCCACCAATAATGTCTTTTTAAGTCATGATACATTTTTGTGCTACCCGGATGAATGGACAGCTTGCTCTGATGTGCCTCTATCAATAATTCTTTTCTGCAGCTTCTTGGCACATATATTCTACCCCGGAACATAAGACCCTGTCCTGGTCGTAATTCCCAATCCGGTACAACCTCGCCATTAGACATCTTGGCCCATGTCTCTGCCATTTCCGGATCTGTTCGTTGCTCCTGTTCAATCTTTGTAACCATGTTGGATCGTATGATCAAATTGTACATACTCCCATGGTTTGTGATGTATAGATTAAACTCACGAATGGAATTCAACATCTCCCATTCAGTCCTGATCAAACATGCCACTGATGCATGAGACATGCGACTGAGAGCATCCGCCACTTTGTTGGCCTTTCCCGGATGATATCGGAGTGCAAATTCATAGTCCGCCAGATATTCCATCCATCTGCGCTGCCTCAGGTTGAGCTCTTTCTGATCAAATAAATACTTCAAGCTCTTGTGATCTGAAAATACTTCAAACTTCTCCCCATATAGATAGTGTCTCCAGCTTTTGAGAGCGAAGACCACCGCAGCTAATTCCAGATCATGTGTGGGGTAGAGGCGTTCATGTATCTTTAGTTGTCTTGAACCATATGCCACCACCCGATTACGTTGCATGAGTGAACATCCCAGTCCCTCTCCTGATGCATCACATTGTACTTCATAACCTTTGCCCCTTTCCGGCAAAACTAGAATAGGAGCAGTTGTAAGTCTCTCTTTCAGCTCCTCAAATCTCTGATTGCACAGCTCTGATCATTCATATTTGACTCCTTTCTGCGTGAGTCGAGTCAATGGGGATGCAATTTTGGAGAAGTCCATGATAAACTTCCTATAATATCCAGCCAAACCCAGAAAACTACGGATTTCGGTGACATTCTTTGGTGCTTTCCACTCACTTACTGCTGCCACCTTAGCCGGATCAATGGCTATACCATCTGCTGTTATAACATGCCCTAAGAATTTGACCTCAGGTAGCCAAAATTCGCATTTGCTTGCTTTGGCATATAGTTGGTTCTGTCTCAAGGTGTTCAATACTATTCGAAGATGCTCAGCATGATCCTCCTGACTCTTGGAATAGATCAGGATATCGTCAATGAACACTATAACAAACCGATCCAAATATGGACGGAATATTCTGTTCATTAAGTCCATGAACACAGCCGGTGCGTTGGTAAGCCCAAATGGCATGACTACAAATTCAAACAGTCCATACCGTGTTCTGAAAGCTGTTTTCTCGATGTCTTCCTCTTTGACCCGGATTTGATGATAACCGGACATCAGATCAATCTTGGAAAAATGACTGGATCCCCTCAACTGATCGAATAAATCATCGATCCTGGGTAGAGGATACTTGTTCCGGACAGTTAGCTGATTCAACTTCCGGTAGTCCACACACATTCTGAGTGAACCATCCTTCTTTTTCACGAACAACACTGGAGCTCCCCATGACGATGTGCTGTTCCGAATGCAACCCAGTCTGAGTAATTCATCAAGCTGCTTCTTCAACTCGGACATTTCTGCCGGTGCCATCCGATAATGGGGTAGAGACACTGGTGAGGTACCAGGATATAGCTTGATCTCAAAATTGAGCTCCCTCATAGGCGGTATACCAGGAAGTTCTTTTGGAAAGACATCAACAAATTCTTTCACAATTGCTGGAAGTTCAGTGACTGGTGCTTTGTTGATGACAATATTGTTCAACACCAAATGATGCAACCCTTCCTGCAATCTGCTTTGCTTGTCGGCACGAACTATATACTGCTTTCCCTCGGGTGACCAAAATGTCACTCTTCGGCGATAACAATCAATATTGGCTTCATAACTAGCCAACCAGTCCATGCCAAATATAATATCGTACTCAGTCATGTCGAGTACCAAATAATTGAACTCAAATCTGAGTCCAGCGAGTTCTGTATTTATGGCCGTGCATATGAGTCCCAAAGACGTGTCTCCGACAGGGGATACTACTGTGAGTGTGGTGGACAGCTTTTGTACTAGTGTTCCAGTAGCAGTTATAAAGGATGCAGATATAAAAGAGTGCGATGCTCCAGAATCAAACAATGCATAAGCATAAGAACTATTGACAACGGCCATACCTTGAATCACAGAATGATCCACATCCTCAGGAGGTTCCAGAGCAAATAGTCGTCCAGATCCGGTAGGAGTAGGCGCCCGTCCTGCCTGATTATATGTCCTGCCTCCTCGGGAGTTAGCTGGCCTAGCTGGTGGACGGAAAGATCCTCTGGAATATGAGAGCCTATTAAGCTTTGGACAGTCTCTCTTGAAGTGACCCGGCTGATTACAGTGGAAACAGTTGTTCACCCCTTTGAATGACTGGGTGACTGATGCAGATGGGGAGGGCTGGTTGGGATGAAAGCTCCCCGCGGACCCAGTAGATGGTGAGGGTCTACTGAAGTTCGGACGGAACCTCTTGTTGGACTGAAACCCACCCCTCCCACTTGGAGCTCGACGATTGTCAAACCGTACTATTGCATTCAACTCCTGTTCTGCTATTGTGGCCTTGCTGACCACCTCAGCCAATGTGGTGCACTTAAATATGGTCACTTTGGCTCTGATGTTTGGCCGTAGACCCCTCTCAAACTTCCTTGCCTTGCGAAGTTCTGTGTCCACCATATAGAATGCATAAATGGATAAACTGAGAAATTCACGGTGATACTCTGCCACCGTCATAGAGCCCTGTACCAAGGACAGAAAAAGTTCCGTCTGTCGCTCCTTCTCCTCCTCCGGAAAGTAATGTTCCAGAAAGGTTGCTGAAAACTCATTCCATGTCATGGCCGTCCTCTCCCTAGCTGGTATGAGTTCCCTCTGCTTCTCCACCACCTCCCACCATTTACCGGCATCTTCTATCAATTGTGATGTAGCCAGTAAAACCCTGTCAGCATGACTCGAGATCTTAAGTAATTTTAAGATCTGAGTGATCTTCTTTAGCCAGTGCTCGGCTCCGACAGCCCCTTCCTTTCCCTTTGAAGTAGGGAGGACGCTGTTGTTGAAATTCTTGTGCCATACTCCGGTCACTGGCATCCCTGGAACTTTCACTCCCATTCATATGTTGCTGGAGTACTGAGGTTACCACTGCTTGGACTAATCCCTGAAGCTCAGGCGGCACATGTGGTATATGTACACCACTGTTTCCTTCTCCCTCCTTCTGTGATGCATTCTCACTCCCTTTTTCTTCCCTCCAAGAGTGCTGTGATTCTTCCCCATTGTGAGACTTTTCATGAACAGATCGCTCCTCATCAGGTTGGGTTACCTCTTTCTCATGTATAGATGGCTCCTTCTCATGCACAGATTTTTCGTGTTGTGATATCACTTTCTCATGTTGCGTGATTTGCAACACCTTTTCCTTCCCTTTCTGGTTCTGAGGGATCCTTTTCTTTGGTGCCATTTCCCTAAGCCATAAAACATTATTGACTTAGTTTCCTCGTATAGTTTGTATTTTTCACAATTTTGGGGAGATTTCCAAATAAGCAAACTTGATTTTCTATTTGTTTTTGAGGGGAGAGTCTCTAAATTCCCTATGTTTGTTTTTCTCAATTGGGGAGTATTGGGGAATGTATATCCTATTTGTCTACGTTTGACAGATCAATTATAATAATGTACTTTTGCTATCTTTCACTGTTGTTCTCAGTTTGATTTGTTCAGTCCGAGTCCACGAAGTAAATTAATCCGGCCCCCAGTCAGCGGACTCCGAAGAGTCGGTCAGTTGGGATTCTTATCCGTCAGTGAGACATGAAACCGTCTTAATCTTACTTCGGAAGATTCAACTTCCCGTTTCGCTCTGATACCAACTGTAACACCCCGCCCTTTTCACTCTAAATTTTTATTGATTATTATTATTTAAAAAAAAAAATAAACTCTGAAAATTTAGAGTGAAAAGGGCGGGGTGTTACATGACTATCATTCAGATTCATCAGATATTGTTATACGTTTCTGCAGGTTTATATTAGTGTGTTGCAAATGTTAACATGGACTTATGTCCATGCGCATACACTAGATGGGCCATTCGAGGGTCAGGTCTTCGACTCGGACTCGAGTCACGTAGTGGCACTCGCTGACCTCCCTTTCTCCACTCAAATATCCTTATTAAATTACTCTGATGTCGGTGGGCAGAGCGAGGGGCACTACACTCATCAGGAAAGGACTCAGTGATAGGACAGGTGTCATCGGTGAACTCAGTTATCAATCTAGACAAGTGGTCTGCTACCATATTCTTACAACCTTTCTTGTCCCCGATTTCGATGTCAAACTCTTGTAGCAACAAGATCCATCCGATCAGGCGGGACTTAGCATCTTTAGAAGGAGATACTTAAATGCTACATGATCAAAATAGACAATGTCCTTCAAACCCACTAAGTAGGATCGAAATTTGTCTAGTGCAAATACAACCGCCAACAGCTCTTTCTCTGTGTCGAATAATGAAGCTGAGCGTCGTTCAGAGTTTTGCTGGCATAGTAGATAACATGAGGCAATCGATTTATCCTTTGTCCTAACACGGCTTCTACTGCATAATCGGAGGCATCATACATAATTTCAAAGGGGACAGACCAATCAGGTGGTTGTAGCGGTTTTCAGTTTTCAAAGGCCTAAACGTACACATCATCAAAATCGAAACTAACATCCTTGGTCAGGAGTTTACAAAGAGGTTTAGAAGTTTTACTGAAATCTTTGATAAACCTCCTATAAAACCTAGCATGGCCTAAGAATAACATGATCTCTTTAACGATTTGGGGTTTTGGTAGATTATAGATCAGGTTGACCTTTGCCTTGTCCACTTCGATACCCTTTTTAAAGATAATGTGCCCCAGTACTATGCCATGTTTCACCATAAAGTGACATTTCCCCCAATTCAATGCCAGGTTCTTTTCTTGGCACCTGATTAGCACAAGGCTCAGATGGTGCAGGCATTGGTCAAAAGTAGACTCAAACACAGAGAAGTCATCCATGAAGACTTCTAAGAAATGTTCAACCATATTGGAAAAGATGTTGATCATGCACCGCTGAAAAGTGGTAGGTGAATTGCATAGTCCAAAAGGCATAAGGCGATAGGTGAACGTACCAAACGGACAGGTGAAGGTGGTTTTCTCCTGATCCTCAGGAGAAACGTAGATCTGATTATAGTCGGAATAACCATCAAGAAAATAGCAGAATGCATGATCGGCTAAACACTCAAGCATTTGATCGATGAATGGAAGAGGGAAGTGGTCCTTTCGAGTTGCAGTATTCAGCTTACAGTAATCAATACAAACTCTCCAACTGGTTTTGACGCGAGTTGGCACTAACTCACTATCCTGATTCTTGACTACCATCACACCCGATTTCTTAGGTACAACCTATATCAGACTCACCCATGCACTCTTAGAGATCGGGTAGATAATACCCGCCTCAAGAATTTTTAAAATCTCAGCTCTCACCAATTCCTGCATCGGTGGATTTAGTCGTCTCTGTGGTTCTCTAGATGTCTTGGACTTTTCTTCCAAGTGAATTTTGTGCTTGACCACACAGGGGCTAATTCGTTTGAGATGGGCAATGGACCATCCAATAGCTTTGTGGCGATCTCTTAAAAGGAGTTTAGACTTCTGCTCAAAAGTTAAATCGTAAGCTATGATAATAGGTAAAGTTTCTGATGGCCCAAGATAAGAATATTTAAGTGTCTCAGGGTGTGGGTTGAGCTCTACTTTAGGTGGCTTCTAGACAGAGGGGACCGGAACGGATTGACTAATGGGGAGAGGTTCGAATTTGGTGAGCCTTCGCCCATATGGAGATGCGTCAAACATAGCGTTGACTTCTTGTTTACCATTTTCATTGAATCCTGTGCTAAAAGTCGACAGAGTCTTATCAAATGGGTTGTCACAACTGAAATGAATGAAGGACTCCTGGACAGAACTCTGAATCATATTGACCTCGCACGGATCGTCTGTGCCTAGAGGTTGTCGACATAGGCCAAACACATTGAGTTCTGTCCTCGGATCTCCGAATGACAACTTAAGCATACCATCTTGGCAGTTGATAGCAGCTTTTGCGGTGGCCAGGAATGGTCGTCCAAGAATAACTGGAATGTACCCACTTTCTTTCTGAATGGGTTGTGCATGCAGCACTACAAAATCGATCGAAAAGTAGAATATGTCTTCTTTTACCAAAACGTCTTCTATCAAACCCTCTGAAATTTTTACAGAGTGGTGAGCTAATTGTAGTGTGATAGGAGTGGGTTTCAGCTCTCCTAGCCCCAACTGCTCAAAAAAGGAGTATGGAAGTAGGCTGACACTAGCTCACAGATCTAATAAGGCGTTGTTAATTTCATATGTGCCAATGGTGCATGCAATGGATGGGCACTCAGGGTCCTTATGTTTAATCGGGAATGGCTGTTGGAGGAGTGTACTTGCATTTTCTGCTAGAAATGCCTTTGTGGGAACATTAGTTCTCCGTTTTACTGTACAAAGGTCTTTGAGAAATCTGGCGTATGAGGGTATTTGATTGATGGCATCAAGTAAAGGAATATTGATATTGACATGTTTGAATACCTCCAGTATGTCACCATAAGGCACCCCTTGCTTGGTGATTAGCCTCTGAGGATACGGAGCCCTAGGTACATATGATTTTATAGCAGATGGGTCCGATACGATTTGGTCTTGGGATGGACTCGGTTAGTCATCCTGATGCTTGGATTGACTAGTGGTCCAGTCTTACGGTTGTCTAGGAATTTCCGCTTTATTGTCTACCTGTCTCCCAGATCTCAAAGTAGTAATGGAGTTAGCGTCTTCTGGATTAAATGATGAAACCTCATTCTGGCCCTTGGGGTTTGGGATAGGCTTACTGGGAAATCTACATTTCTCCCTATGTCCTATTGTAGTGGCTAATTTCTGAAGTTGTATTTCAAGCTTGTGCATAGCCTGCTGGGTAGACTGCATGAATAACTGCAACGTATCCTTGAGAGAAGGCTTACGTCGTTGACATGGACCGGATTGATAAGACTGATTTGGCTGGGGTGGTGATTTTGAGATGTATGGAATGGATGGTTCTTAGGTGATTGGTATGGTTGACTTGATATTGAGGGTGTCCTTGACCTACTAGAGGTTGATTCTGACGCAAAGAAAATTTTTGATGATTCCGCCAATTAGAATTCTATGTGGCAGAGGAAGGGGTTCCCTGCTGTCTTCGAAAATTATTGAGTGTGTTGGCCTACTCAGTTGAACACTCAGCATTCGATCCTAAGGAAGGACAGTTTTGGGCAGTGGGTCTTAGGTTAGAACACAATGCGCAAACTTCAGCATGCATTCCTAATGATGGGTTCATCGCTTGAGTCATCGCTAAAACATCTACTTTTGTCGTTAGGTTTGCTATTGCAAACTTAATGTCAAAGTCATTGTTAACTTTGTACAAACGTCCTCTTTTGGGTGTTTGCACTGAAATCTCCCTTTTGGAAAAATTCCATCGCTTAGAATTTTCCGCCGAGTTTTCCAAGAAAGTTCATCATTCACCTTGACTTTGTTCCAAAAGTGCACCACTCTTCATAGACTCGACCAAGATACGGCTAGATGTGGTTAAGCCATCATAAAAAAATTACACGAGTCTCCAAGTTTTAAAACCGTGGTGGGGACATTTGCTCAATGTATCCTTGAATCTTTCCCATGATTCTGAGAATTGTTCACCCTCTTTCTGTGCAAAATTTGAAATTTCTTTCTTGAGGGCATTTGTTTTAGATATTGGAAAAAATTTATTCAAGAATTTATTTACCAATTGATCTCATGCTCTGATGAAATTTGCAGGAAAGGAGTTCAGCCACGATTTCGTTTTTTCTTCGAGAGAAAAAGGAAAAAAATGAAATTTAACTAATTCTTCAGTGACAACTTGAATCTTAATAGTGGCGCAAATCTCTAAGGATTCCTTAATGTGTAAGTACAGATCCTCAGGATCAAGGTCATGGAATGAAGGTAGGAGATGTAAAAGGGATGGTTTTAGCTCATAGGAGGCATTGGTTGCTGGGACGACTATACTGGAAGGTGTGTCAGCTATGACCGATGAAAAATAACCTCTAAGAGTTTTCTCTACAACTTGTTCTTCGTCCATCTTGGGTGATTATGGTGGACTATTATATCTATGATTGGGCCTGACTGAGCCCCGGACGCAACGATAGGTGGTACGACGGGTGATTCAACACGAACTAAACGTTTGGTAGAGTCTTGATACCAGGTACACATGCACAACCATGATCACACACGCTCACACAAAAATCACACAAATCGTGCCAAAGTCTAAGATTTGAATTGCCCTATTGCAATCAAATTTTTATTGGGTTCTACAGGGATCCTAAAAACTAGACCTTGCTCCTAATTTTCTCTCCAAATAATCTAAGTTTCTGATGAGAGTTTAACCTCAAGATGGCCAGATAAGTTCCCAATTAAGTGGAGGAGCACTTGGTAATCTGTTTATGTTCCACTTATCCTTAGACTATTTACACCTTGGTGACAGAACTAATCCTTAGGCACCATTCTAGAAGGAAAAGTATTCATCGGTTACAAAAATTGATTTAGATTAAAAAAGTTCCTAATGAGCATGAAACCCTAAAACTAACTTAATGGTTCCTAAACTGATTTTATTAAGGGAGATGCATGAACCAAATTTACTAATCTTATTTTTCTAGATATTGTGAAAATGCACTCCAAGATAGAAACTAGTCAAACCTAGAGCGACTTGTGGTCCTGTACCGAGGGGTCGGTCCTGTTACTCTCGATCGGTCTTGAATCATCGAGATGTATGTTTTCTCGAGAGCCTACCTTGGTTCATAGTCCATGGCACATAACACTTTTACCTATGAGTCGTTAACCAGGAGGGGTCGATTAAGTTCATCACCGAGGGGTCGGTGCATTCGAGACTCTCGGTCAGAGGCATTCTCAGAATAACAATTCTAAGTTACAGAACCTATGTCAAACTGGCCATCCAGTCCTTGACCATGATGGGTTGGTCCTGTCTCCACCAAGGGTTCGGTGAGATAGATTGGTCGAGCTGACAGTGAACATAATTCATTTTTCAAGTTTATTTTCAATTCATTGTACAGTAACCTCTCTAGTCCTTATATGATTTTACCATTTGTTTATCATGAGTCTTCAAGCTTCTTTTAGCCTATTCCCAAGTAATGTATTTGACAAATAAGGACTCGGCTAACCTGGGGCACTAACAATCTCCCCTTTAGTCAATTTCATGACAAAACCTAGAAGTTATCCCAATTACAATCCCACTCTTTTTTGCAACACATTTGAATACACATTAATACACCAATTTCATACATATTATGCAAATGGACAACAAGGTTATGACACAGCTATGATCTTCATATTCTTTGCTCAGCTTGTTTCTTTTTATATTTTACTACTCAAGCACATAAAGCCAAGCAACACTAGATAATCATTAGAGGAGTTTGTCCCAAAAACATAGAAGTTAAGATGGACTAAACAAGTTTAGTGATCATCGTCCCCCATACATTATACTACAAATAGCTTCTACTAAAGCCTTCCCCATTTTGTCAAAATTGACAAAGTTTTTGCATTACTCCCCCATAAGATGTGCTTCCCCTACCTCAGAGAATGTGATGAATTTTTATGGTGATGAACACACACCAATGGCCTTACATAAGGATATAAATCTAGTTGAATCCAAGGGTTTGGTCATAATATTTGCTAATTGGTTTTCTGTGCAGATGCGTATGAACTCTATAGTTTTCTCCTTTAACAATTCTCTAATAAAATGATACCTTATGTCTATATGTTTGGTCCTTGAGTGTTGTACTAGATTCTTAGAAATATTGATTGCACTAGTGTTGTCACAGTACAAAGTCATGGAGTCGTGTTTAAGTCCATAATCGATTAACATCTGTTTCATCCAGATCAATTGGGTACAACAGCTTGCTGCTGCAATGTACTCTGCTTCAGCAGTGGATAGAGAGATTGAAGATTGCTTGCTGCTGTGCCATGCCACTAAATAGTTTCCGATGTAGAAGCATCCTCCACTGATAGATTTCTTGTCATCAATATTTCCAGCCCAATCTGCGTCTGTGTATCCAGCTAGTAAGGATGAGGTATCAAATGGAAGCCAAATTCCATGCAAGATTGTACTCGCCACATACTTTGTGATTGTTTTAACAGTGTGACTCTTTAGGTTTGGATTGAAATCTAGCACAAACTCCTACACTAAACGAAATGTCTGGTCTACTTGCAGTGAGATATAGGAGACTTCTTATCATACTTCGATATAGGCTTGGGTCCACATCTATCCCACTGTCATCTTTGAATAGGTTAATGGTTGTGCTCATAAGGGTGGTTACATGCTTACACCCTTCTAATCCAAACTTCTTTACAAGTTCCTTCGCATATTGGATTGGGAGATAAAAAGTCCATCATGGCCTTGCTTGATTTGGAAGTCCAAGAAAGTAGCTCAATTCTCCCACCATACTCATTTCAAATTTTGATTTCATGAGGTTGGAAAGATTTAGTGCAGCCTTCTCACGTGTGGATCCAAACAATATGTCATCAACATCGATTTGAGCGATAAGAGTGGATTTTTCTGTCTTTTGTACAAACAGGGTTTTGTCTACACTTCCTCTTTGAAACTTATGACCAAGCAGGAACTGGGTTAATCTCTCGTACCAAGCTCTAGGTGCTTGTTTGAGGCCACATAAAGCTTTCTTAAGTTTGAAAACATGGTTTGGGAAGGTTGGATCTATGAATCCTTTAGACTGTTCTACAAACACTTGCTCACTCAAAAATCCATTCAAGAAGGCACTTTTTACATCCATTTGGTATTGTTTGAACTTGAGATGGCATGCAATGGACAATAGAATTCTGATGGATTTTAATCTTGCTACAGGAGCAAAGGTTTCATCAAAATCTAAACCTTCTATCTGAGTGTATCCTTGAGCTACAAGTCATGCCTTATTTCTTACGATGGTTCCATGTCCATCCAACTTATTTTTGAATATCCATTTAGTTCCAATTATGTGTGTTTCCTTGGGGTCTAGGAACTAAATCCCATACATCATTTCTAGTGAATTGACCTAGTTCCTCTTGCATAGCATTTACCCACTTTTCATCAGCTATGGCCTCTTCTATTCTTTTGGGTTCAAGTTGTGAGGTGAAGCACACATAAGCAGCCAACTTCTCAAGTTGTTTTCTTGTTCTTACTCTAACAATAGTTTCCCCTATGATTTGTTTGAGGGGGTGCTCCTTTACATTTTTCAGAGGTTTTGGTTTAGGTGCAGGATCTTGTGATTCATCTTTATTTTCTGGATTTACTTCTTCCAACCTGAAGATTTCCTCTTCTTTTAACTCTTTCTCTGGTGTACTTACATGATCGTCTATTATCACATTAACTAATTCTTGTATGGCACCAGTTCTAAGGTTCTTGACCCGATAAACATGACTAGTCATGGAGTATCCTAGGAAGATGCCATCATCACATTCAGATTCAAAATTTCCCTAGTGTTCTTTATCTCGGAATATGTGACATTTACTTCCAATGACTTTAAAATACTTGGAGTTGGGTTTTCTACCAGTCCACAGTTCATGAGTTGTTTTGTTCAATCCTGCTCTCTAATATACTGCATTAATGATATAGAAGGTAGTGTTAACAGCTTCAACCCACATATTTTTGGGAACATGCTTGCTTTCAAGTAAGATGTTGGCCATTTCTTGGAGGACCCTATTTTTCCTATCAGCGACTGTAAACGCCCCGCCCTTTTCCACCCTTCCGAAAATCAGAGTCTAATTTTTTTTTTTTTTTATAAATAAGTAAAGTGGAAGAGAGCGGGGAGCGTCACGACGCGAGTTAAGTCCAGACTTCTAAAGTCCGACACTTAACTGGCCAAACCTATGTGTGCATGGACCAAGTCCATGAAAACCATACCACACATAGAACTAAATAAAACTTGTGGAATAAATCAAATATGCGGAATAACAATAGGATAACAATCCTATTCCAAATGAGATAGCAAAGTACAAGTCCTATCCAAAATAACTTAAATCAAATATCCAACTCAAACAAACCAAACCATAGCAAATCCAAATCAAACCATAGCAGTATTACTAAGTTATTACATGTCCATATAAAAGTATTCAAATGTCAATAAATAATTCCATTCCATATCCAAGCTCCTATGCTTGGCTTCCCTTGCGATCCTCGACCTTTCCTTTTCCCTTTCCTGCATCACCCACTAAGGATAGAAATAGGGCGTTGGATCAACGCGCCCAGTAGGTCTTCCGATTAGGGTTACCACAAGGTTAGTATAAAAACATGCATATAACATATAATACATGATCATCAAATACTTACAAAACAATGCTATGTATGTATGCAAATGTAATGAGTCCCACCCATCACAAATATACATAGCCATCACTTGACGGGACTCTCATCGTCAACGCAATCCACAGTGTTCGTTCGCTTCCTCTTGATGGGACTCTCATCATCAAGGTATTCCTCCTTCTGGGACTCTCATCACCTAAGGAGGCCCCACAGTTGCATCACGGACATTCCGACGGAGTGTGGGCTCCGGTTTCCATATCCATCACCCCATGCCATGCATGAGATGTCAATGAATAATGATACATGCTATTTGTAAATGAATCATAGCATTCCAATTAACTTGAAAACATAATACTTTATCAATAGCTCATAAAAATCAAGATAAAACCATATGTAAAATGTGGTTACAAGGAGGTAGGAAACCTACAGAAAAGTTACTTAAATCGTCCGCTCTTCTTAACCGTCTCTCGTTCACGATTTGAGCACCGTTCAAGTCCCGTTACCTTGTTTATATAACAGCAAGTCAATCACATATCCTTTTGATTTCTAATTAAGTCTAGATCCCAAAAACCACCTTGTGGGGTTCGGCCATACCCCATGGCCGAACCTCACCCACTTGTATTTGATCTTTCTTTTCATTTAATCAACACCATCCAAACTTATTAAAAACCTCAATCTACCAAACATCACTTGGTGGGTCACCATTTTTGTTTGAGCCCCTTTTTTTTCAAGTCCTTTGCTCTATTCATTCATATTTACAGTAATGCCACTAGACTAAGCCTTGTTTAATATTTCTAACAATTAATATCCATAAACATCTACCTTAGTGGGGTTCGGCCATACAACATGGCCGAACCTCACCATCTCAAATTTTAGTCCTTTTATCCTTCATACATAATTCTAATTTCCAATTCATTCATCTAAGAATTCACATATTAATCATCAAACCTTTAATCCACCATTGTCACTCTATGGGGTTCGGCCCTATACATGGCCGAACCCTATAATTCCTTTTATCCATCAAAGAATGGTTCACATAAGCCCATCCATTGAAACATTTTTAAACCTTTTTAAAACCAAACACCATACATAGCACTTGGTGGGGTTCGGCCTTGGTGGAGTTCGGCCATACACCATGGCCGAACCTCACCCCTTTGGTTTTGGTTCTCCTTTTTGCCATTCTTTTTGATAAATCTTAACCATCCAAGTCTATCATTTTTCTATCTATGTTAACCCTTTAAAAAAAAATTCATAAAAACAATAGTAATTTCTAACCATAATCTTACTCCAATTACCCATAAAATGGTCCATGGGGTTCGGCCATACACATGGCCGAACCCTATGGTTCTCTTGACTCAATCATTCCATCATTTGTATATAGTTTATGCTCAATACTTTAGCCATAATAATAATATGGTTCAGCCATCCAATCACCGACCCAAAACATCAATCTTAACTCCATATAAAACACCTTAAAATCTTAAATCATTGTATGGTTTTTATCTCTCAAAAACCATACAATTATCAAATCACTTTCATGGGGTTCGGCCATCCAAAGTGGCCGAACCCTATGATCCACTTTCTATCCTTTTTAAATACCAACATCCATGGTTTAAAACTTTGATAGATTCGGCCATACAATGGCCGGATCATGCTCCCGTATTCATTTTACTTAACAAAATTCTATGGAATGCTTACCAATCTTTTTAGCTTCTCTTCTTGCCTTTGATCCTTCCTTCCTCCCTTCTTGCTCCTTTGGTCTTGATGAATGATCTGTTTTGTGTGAGGGAGGGAGAGAGTAAGATGAGAAAACTCCAAGTATTTCTTTGTCTTTGAGAGGTGGGGACGGACAAGGAAAGGAGAGGGATAGAGTGGTGTAAAATTCTAACTTCCTTGGTTAATGAGAGTTACTCAAAGGTGGTGTCTTTTGGTGACACCCCTTGGTAACCCCCATGTCTTTTCATCTCCTCCTTTATGGTTTACTTGGGGGTTTCATCCTTGTGATGAAACACCCATGCCTCTTCCCCTCTCATGTCCAATCGGCTGCAACCTTGCCATGTCCCCAACGTTGGGCCTTGGGTTTCCATTATGAGCTGGAAACCCTCCAAATTCCCAATGCAAATCTTATTTCATTCCATTAACTTTTATGCATGGGATACCACTCCCAAGTACCCAACGTGTGGGACTTTACCTTTGGGTCTTTGAGATCAACACAACTCCTCATCTTCCCACTTGACTCACTTGAGTTAAAGGTCTCCATGACTTCCAATCCAACTCATTCAACTCATTAGCTCAACTTACCCATTTAATTCCACTCATTTAATGCACTTGAGTCAACTCAATTGTTTGATTCATCTCCAACTCAATTCAGCCCCAACTCAACATAATTTAACTCAACCTTTGAGCTCACTTGATGGTCCACATGGTCAACATGGTCAAGCTCGACCCATTGGGTCCCCATTTAACTTCTTGATCCAATTAGGCGCCGTGACCCATTTAAATGACAATTATCCATTTAAATGTGGTTTACCCAATTGCACATAGCTTACCCATTTATCCTCCATTGATCCACATCTACCATCCGTTGGGCAATGGACCCAACATTTACCCATCTAAGATTCATATCTTTTTAATTCACCATTCCAATGGCATTTTCGTAAATATGGATATATTGAAAAATCGGGGTGTTACAGCAACTCAATTTTGCTGAGGAATTTTGGGAGCAGAATATTCGTGATGAATGCCTCATTTTTCACAGAATTTGTTGAATGACTAATTTTCAAATTCCCTTCCATGATCAGTCTTTATTCTGTGAATGTTTGATTCTTTTGCATTCATAATTCATTTTGGAATGATTTTGAATTCACGAATTACGTCTGATTTTTCCCTTAAAAATGCTACCCAAGTGTATCTAGTATAGTCATCAACTATTACTAAGAAATACCTTTTTTCCCCCATCACTTTCGTGTTGAGTGGATCCTACTAAGGCCATGTGGAATAGTTCTAAGGGTCTAGAAGTTGCTATCAGATTTGTATGTTTATGTGCTGCCCTAATTTGTTTTCCTTTTTGGCAGCCACCACATATAATTCATTCAGTTCGTCTAACTTTGGGTAATCCCTTTTTGGCAGCCACCACATATAATTCATTCAGTTCGTCTAACTTTGGGTAATCCCTTTATATGTTCACTAAGTTTGGACAAATCTTTGAAGTTCACATGACCGAGCCTCTGATGCCAAAGTTTAGCCTCACTGGTTTTGGACAAAAGACACTCATGTGAGATCGGAGTTGAGGTAAAATCCAAAACATAACAATCATCCGAAGTGAGGGTGCCACTCAAAACAACCTCTCATTCATTTGAATAAACGTAGCAATCATTTTTACTATAAGTAACTTTACTGTTATTTGCACATAGTTGAGATATACTAAGCAAATTGTGTTTTAGACGATCAACAAGGTAGACATCTTTGATTACCCTAGAGGATGGAAGATTTAAGGACCCTTTTCCAATTATATTGGCCATGTTACCATCCCCAAAAACTACAGATCCTCCATTATAATTCACCAAATCAGACATGTAAGAATTGTTTCCTGTCATATGTCGAAAGCATCCACTGTCCAAGTACCACTTAGATTGCCTTTCAACATTTAAGGTTGTATGGATCGCGAAACTCTTATTATTTGGAGATATATTAGATGAAATAGTAATGGTGGAGTCCATCTCCTGTATAATTTGTCTGGATTTGAAATAGGGTTTTCCATAAAAGAATCTGATCCTTGGATTTCCAAATCTATCCGAGATGATTGGTAACCTCTGATTTAGAACATTACTTCTCAGATTTTCCAGTGAATACTTTATCTTAGAATTTTTCTTGAAATAATAATTTGACTCAGGATGACCCCATTTGCCACAATAGATGGATTGAATGTTAGAGAGTTTGGGCATATGGTTTTTAACATCTACAGGAGTTTGCCTCTGAGTAACAACCAAGTTTTTGTCATGCTTTATCCCTGATCTTTCCTTGTAATTTGTACCAAAACTCAATACCTTGTCTTTAGATTGAGATGAACTCTCCAAGTCAGACATTAACAATGTAATTTTGTTTTCAAGACATCTTTTTGTTTCAGCCAAATGTTTCTGATCTTTTTTGCACAGATCCACTTGCGATTGAAGATCAGTCTGACTTTTTCTCAACACTAGCATCTCATCAATTGATTTTTCAAATTTTTTTGAGAAAGTTTTTTTTTTCAATTCTCTCAATTTCAACGAGTTTAATCAGAGAAGCATTCTCACTTTTAAGTTTGTGAGTTTTCTTGGTTAACTCCATACTCTCAATATACAAAGCACTGTATGATTCTTGTAGATCATCAAGAGTCTCTTCATGTTCAGATTCACTAAACTGTTTTTGTTTAAACGAAGCGACCAGGCTATATAATGTACCTTTGCTTTCATTTTCCAAGGTTGATGCAGACTCAGATTCTTCTTCATTACTCAACCTTATTTTGATTGGGTCTTTTTCCTTTTGGCGACGACATAGCCTTCCTGTTACAGACATTGGAAGAACAAGATCAACTACAAAGTTGTATGCATAGTATTTAGATTGCGGATTTTCTAAGCACAATTTTTTAATAACCTCTCTGGACATTGTCATGTAGGTATCCATAACAGCTGTTCTAGCAACAAGATCTTACTCAGATGATCAAATCCAAATATGCAAAGCACGTTGCTCTGATACCAATTGAAAATCCCAATGTGCTAGAACACGATTGATCCTAGAGGGGGGGATGAATAGGTCAATCTCAATTCGTTGCTCCCTTTTTATATTAACTTGATTGATTCGATTAAGTGTAGCTGATATAACAATCAAGTAGGTGTATGTTAGCAAAAAAGATTAATTAATCAATATAAGAAGTTAGCTCTAACACGACAATCTTAAGGACACAAGATATAAAGTGGTTCAGTTAATCAACCTACATCCACTATTAGGACTCGCCCAACCTTGACTTATCACCAAATAGAGTAGGAATTCCAGCTCACTCAATCGGCTGGGAATTTCACTCACCATTGTGCCAGAGACGATGCTCTAGAGTTTTTTATAGTGGTTCTGGAGTACCTCTCCTTAATCCACTTTTAGGTAATAGGTTTTAAAAGTAAAGTTAAAACTAAGAAGCACTTGCCTTAAAGCTCTTTTTCGTTGATGATGTTTGCTTCTCAAAGATTCACTCAAGTTGTGATGACGCTCTTTCTTGTCGACTTCATATAGCAATAACAGTTTCAATAAGACTAGGATAATTGGTTCATGTCCTAGTAGATGTTGTGTCCTCTCTTGTTTTTTTCTCTCTCACAATCTTTATTCTAAGGTTGGCTATTTGATTTTTGGTATAGGTACATGAGAGCTGATCGTTCCTCAGAATGTATGATTTTTCTCAGTTCAGGGAAGATGTCCAAATGATCATACAATACTCATCTTTATTGAGAAGTCTTAAGAGTCATTTGGACTGTCTAGGACCGACAAATCGGTGGCACCGATGGGTCGGTGTTCATATTTGTTACCATTCAACCACCCGACCATTGCGCATTAAATGCATTCCCAATGGCATAATTACTTCCCAGTCAACATGTCGGTGTCGCCGATGGGTCGACAGTCGTGGCAGTGATGGGTCGGTCGACACGAGAGTCTCGATCTGGGGCAACTTCATGCTAACAGAGTCTCAAGACAGAAACTAGTCAAACCCAGACCGACATGTCTCCCCTTACTGAGGGGTCGGTCCTATTACTCTCAATCAGTCTTGAATCACTAAAATGTCGGTTTTCTCAGAGTCTACTTTGGTTCATAGTCCAGGACACATAATTCTTTTACCATTGAGTCGTCGATCACAAGGGGTCAATTATTTTCATCATAGAGGGGTCGGTGCATTCGAGTCTCTCGGTCAAAGGCATTCTCAGAATGCTAGTTTTAAGTTCTAGAATCTATGTCAAACTGGCCGACTAGTCCTTGACCACGATGGGTTGGTTCTGTCTCCACCAAGGGGTCGGAGAGATAGACAGGTCGAGCTGACAGTGAACATAATTCATTTTTCAAGTTTAGTTCCAATTCACTGTACAGTAACCTCTCTAGGCCTTATATGGTTTTATCATTTGTTCAACTAAGTCCTTCTCTTAGATATGGGTTCCACCTAAGGTCATTTGTTGAGCATTGAAATATTACATTTTTATCCCTGATTATTGGGTCAGTTAATTATCAATTTTGTATAAAATGATGCCTTTAATGTAGTCTTTCAGTTTTGTAGTAAAAAATGGAAAGTTCAAGAAAATCAAGTTAAAACAACCGAGGATTACAAGTTTAGAGCTTTAAAGAGAAGACATAGAATTATTATAATTATTTTAAGTCACTTTCTATGATTTTCATGTAAATTAATTAATCTAGATCCAGTTATGAGAGACTATGATTAATTAATAATTTTTAGATTTAATGTGGCTGAATAATTATTTAATTCTAGTGGTTAAAATTCGCAATCCAACTGCCAAAGCCTGAATTTCAAGTCATTGGGCCAAGACTCAATTCGAGTGGGCCAAGCTATGCTCCACAAAGGTTCAATGGGCCAAGCCACATGCAAGTCCATGTGCATTTCACACTCTGGGCCAGGTCAGTGTGCAAGCTCAGTCCAATTAAGGCCCAATCTCTCAAATCCAATCCAAATAGGCTTGAGTTGAGGTCTAGATCCAAATCCAAAGCCCAAGTCCAATGAACTCCATGGTCCATGTTTGAATTTACCTAAGTCCAACCCAACTACCTATGTCCAAAACCCATAACCCAACTTCACATCCACACCATCCAATTTCCATCTCAGATCTTAACGTTCCATCTCACACACCAAATTAGGTCAAACCTTAGATCCACCATCAAATCTAACCCATCCATTCATCTATCATTAGATCTAGGGCATCCATCATCCTCATGATCATCTTAACCTTAGATTAGTGTTCATCCATGTATCACCTATTAATCCTTGCATTCATTTCATGCATTAAGCATCTTAGCCATTACATATTAGGTAATCCAATCACATTCATTCATTCATCTCTTAGAAACCCTAGAGCCTCCACATGCATCCATCACATAAACACATTACCGTAGATTTAGGTCATGCATTACATCATCCATTTAAGATCCACCTATGTATCTAAACCCTCCATCAACCATCTACCCATTCGTATAATTATTTTACCCAAAATACATTAGATCTATTAGATCAAAACCCATTTAATCTAAGCCCTCCATTCATAAACCCTAAGCTATGAACAACTTGTAGTTCAGGCTATCCTCCATACGCATTTTACATCTCATCATCCCATGATTTTTGCAACCTAAAATCTCTCCATGCACTTAAACTAGAAACCATCTAGAAACATTCCTAGAATCTTAACACACCTCATCATCCTAATCACACATCTCACACAATTTTCTCAATCCCAATCCAATCCATTCGAATTTCGCACTAAGTCAACCCTCCATTTCATCTTCCTATCATCCATCCATTCATTCATCTCGTCTCTTAATCTCATTCATTCATTCATCATTTCATTGCACAAACCCTAAAATAACATAGCCAAATTCGAATTTCACAGTGCCAATTCAAGTCCGAATTTCTTTCTTAATCTCCTATCTTCTCTCCACCTTGACTTAGCCACCAAGGAAAGCCACAAAAAATTTGTGTGACCCTCTTGTGCAACCCTAAAATCCAAGATTAAATCCTCATCATCCATTCTCATTTAGATCCAATCTAGTCCTTTGATTTCCCACCTTAAACTTTGATTTAAACCAAGCCATCTATCTCTTTTCAAAACCTATAAATACCCCATTATCCCAAATGTAAAATTCGAATATGACCTGAAATTCAAGAGGACTAAAGGCTAGAGTAAAAGACAAGAAGACAGGAGTACCATGCGAATTTACAAATTAGAGTGTAGATTTTTATTTTTTATGTTGTCTTTCTTATATTTAATTTATAAAAGCCTTGTATTTTAATTCTTCCATTTAATAAAGTGATCTAATACCCTAGAACATCCAATTTCTAAAATACTTTCATGATTACTTTTTATTTTTAGTTTCAAGAACACAACTTTTATTTATTTGATTGAACATGAGTGAATGCAATAGTTAGGATATTGATTGTAAGATTTGAATCATGATTACTATGGTTTTGATTAATTAAATTAAAAGTTATGAATCTTGTTTTATTAATAAATATGAATTGTATTTTAGATCTTGACATGAATTCCAGATCTAGGCCTTTACTTTGTTTACACATCTTGGGTGATGAACGGTATATTCCAAATAACCAACCTTTACTTTACTGCACATTTAATTTCAGTCATTTATTTTCATGAAATTTAATTTTCTGCCTTTTAATTATGATAAATCTTATGTTTGTTGTGTAATAGTTGCTTTAACCCAAATCTTGTATAATCTAATCTTTAATTCTTTAATTCTTTAATTTCTCGTTAATCACTTTATCTCAAAAAACCCATTCAATTAAAGTTAGAAAGATGTGTAAATAAATTAGTAACCTGAAATCCTAAACATGATTAAGATTAAAATTTAATTCACCATGTAAGAATATGAAAAATCAACATATTTTATTTGTTGATTTTCCAAGTTAGATACATGACTCATATATTGATTCAATTTCTTAAACACAATTCATTTTTAGAGGACATTAATTTAAATTCATATACTTTGAGATTTTCCAATGGGTTCTGTAACGCCCCGCCCTCTCCGAGAAATCAGAGTCTAATTTTTTTTTTTAATAGTAATAAAATAACAACGGCAGAGAGCGGGCGGCGTCACGACGCGAGCTAAGTCCGGACTACCTAAGTCCGACCCTTAACTGGCCACCCATGTATACGTGGACTAAACCCACGATAACAAACCACACATGGAATTATACAATGACTTACGGAATAAAGTAGACTAACTGCGAAAATAGCTTGAATAGATAGCAAGTACCAGTCTTAATTAATAAATAACACAAACCAATCATCCATTGTTAATATCCTAAAGAAATCCCAATCAACAATCAAAAGCTTAGGCTTGGCTCCCCGCCTGGTCATCGACCTTCTCTTTCCCTTTCCTTGTACCTGCATTCTCCTCTGAGGATAGAATTAGGGCATTAGATCAACGCGCCCAGTAGGTTCCCGATCAGGGCTATCACAAGGTTAGCTTATAAATCATGCATATAACAAATGTCTGATTATCAAAAACATATAAAACCATGCTATGTATGTATGCAAATGTAATGAGCCCCGCCCCATCAGACATACATATAACCATCACTTGACGTGTCTCATATCAACCTATTAATTCTCCTGGCGGGACTTTCACCGCTCAAGGAGGCCCCACAGTTGCATCTCGGGCATTCCGACGGAGTGTGGGCTCCGGTGTTTCATAATCATCAGATAATTCTCCTGGCGGGACTCTCACCTCCCAAGGAGGCCCCACAGTTGCATCACGGGCATATAGACGGAGTGTGGGCTCCGGTTTCCACAATCATCATCCCATGTCCATGCATGAGATGCCAATGTATATATAAAACATGTAAATAATATCCATCATTCAAAACCAATAAAATAAACATGAGTCTCATAAAAACCAAGATAAAACTGTGGTTACAAGTAGGTAGGAAACCTATAGAAGATTCACAACAGTGTTCGATCTTTCTTTAGCGTCACTTGCTCATGACTTGCTCGCCGTTCACTTCTGTCACCTTGTCCATATAACAATAAGTAAATCATACTATCCTTTGATTATTCATTCACATCTAAGACCCAAAACATCTTGTGAGGTTCGGCCATGCCCATGGCCGAACATCACTAACTTAGGATTTAACCTCCTTTTTCATTTAATCAATTCTTAAATACTTAACCCTTTAAATATGCCTTGGTAGGGTTCGGTCATACACCATGGCCGAACCATACCACCTTGGTTTAACCCTTCTTTCAAGTCCTTTTAAACTTTCTTTATCCATATTTACATTATCACTCATATTTATAGCTTTGCCACTAGGCTAAGCCATATCAAAACCATTGTCATTTCTATGGGGTTCGGCCCTATACATGGCCGAACCTTGTAATCCCTTTTATCCATCACCAAATGGTTCTCCATTGGGATATTTTAAACCCTTTATAAAATCATGGAAGCAATACAAATACTACCCATAAACTTAGTCCATTTAACCCATACCATGGTCCATGGGGTTCGGCCATACCTATGGCCGAACCCTATGGTTCACATAGTTCAATATTCACCATGATTACTCATGGTTTTAACATGCTAATTCAACCATGAACAATACATGGTTCAGCCGTATATTAACCAACCAAAAACAGCAAACATAAATTCATTTAATTCCCATAAGAACTCCATAATCTCATATGGTTTTTATCTCACAAAGTCATCAAATACTTTCATAAAACTGTCATACCATTTCATGGGGTTCGGCCATCCCAATTGGCCGAACCTCATGGCCTATGATTTAGATCATTTTTGTCAAATAATTAACTTTATTTAAAACACATAAACCTCTCCACAATTGATATGATTTTCATCTCTTGAAAGCCCTACAAATCATCAAATACTTTCATGGGGTTCGGCCATCCAAGGTGGCCGAACCCTATGTCCATGTCTTGGTCCTCATAAACATGTTTTAGGTCTCATTTAAACATGTAATAATCAGTATAATGTTACCGGGTTTTTACCTCTCAAAACCACCCAAATCAGTCCATCACTTTGCATGGTTTCCATTTTATAAAGATTCAATCCAAATGACCATAACATTTCATGGAATTCGGCCATCCAAGATGGCCGAGCCCAATGGTCCATTTTATCAATTTATATCCATGATTTTAACCCATGATACCTTCAGTCCTTCATGACATTCAAGTCCATGTTTTAACCCTCTTTTAAACATGCATTTTAAGTCTTAAAGAAACATCAAAAACAGTCCACAAATTGCATGGTTTCTACGTTTCAAAGACATCAAAACCAACCAATTATTTACATGGGGTTCGGCCCTCCAAGGTGGCCGAACCCAATGATCCCTTTTACAATTTTAAAACCTCCATTACTCAAGGTTTAAACCTTGATGCATTCGGCCATACCCATGGCCCAATACATGCTCCATTTGTTCCATGTTATTAAACCAAAATACCACATAAACACTTACCAAATTTCCTTTGCCTATGATCCTTGTCTTCTCCCCTCTTGTTTCTTTCTTTCTTCCTTAATCCTTTGCTGGATTATGCTTGATTAATTGGTACAAACACCTCTGCTGTTCAGCCAAGAAAAACGAGTTTGGAGAGTGAGAGAGAGAGATGGGAGAGATGGGACTTCTTTGGATTTTCAATGTGAAAATTGGCCAACAATGGTGGTCTTTCCCTTTTGTACTTCAGCCCCCAAGACCCCTCCATTCCCTCATCACTTCTTGTCAAAAACGATGGGTCTTGGGTTCCATCCAATGCACCCCTTGGCACCTGCCAATGCAGCCTCTCAACTCCCCAAGCATCACCTCCAATTCCCATGCATTTACATTAAAAATTTAGCATGGAAATCACCATAACAAGTCCCCAATGTGTGGGACTTGTTTTGGTTTGTTTGAGACCAAAAACAACTCCGCATATTCCACTTAACTCACTGAATTTACAGACCCTTTGATTTCCATTTTGACTCACCTAACTCAATGGCTTAACTCACCACATTAAATACCATACATTAATTACACTTGAGTCAACTCATTTCTTAATTCAAAACCAACTCAATTCAGTCCCACTCAACCCGATTTGACTCACCATTGAGCTCATTTGAGGGCCCACACGGTCAACAGTGGTCAAACTTGGTCAACCCGACCCATTGGGTCCCCATTTAACTCCTTGACCCGTTTTGACAACATGACCCATTTATGGGCTGTTTTAGCCATTTGCATTTGGTTTTCACATGCGCATCAAGCCTACACATATTTGCTCCACTTGATTTCCAATCAATTTAGCTTAACCCCATTAAATTCGGGCTCACCCAATGGTCTAATAAGTCCATTTGACCGATTGGGTCCAATTGGGTCCTTTGACCCAATTAACCATATTGACCCAATTTGATGTTCATTACCCATTCATGATAAATTGGCCATTATAATATGTTCATATGATCTTAATTTGAACAATGGGCCCCACCATTTCCTCATTTGCAATCACATTTATTAAATTTACCAATACAGTGACATTTTCGTAAATATTCATATTATTGAGAATTTTTTACCCAATTAACCATTTTGACCCAATTTGATGTACATTACCCATCCATTATAATTTGACCCTTATAATATGTTCATAGGATCTTAGTTTGAGCAATGGGCCCCACTATTTTCTCATTTAACATCATAATTAATAAATTTACCAATCCAGGGGCATTTTCGTAATTATCCATTTCATTGAGAAATTAGGGTGTTACAGGTTCGGCCTCTCTCTCACATTACTATACTATAAATGGTTCGTACAATTGCGATAATTAAAAATTTAAAACCATCAACAAGTTTTTAGCGCCGTTGCCGGGGAAAATCATTAAATTATGTTCTCTTTAAAATTAGGAAAAAATGTTATTTTTGGAAAGTTCTATTTTTGGTAACTCCTTAAAAATGGCATTTTTTTCTAGTTTTCGAAAGTTACCTTAAATAAGAAATACTTGAAAATCTCAATTATTTGAATCAATTAATTTTTGGAAAGTTTTCTATTTTTAGAAAAATCTATTTTTGGTAATTGATCTATTTTTGGAAGCCTTCTAATTTTAGAAAAAAATTCCAAACTTAGAAGTTTTCTAAAATTTAGAACTTCTATCTAACTTATGAAATGTTCAAAATAAGATGTCAAATCTTGGGAATCATGGAATAAATTTTTAAATATGGTGAACTTTGTTTTAACTTCCATAATCTTGTCATAGCTTGGAATTCTTGTTTATAGATTATATCACATCTCCTTCTTTAATTATAGATTAGGAACAATTCTTTTAGCTTAGGAATCATGTATTCCTTGATTTAGACTCTACACCACAGTTTGCTTGTGTTGTTTTGTAGGATGCGCGGTGCTTGAAAATTGCTAAAAAAAAAATGCTTAAAAATTGCTGAAAAACATGCTTAAAAATTGCTGAAAAACATGCAAGCTAGGCTAATCTGAGTGCCTAGTCATTTTATTTTAATTTTCACTTTTATCATGCATTCATATAGAAATTTTCTGGGGTGTTCTTTAATTCAATTGCACATTTAAATTGCTCATGCATTTTAGGATGTTAGATTCATGCATTAGTTAGATTTGTTTTATTACTATTTTGCATATTTGCTTGATGTTTGTGTGGTAAAGTAGGATTGCATTCACAATACCTAGAAAAATAAGATAGTAAAATGGTTCATGCATCTCCCAATAAAATCAATTGAGGAACCATTAGGCTAGATTTTTAGGGTTTCATGCTCAATAGGAACCTTTTTAATTCAAATCAATTTTTGGAACCAATGACTAGTTCATCTTCAAAAATGGTGTCTAAGGTTAGTTCTGTCATCAAGGCATTGCGGTCGAGCATGACAAAAGGATAAGCTAGGAAAAGATGTCGTGTGCTCCCCCACTTACCTGGGAACTTACCTGGCCATCTTGTGGTTGAACTCTCATTGGAGACTTAGATTGTTTGGAGAAAAAAGTATGAGCAAGTCTAGAGACAATTTTATTGCATTAGTGCAATTTACGTTTAGATTTAGGCATTTTTTTGTGTGAATTTGTTTTAACATGTATGATCATGTCTGTATATGCATCATTGGTCACGTAACTCCTCCAATCGCTTGGTTAGAGTTACACTTCCCGTCAGAACATCGTTCGTTGCATCTGGAGCTCAGTCCAGCTCAGTCATAGACCATAGACGATTCACCTACTTCACCATCATCATCAACCCCATCTACTCCTCCATCATCTCCCATGGCAGAAGAATTTGCTGAGAAAACTCTCCAAGATTACTTCTCACCAGTCACAGCCAATACACCACCAAGTATAGTTGTACCTGCAACCAATGCTACCTTTGAACTTAAGCCAGGACTTTTACATCTACTATCAACCCTTCATGGTCTTGATAGAGAGGATCCGTACCTCCATGTGAAAGAATTCTTAGAGATCTGTGCCACCATTAAAATCCAAGGAATCACTAATGAATCTATTTGACTTCAATTATTTCCTTTTTCTCTCAAAGAAAAAATGAAATCATGGGTAAATAGTTTACGTACGAATACCATCACCACTTGTGATTAGCTAGTTAATAAAATTTTTTAATAAGTTTTTCCTAGTATAAAAAACAAACGCTCTCAAGAAAGAAATGACAAATTTCAATCAAAAGGAGAGTGAACAATTCTGTGAAGCATGGGAAAGATTCAAAGAAATATTAGCAAAATGCCCCCACCATGGTTTTGAAACGTGGAGACTTGTCCAATTTTTCTATGATGGTTTAACCACATCAACTGTCAAATGGTCGAATCTATGAAAAATGGGGACTTTTTGAAGCTAACTGAAAACAATGGATGGACATTCCTGGAAACATTGGCAGAAAATTCTCAGCGATGGGATTTTTCCAAGAAAGATATTTTAGCACAAACCTCAAGAAAAGGGGGTTTGTACGAAGTCAATAGTGATTTTGACTTTAAGTTAGCAATTGTAAACCTAACGAAAAAAGTTGACTCATTAGTGATGACTTAGGTGATGAATCCATTAATAGGATCAAATGCTGAAATTTGTGCTATGTGTCTACTCCAGGACACACTGCTCAAAATTGCTCTTCCCTAGAATCAAATGTTGAGTGTTCAACTGAACAAGTAAATGCACTCAATAATTTTGGAAGACAACAAGGAACCCCGTTCTCTGCTACATATAATCCTAATTGGCGAAATCATCCTAATTTTTCTTGGTGACAGAATCAATCTCCAATGAATCATAATCAGTCATTTCGACCACCTCCATATCAGCCACCACCTCAAAATCAATCATATCATCCACCCCAGTCAAATCAGTCTTATCCTTCACAACAACGTAAATCTTCGAATGAGGATACGTTGCAGCAATTCATGCAATCTACCTAGCAGGCTATGCACAAACTTGAAACACAACTTGAACAATTAGCCACTACTATTGGTGATAGGGAACAAAGCAAATTTCCCAGTCAACCTATTCCAAATCCTAAGGGACAATATGAAGTTTCATCATCCAAACCAGACGATGTTAAATCAATTACTACCTTGAGATCAGAGAAACAGGTAGATAACAAAGTGGAAATGCCTAAAGAATCAATCAATGATCAATCAAAGCAATCGGATAACTCACTGAGTTCATCCCCTTCCCAAAATCCATCGAATTTATCTGCTAAGAAAACATTTTCACCAAGGGCTCCATATCCTCATAGGTTATCCACAAAACAAAAGATACCTTATGGTGACATACTAGAGGTTTTTAAACATGTCAGTATCAATATCTCTCTATTGGATGCCATCAATTAGGTACCTTCGTATGCCAAATTTCTCAAAGACCTATGTACGGTGAAATGGAGAAACAATGTTCCCACGAAGGCTTTCCTAGCAGAAAATGCGAGTGCACTGCTCCAACAAACATTTCCAATCAAACATAAGGACCCTGGATGTCCAACCATTGCTTGTACAATTGGTACATACACAATTGACAGGGCCTTATTAGATCTTGGAGCTAGTGTCAGTCTACTCCCATATTCTCTCTATGAGCAATTAGGTTTGGGAGAATTGAAACCTATTTCTATCACACTGCAGTTAGCTGATCGCTCAATAAAAATTCCCAGAGGTGAGATAGAAGACGTTCTAGTTAAAGTTGACAACTTCTATTTCCCTATAGATTTTGTGGTATTGGATACACAATCAACTCAAGACGATAGTGGACATATCCTAGTCATTCTTGGACGAACATTTCTTGCCACTGCAAAAGCAGTGACCAATTACCCAAATGGTATGCTTAGATTATCATTTGGAAATTTGACAACTGAACTCAATGTTTTTGGCCTTTATATCGACAACCACTCTGCATGGATGATCCATGCAAGGTTAACTTAATTCAGAGTTCTGTTGATGAATATTTCCTTCACTCCATGTGCAATGATCAATTCGAAAAATCACTGTCTAACTTAGACAAGGATTTAGATTTCAATGAAGTGAATGTTATCACCAAATTTGAACCTCTTTCTGTCAATCCATCTGTGTCAGTCCCATCTATCGTGAAGCCACCAAAGTTGGAACTCAAAGCTCTTCCTGAAACTCTCAAATATTCATATCTTGGACCTTCAAATACATTGCAAATTATCATAGCTTCAGACTTAACTTTTGAGTAGGAGTCTTAACTTTTGACTATTTTAAGAGATCATAGTGAAACTATAGGTGTGGTCCATTGTCGATCTCAGAGGAATTATCCCTTCTGTGGTCATGCACAAAATTTACCTGGAAGAAAATTCCAAAACATCTAGGGAACCACTGAGACAGATAAATCCAGCAATGCAAGAAGTAGTGAGAGCTGAAATTTTGAAACTTCTCGAAGTTAGAATCATTTACCCAATTTCAGATAGTGCATGGGTAAGTCCAATCCAAGTTTTCCCGAAAAAGTCTAGTGTCACAGTAATAAAAAAATGAGGAAAATGAGTTAGTTCCAACACGCGTTCAAACGGGTTGGAGAGTTTGTATTGATTACCTGAAGTTGAACATTGCCACTCAAAAAAATCATTTCCCTCTTCCATTCCTTGATCAGACGCTTGAACATTTAGCCTGTCATGAGTTCTATTGTTTCCTTGATGGTTATTTCGGCTATAACCTGATCTATGTTGTTATTGAAGATTAGGAGAAAATAACATTCACCTGTCCATTCGGTACGTTCGCTAATCATCGTATGTCTTTTGGACAGTGTAATGCACCTGCCACCTTTTAGAGGTCCATGATCAGTATTTTCTCCGACATGGTAGAACGTTTCCTAGAAGTTTCCATGGACGATTTCTCAATTTTTGGATCAACTGTTGACCAGTGTCTGCACCTTCTGACCCTTGTGTTAGTCAGGTGCAAAGAAAAAGACTTAGTACTCAATTGGGAAAATGTCATTTTATGGTGAAATCAGGCATAGTCTTTGGCACATCATCTCAGAAAAAGGAATTGAAGTGGATAAAGTCAAAGTTAACCTAATCTCTAATTTACCAAAGCCACAAACTGTTAAAGAGATTAGGTCATTCTTAGGTCATGCTGGATTTTACAGAAGGTTTATTAAAGGATTCAGTGACATATCAAGACCTCTCAATGGACTCCTGACCAAGGATGTCGTTTTCAATTTTGATGAAAAATGTGTTATAGCCTTTAAAAAATTGAAAACTGCTTTGACTTCTGCTCCAATTATACAACTACTTGATTTGTTTGTACCTTTTGAAATTATGTGCGATGCCTCTGACTATGCAGTAGGAGCCGTGTTTGGACAAAGAATGAACAGATTACCTCATGTTATCTACTATGCCAGGCAAACGTTGAATGACGCTTCACTATTCCACCATGGAAAAAGAGTTGTTAGCAGTTGTATTTGCGCTAGACAAATTCCGATCTTACTTAGTAGGTCCAAAGGTTGTTATCTATTCAGATCACGCTGCACTCAAGTATCTTCTTTCAAAGAAAGATGCTAAGTCCTGCCTGATCCGATGGATACTTTTTCTACAAGAATTTGATATTTAAATTCGGAACAAGAAAGGTTCAGAAAATGTGGTAGCTGACCATTTGTCTAGATTGGTAACTGAGTTCACTGAAGATAACCGTCATATCACTGAGTCCTTCCCTGACAAGAAACTGATGTCCCTTTCCCAAGTACCATGGTTCGTAAACATTGTCAATTATCTTGTGACTAGTCAAATGCCTCCTCATTGGACTAAACAAGACAGACTTAAATTTCTGGCACAAGTCAAAAATTTCATTTGGGATGACCCATATATGTTTAAGCATTGTGTTGACCAAATTATTCATCGTTGTGTTACTGAAGAAAAACAACAAAGTGTCATAAGTTTTTGTCATGATCAAGCCCGTGGAGGCCATTTCAGTGCTAAAAAGACAACTGTAAAAATCTTTCAGTATGGATTTGACTGGCCCTCCATGTTTTGTGATACCATACCTTCTGTGTTTCATGCGATAGATGTCAAAAATTAGGAAGTATATCCCGCCGGAACATGATGCCTTTCAACCCAATCTTAATTGTTGAACTTTTCGATGTCTGGGGCATTGATTTCATGGGACCTTTTCCTAATTCTTTTGGCAATCTATATATCCTTGTAAGAGTTGACTATGTATCAAAGTGGGTAGAAGCAGTGGCATGGAAAACTAATGATCACAAGGTTGTCACTCGCTTCTTGAAAGAAAATAGCTTCTCTAAATTTGGTATTCCACGAACTATCATCAGTGATGGTGGTAAGCATTTTTGTAATCACCCATTCGAAAAATTGATGAAATCATATGGGGTGGTTCACAAAGTATCTACCCCTATCATCCTCAAACAAGTGGACAAGTGGAAATATCAAATAGATAAACCAAACATACCCTGGAGAAGACAGTCAATCCATCTCGGAAGGACTGGTCCCCAGACTCACTGATGCACTATGGGCTTATCGAACTGCATCCAAGACACCCATAGGAATGTCACCCTATCGCTTAGTGTATGATATGGCTTGTCATCTACCAGTCAAAATAGAACACAAAGCATATTGGGCAATTAAGCATTTCAATTTTGCTCTAGACTAGGCTGGACAACTCAGAAAGCTTCAATTAGCTGAGTTAAAAGGAATCAGAAATGAAGCTTATGATACGACTAGAAAGTACGAAGACCGAATGAAATATTTCATGACAAACACATTCTCTGGAAAATGTTTACTGTTGGTCAAAAAGTCCTATTGTACAATTCTAGGTTGCATCTTTTTCGTGGAAAGTTGAAATCCAAATGGTCCGGTCCATTCATAGTCACAGCCGTATTCCCACATGGTGCCATCTAGATCAAGCATCCTAAAATGGTCATCCTTTCAAAGTCAATGGTCAATGTTTGAAACAATTTTTAGAACCCTACACTCCAGAAGGAACAGAGGAAATCCTGCTCATTGATCCAATTTACCAAAACTGATTTGCACATCCATTATCCTCCCATTTACCCAATCCCATTTACCCTTACCCACTCATCTTTACCCAGACCTGCTAGCCCATTTGTCTATGTTTGAGTTGGTATAAGTTCATCAGAGTCGTCAGTGTTTAGATGTTATTTGAGTCTAGTTTTTCTTTGAGTCAATCTAGCCTAGAAATCAGTCATTTCATACCACAGTACAACTCATATTTAGATTGTTCGTTTTCTAAGATATTTCTTCGTTTACACTTGGCCAGTGTAGATTAGGGAGGATTGAGGACAATGTTCAATTCGAGTTCGAGTTTGGGAGTACTAAGGTCATTCATTCATTTCCGTAAAATTCTTAGGGGAGAGTAAGTTCAAAACTAAGACCCCTTAAAAAAAAATCTAGCATTCATCATCCATCTTTGTCTTTGTGACCAGTAGGCGTTAAAGAACTGGATAGAAGTTATGCACGTAGAAGGTCAAGTTTTCATTTTTTTTATTGTGTTTGTCTAGAACACAAGTTCCCCCAGACTTGTGTAGGAAAATCATTTCCTTAGCTATGAGGGTAAGGAAGCTGGAAATCCAGGAGGAGCAACCCAGACCTCTCTGTGGTCGAAGCAATCTGGTTGCAAAGAGGAAAGCTAAGAGGCTAGGCATCTGTCACAAATGCGGATGTTGGAATTGTAATGGAATAAGATCAGATTATGAAGTCCGCTGTGAGACAGTAGTAAATAGACTTGTAGGAAATAGGCAGATCTATGTAGAACTATGCAAGGGCAGAGCAAGTCCAGAAAGCCTGAGACGCCTTGAACTCCAAAGAACTATTGATTTTCAACTAAGTGCTTACAAAAGTCTTAACAATCTGACGATTAATGAGTCACAATCGTGTCTAGACTAAAATAAACAGAATCATTTTAGAGAAGAGTAAGTGAGAGCTGAGACTTCTGGAGCTTAAACGCTGCCAATTTTTAGTATGAAAAAACGATTACCGGCATCTTGACAATCTGATGTAGAAAGAGTCACATTTTTAGCATTAATACTTAGATAGAGATCTTTATATCATACTTTTCCGGAAAGATTTTTATAGGATTTATATTTTGAAACCATTGTACATAGCCATATTAAGTTTAGTCTGAAAATGAAAAATAGTCACGAGTCGAGTAATCATTAAAGGAATACCAGTGGTGGCTTAACCAAGCGAGCTTTAGAGCCATTTGTTCTTTAGAGGGTTATAAGTCAATTCTATTTTCTTTGGTAGCACAAATAAGTCGTTGTTTATCTCATTGTTCTTCATCTTAGTCATATTACTGAGAACACCATCAAAATTGAGTTATTGCACCTGAAATTTATTTGAAGCAAGGAAACCACCTATTGAAACTTAGGATCTGATTTAGGTTATCTTTGGATTGTTTGAACCTAAAAGCCTAACTATTTTTTGTCATCTTATCTTGATAGTTCCCCAGTTCAGCCTTATATAGCCTATTTTCTTGATTAGCCATGTTTACCATACCCAACTCCAATTCAGGAGTATGAGCCAATAAAAAATATCCATCACCTATTCTTAGGATGAAAGAAGGGGACGACGTCGGTTGCTTGGAGAGAGGATGGGTGATGGGGATTTAGGGTTTCGATTGGAAAGGGAAGAAAGCAACCAAAGGGGCAATGGCTAGGGTTAGGGTTTGGTGTTGCAAAAAGGGAAGAGGAGAGAGAGACGAAGGAGAGGGAAGAGAGAGAGAGAGAGTGTAACGCCCCACCCTTTTTCACTCGTTTTTCCCGTAAATTCAGAGTATATATTTTTTTTAACAGAGTAGAGTGATAGAGCGCGGGACGTCACGACGCGAGCTAAGTCCGAACTTCCAAAGTCCGACCCTTAACTGGGCAACCCTATGTGTGTATGGACTCAGTCTGCTAAAATGGTTCACACATAGCAATATCAACTTGCGGAATAAAAGTCATAACCTGCGGAATCATAACATCAACTTACGGAAACATAATAGAACCAAGTTCTATTCCATTCAGATAGCAAAGTACGTCAAGTCCTTGTCCATAATTAAAACATCATAATTATCAAATAAATCATCCAACCATCTAAGTTATTACATTCCGAAATCCATATACTCAAATACAAGTTCATGAGTAACTTTATTCAAAAAATGTTAAATAAGTCTTCCAAGCTCCTATGCCTAGTCCGTCTTACGTTCATCATTCCCCTGATTATCTGTATCATCAACTAGGGTAGAAGTAGGGCGTTAGAACAACGCGCCCAGTAGGTATTCCAGTTACGGCTAACACATGAATAGTACAAAACATATATTATAACATAATATATAAAACCAGGTAAAATCCATGCCATGCAATGATGACAAATATGCAATGAGTCCCACCCATCACATGTACATAAATGTACCCACCACATAGGTTTTCCGGACGCCCCGGCGGAGTGTGGACCCTCCAGATTCTTCTTGATGGAAATCACATCAAGGTACCACACAGAGGATTTTCAGACGTCCCGACGGAGTGTGACCCCTTCGGTTATAAATCCTCCACCCCATGCCATGCATGAGATGCCAATGAACACATGCTATTTTATAACATAAACATAGTATTTAAAATCATCTTAAAACACATGCTCTTTCCTCATATAAACATAGCATATAAAATCAACCTTTGAAATATAATCAATGTAACACCCGGCCCTTTTTCACCTGTTTTCCGAAAATCAGAGTCTATTTTTTTTTTTTTTTTTTGAAATAGAAGAGTGAGAGAGGGCGTGGATGCCACGACGCGAGTTAAGTCCGAGCTTCTAAAGCCCGACCCTTAACTGGCCAACCCCACGCGTGCGCGGAACTAAGTCCACGAAAATGGTTCACGCATAGGAAGTAAGCTCGCGGATTATAGTTATTGCGGAATATGATAATAGAGTCTATCCTACCGGTTTTTAGATAGAAGGGAAGATACAACATTGAATTACCAAAATGCCCCTATGTTCATACTTATATCACAAAATGTAATCGTCTATAAGTAACGTCCAAACCATCGCAAGAAATGTAAACTTATACAACCCGAAAAGCTAAGTTACTTTAAAATTATATCTCCCAAAATGTAAACGTAAATAAACTAAGACTGCGCTTCCCAAGCTCCTAAGCTTGGCTCCTGTCATGTCCACCGCTTCCGCCATCCCCTGCGTCATCAGCTAGGGTAGAAGTAGGGCGTTAGTCAACGCGCCCAGTAGGACTCCGAGTAGGGCTAGCACATGGATTAGTGATAATACACATACCGATAAAATAACATATAACAAAATAAGCATGTGATGAATGTTATGCCATGAGTGCCTATGTCATGTGTCCCACCCATCATCCGTATGATCATACAATGTATTGTCCCCATGTTTGCTTCTCGGTCGCCCCGACGGAGCATGGACTCAGGTTATAGCCCTCAGGCTATCCCCATGTCTGATTCTCGGTCTCCCCGACGGAGCATGGACTCCGGTTATGGCCCCTCAACTATCCCCATGTTTACTTCTCGGTCGCCCCGACAGAGCATGGACTCCGGTTTGTTTATTTTTTTTCACCCATGCCATGCATGAGATGTAGTGCATTATGCTATGTACTATATAAATAAACCCTAATTTTGATATACCATACATAGCCATATAATGCATAATGTTAAAATATAATCCATATGATTCATAACTTAAAACTCATCATAAGATAAATCATAATCATAAATCCATCATAAGACAAATCAAAATAATCTAAAATACCATCACATATCCATTGCTTACAAAAAGGTAGGAATCCTACCGAATACCGTGTCGCGTTCCGTTACGTTTTCCGTTCGATAATCCGGTCGCCGATCGCTTACTGTTTGCGACGTCTGATACCTTATTACATTTACCGAATTAGTCCATATGTTATCCATGATTAAGTTCATAATTGATCTATCTACTTAGACCCATTAATGGCCATTAATTATGTTACCCTTTTATCAAAAATCAGCCCTTAATTTAGCCCATTATCCATTGGTTGAAACGCATGTATAAATCCAATTTCTTTGGCCATTTAAATACTCAAATTTGCGAACCTAAACGCAGCCACTATCCGTTCTAATTAATCATTCATAATGCATTCAATTTCATGTCTCATCCTCATAGGGTTTGGCCATGTACCATGGCCGACCCATGGTTCTTCAAAGTGGCTTAATAATTACCATTTTGCCACTCTCTCCTCTATGGTTAATCATTCACCCATTTATGTCTATTTTAAGTTTAAATTTCATCCATAACTTAGACCCATTTATAATTCCATATCATATCCAAAATCAGCCACCTATTATTTAATTTTTGAAAAAAAAACATTTAATCCCCATATGTCCTTTCACATTTTGCCCTAAAGGTGGCCCACAAAGTGTAACGCCCGGCCCTTTTTCACCCGCTTTCCGAAAATCAGAGTCTCTTTTTTTTTTTTTTTGAAATAGAAGAGTAAGAGAGGGCGCGGACACCACGACGCGAGTTAAGTCCGAGCTTCTAAAGCCCGGCCCTTAACTGGTCAACCCCACGCGTGCGCGGAGCTAAGTCCACGAGAAATCCCTTTTTAAAATCAATAATCCTCATTCAGTTTGGCCCTCTAAAATATATCATTCACTTTGTAAATCCATTTAAATTTCATCATTAACTTAACCTAATTTCTTCATTATCTTCAAACCTAATAATCTTAATAAATCACTCATTATTCATCATGGGGTTCGGCCATGCTACATGGCCGAACCCTATGATCATTCATCCAGTCCATTCTATGCCTTTAAATCCTCTTTAAAATCACTATTAAAATCACTTGAAAACTAATTATCATACATCATTCTCCACCATTTCAAACCTTCAAACCTTAATTAAAAATCATCCCACATTGGCCATGGGGTTCGGCCATGCTACATGGCCGAACCCTAAGGTCCATTCAATCCATTAAAACTTCCATCTTTTCCATACTTAATCCATCCTTGCCATATGATGGTGGCCAAATTATTTTAGGCTATGGAATGGATTCGTCCGAGCCCTCTCTCACTCTTCTATTTCAAAAAAAAAAAAAAATAGACTCTGATTTTCGGAAAGCGGGTGAAAAAGGGCCGGGCGTTACACAAAGGGATCATGGGTTCGGCCATACACCATGGCCGAACCCATGGTACCCTATCTTCATTTTCTTGGGTCCATTTTACTCCCTTTAATCCAATCTCCAATGAATTTAAATTATCCATTCAAGTCCCCATTTTCATCCCATTTAAAACCTCACATATCATTTTTATAAATCCATTAAAATCTAGCATTCTTCTACATCATTTTCCATTTATTAAAACCACTAATCACCACCCTAGGGTTCACCTTTATGGATGCCATTTTCAAAGACTCATGTTTTGTCCCAAAAATAATCCATTGTAAAATCACTAACCTTCATTCATTTTGGCCTTTTAAAAACTTATATCATACACTTTGTAATCCATTTAAAACTATCACTTTCTCCATCATCTTCTATCTCTTCACTCTCATTAAAATAATTAATCATCACCATAGGGTTCACCTTTATGGATGCCATTTTCAAAGACTCATGTTTTGTCCCAAAAATAATCCATTTTAAAATCACTAACCTTCATTCATTTTGGCCCTTTAAAAACTTATATCATACACTTTGTAATCCATTTAAAACTATCATTTTCTCCATCATCTTCTATCTCTTCACTCTCATTAAAATAATTAATCATCACCATACCATGGCCGAACCCATGGTTCATGGTTTATCTCCTCCATGCTATTTTAGAAGCCATAATAATCATGTGCATTTCCCATGATTTTCTCATCTTAACAATCCTTTAAAATCACCCATTTTTAACCATTTGAAACCTAATTTTCATTAACCATTCTCCATACTTCCATTCTTATAAAAACCCTAAAATTCACAATCACTAACCATGGGGTTCGGCCACCTTGTATGGCCGAACCCTATAGTACATGATTTCTTTTAAAACATCATACCTCCATTTGAATTAAATCATCCATTTACATCACCATTTTCACCCCATTTAAACATCACGTTCTATACTCAATAATTCCATTTAAATCTACCATTTTTCTCCATTATTTTTAAACCTTATAATCTTAACAAATTTCCCATTATTCACCATGGGGTTCGGCCATGCTACATGGCCGAAGCCTATGGTCATCCATCGATTCCATTCTATGCCTTTAAATCCTATTTAAAATCAACTATTTAAATCACTTGAAAACTAATTATCATAAATCATTCTCCACCATTTTAAACCTTCAAACCTTAATTAAAAATCATCCACATTTACCATAGGGTTCGGCCATGCTACATGGCCGAACCCTATGGCCCATTAAACCATAAAAATCCCATTTTCCTATGCTTAATAAAGACTTAAAAAAAAATTCCATTCTTCCACTTCATCACTTTCTTAATCCATTCCTCCATTTCTTTTATCCATTTCTTATCCTACCATTGGATGGATTTTTAAATTCAAAGCCTATGATGGTTTGGCCACCATCCAATCCAATGAAATGGATTCCAAAACTTAAAACCCTAAAAATTAAATTTCTTGTTTAGAACATACTTACGATCCGACGACTCCTCCGGTCTTTGTCGCTCCCGTCGACTTCCTTGGCCTCCTTTCTTCTTTCTCTCCTTGTTTGATCGGCTAGATGAGCTTGATCAATGGTGGGACATGCTTGGATCGGCTAAGATAGTGTTAGGTTGAGAGGGAAAGAGAATGGAGATGAGGGAGAATTCTTCAAGGATCTTAATCTTGGGGTGGTCCAAGACTTATCCTTTCCTTCTCTTTTCTTCTTCTTTCTTTCTAAGTTTTTCTTCTCTTTTCCTTTGCAAGGTGGGGGATGATTTTTCTTGTGTGTGTGGAGGGCTAGAGTGAAATGGGTGGTTTGAAATGAGATGGAGATGGTTGGAGTGGCCTTTACTCAACATTAATTTCCCCACCCACCAAGCATGGGCTAGCTTGACTTTGGTGGTGGTGGTTGAGACCCAACCACCAAGCATGGCTCCCATGTCCTCTTTGGCTTGTTTATGTTGACCCTAATTAATCAACCTAATTAATTAAGTTAAGCCCTCACTTAGGTTAATTAATTTCCATCCAATTTAATTCCATTAAATTATCTATCTAATAAATCCACCCATGGTTGACCAAGTCAACCATGGTGGACTGCCCCCACCTATACTTACCCCACCTGCCACCTCACTTGATGAGGTGGAGGTGGGCCCACTTGGCCATGTTAGTTTAATTCCATTGATTTTAACTTAGGTAATTTTACAATAATTTTAAACAATTTAATTTACCTTAATCCACCTTAGTCTTCTTAAATTTATCCATGGTTGACCAAGTCAACCATGATGGTTGGTCCCACTTTTTCCTTGGTCCACACGCCACCTCAATTGGTGAGGTGGAGGTGGACCCCATTTGGTCATACCATTTCATTTCATTACTAACTTAGGGGTTTTAAATTCCAAATTACCCTTTTTAAATTAATTGGCCCACCATTGGGCCCACGGCCCAACCGATTATTTTCTACCCCTTTACCTTAGGGTTTGGACCAATTTTGATCCAATGGGTCCCACATGGTGATCTGGTCCACTTTGACTCACATTGACTATCTTTGACCCAATTACTTCTCATTGACCCATCGAATGGATTTCATCCAATTTGTGGCCCAATTGGGCCATTCTTGGACCCTTGTCCCAAAGTTCATCTATTTGGCATTTTCATCACATCAAATTCCAAATTAAAATAATTAAATGTCCGATATATATTGATTCGAAAATTCGGGCTATTACAATCAATACATGCTATTTACACAATGAAGCTTAGCATTTGAAATTCAGTAATAAAGCATATCCTTTGAAACATATTTTCATCAAATATAAGATAAAACAAGTGTACATAAACCCATAGTTTCAAAGAGGTGGAATCCTACCAAAGACCGTTCACGAGTTCTTGCGTTTCCGTCCAAGATTCGATCACCGATCGCGCACCACTTGCGAGATCCCGTTAACTTATAATACAATGATAAATCAACACCAATTCCCACTTGATTACAAGGTTCTAAGTCCATAAACAAAACCCCATGGGGTTCGGCCATACACCATGGCCGAACCCATGGCTTACCATTTTTCATACTTATTTAGGAAAATGCCATTGTTCATAACCATAGCCCTTTTTCTTTGCTTAGGTTCCAAATCATCCATACATGCTTCTTTTAATCCAAAACACAAATTCCATAAAATAATTAATGGGGTTCGGCCATACATCATGGCCGAACCCAATGTTCCATATTTTTCACATAATTACCAAGAATGCCATCCATGGCTATCATTCCATAACGTACATTGTATCCTTTACTTTATTTACAAAACACAAAGCCTAACCCACAATTTTTTATTCATGGAGTTCGGCCGTACACATGGCCGAACCCATGATACCGTTGTTTCCAATCTTATCTCCGCTTTCTAAATTAATAACCATAAATTTATTTACACTAAAAATACCAAAACAATTCCATGGGGTTCGGCCATACTCATGGCCGAACCCTATGGTTTCCAAAAAATCCTTATTTAGAAAGTCCTTAATTAGGTAGCTTCTAATTTTAGCAACCTCCTTCCATAAATGGAAGCTTTCTAATTTTAGCAAACACCTTCCAAATTGGAAACTTTCTAAATTTAGCAAATGCCTAACACTTGGATAGTTTCCAAATTTAGACACCATCTTTCCATAATTGGATGCTTTCCAATTTTAGCAACCAATTCTTCCATAATTGGATAGTTTCTTATTTTAATCTCCATTCCAAAACTACCCATGGGGTTCGGCCATACACCATGGGATTTCATCATTCAAATTTATAAATCTAAACCATAAATTCCCATGGTTTTTATCATTCAAACCATCATTAAATCACCATGTCTTTCCATGATCTAAAAATTCATGAACATCGACCCATCCTTATTTCCTTCATTCCAACTTCCATTAATCAATCATGGGGTTCGGCCATACACCATGGCCGAACCCTATGGTTATTTTCTTTTGATTTAAAATCATCAAATCATCACCAATCTTCCTCCATGGGGTTCAGCCAAACACCATGGCCGAACCCTATGGTTCTTTTTATTTCAAAAATAAAATTATCCCACTAAGATACTAACCTCTTTCCGATTGATTTCTTGTTCTCTCCTTGCTTGATCTTTCTCTTCCAATCTTCTTCTCCTTTCCCCTTGCTCTTTGCCGTGAGAGATAATGAGAGATTGAGGGAGATAGAGAGAGAATTCAACAATATGTAAGGTGTAAAAACCGTGCACCTTGTCCCTCTCTCCCTTTTATAATCTTCCTCTTAATCCAAATTTAGGAAGTGCTTAAGATAGCTACTCCCTCCCCTTTGGCCTTGCACCCCTTCCTTGTTTAGTATGTGCAGACCTCCCTTTCTTATTTAAGAACCTTCCCTTAATCCTATCTCTATTTAAATTAGATAATTTCCTTGGCTACCAATCCATGCGCATAACCTATAAATTTATTATCTAAAATTCGGCCAAAGCAATCTATAATAAATCTCTCCATACGCATAATCATGGATTGCACTACTAAATTAATTTCAGCCCCATTTAATTTATTGAAACCAATTCCACAAACAATTGGGTCCTAATTGGGTCATGGCCCAATTCTTTATCCATTTAAGATCAAATCTAAAATTCACAATTAAAAATGGATAAATTTCATAAAAATAATAAATTCAAGGTGTTACAGAGAGAAAGAGAGAGAGAGAGAGAGAGAGAGAGAGAAGGGGACAAGAGTGGGAGCGGCAGAATTGTAGCTGCTGCTGCTACAGTGTTGCCGCAAATGAAAAGGGGTTTTAGGGTTTCAAATTTTTTAAAAAATAAAAATAAAATTTCATTTTTTAAAAATATTTTAAAAACCTGAATAAAATCGAATAACAAATGTTTAGGGAAAAATGTGTGATTTTCAAGTGTTTTGAATGTCGAGAAATTATATAATTCAAATTACAAAAATGCCCCTGCGAAATTCGTCCTCGAATCTCAAACTAAACTCATACATCTAGTATCTCAAACGATACAATATACCTGGCTGATAAATTTCCTCTGCGCCCAAACATCTGAATGCCATGACCGGGCAAAACAGTAAAGAAAACTTCTCACTACAAACTAGAGTACCCTTCTCCAATGGTCAGCAAAGCTCTCCTGGAGGCTAAAAATAGTCTAACAACCTCTGTCAGATCGGTCTCTCAAGCTCAGTAGTCCTCCCAACCATAATCGGTCCTGATATCACTGTATCACTGGTCTTAGCCCAATACAAGGACGATATGGAAGGCCTATCATACAAGGTCTCATAAGGAGCCATCTCGATACTAGACCGATACATACTATTGTAAACTACTCCAACCGAGCACAAGTAATCCTCCCAGTTACTGCCAAGGTCCAAAACATAAACTTGGAGCATATCCTCTAAGATCTGAATGGTCCGCTCCGACTGGCCTTCTGTTTACGGATGGAACGTTATACTGAAATACAACTGTGTACCCAACTATCTCTGCAAGCTCTGCCAGAACTGAGAAACAAACCCCGGGTCCCAATATGAAACAATCGACATGGGCATGCCAAGCAGTCTAATGACCACTCCCAACTACAACTGACTCAAAGTCTCTAGAGAATCTGTCACCTTTCACACCACTAAAATGGGCCAGCTCAGTTAATCGATCCACTATGACCCATACTGCATCATGCCCTTGAGGTGGCTTCGACAAACCAGACAGAATCCATAACAATACGATCCCACTTCCACTCAGGGATCGGAAGAGATTGTATTCCACTAGTTGTTCTCAAATGCTTTATCTTGACCTGTTGCTAAGTCAAACCAATACACAAACTCTGCAACTGCCCTCTTCATGATTTTACCAAACTATTGACACAAATCATAATACATCTCATTACATCCCAGACCCGCTACAAATCTAGAGTGATGGAAGTGTCGTAATACCACCTTGCGGCACTACCGTGACATAGGTACATATAGTTTGTCCTAAAACTCAAACCTCCATCTCATCTCATAACCCATCCAATGGGTCCACTTCCACTGGCCACAGAACTTCTCAATGCGATACTCCTCGCATCTGCCTATGGAGCTCTTAAAACTCCATCATAAATCTCTTGTTGGACAATCATGTTGCAGAGTCTGGATACTTTATATCCTTCGATTAACTCGATAAGGATCCTATCATCCTTAAATTCAAGGTGTCTCCAGCTACACTCACTCTACAGGGGTGGTAAGACATCACAAGGTCATAGTCACCAAGACACATCCACCACCTCTGCCTCATGTTCATCTCTTTCTAAGTGAACAAAAACTTGAACTCATAATAATCTTAGAAAATCTTGAACCTCTCACTATACAAGTAATGTCTCCAAACCTTGAGTGCATAAACCTCAATCGTTAACTCCAAGTCAGAAGTGAGATACTTTTGCTCTTGGGTCTTAAGTTGCCTCGATCCATAAAATATCATCCTCCCATCCTGCATCAATATGCAACTCAAATCATCAGCTGAATGACCACCGTAAACCACATGACTGCGACCTCTTTCTGGCACAATCAACACTCACACTCGATGTACTCTGAAAATTTTGGTGACCCCTCAATACATAAAGTACAGCCCACAAATAATACTCATAATCCTCCTCTGATACTGAGTATATCAAGATGTCTCCAATCTATGAATAGTGGTACTTGTTCTTCCTAGGTACTTTACTCATCTGCAGGTGACAAACACACAAACTCATGGAGCCATTTCTTTATTTGTCAACAAAGATGGTCCGCTCCAACGAATGCACTAGGTCAATTGTAACCAAAAGACTCAAATTCACTGAGCTGACTCTCCAACACAAATACTCTACTGGCGCCACCCGATAACGATTAATCAAAACAGGTGTCGCACAGGGGGAGGAGATCCACAACAAATCATATCTCTCGGCATGGTAACAATCCAAGGAGTCCCTCTAGAAAGACATCCCAGGGCTCTCAGACCACTCGAGGCATCTCGACATCCACTAACCCCAAACTCACTCTCGACTCAAACTAGAAACTAAGCTGTACAATTCCTCCATGCTCTGAGTGTAAGCTGAAAACCACTTGATGAATGCGTCCCCTGCGTGTGACCAACCCTTCACCGTCTACGTAACAGTCCAAGGTAATTGATGGGAGGATAACCAATCCATCTCAAAGACGACGTTGAACTCTGACATCTCCAAAACTCATAAATCAACCTCCAATGCTAAACACCAAAGGTCAAAACACATGATCCAGAGATCTGATTCACAACTAGTGAAACTCAAGGCGAAAAAGTGGGGAGCATTGGAATCAAAGACTACACATGTCAAGAGTTAAGAAGCACCCACGTGTCTACTCAAAGTGTCAAGCTTCCAACTCACTCATGCATCAAAACAGGCCCGTACGCTGGGTCCAATGGACACTCAACGGTCAGCCTCACCAGTCTGACCGGAACAAGCTCCTAACAAAACCACAACACTGGCCAACGAAAATCCATGGGTTGAGCGTACAACTACCGACTCAGTTCCCAGATACACCTTGCAATCCTAAGCACAAAATAGTACTAACAAACAACTCGAATATACTAAACCCATCAACCTCCCAAGGAATTCCATATGCCATCCATAGAGTACGCCGGTTGGACTCACTTGATAGACGCCGATAGATCTCCAATGAACTTACCTTTGCACCATATAATCGCAAGAAAGGCCCGCATACGTTACCCTCACTCTTTAAACAAGAGCCCCCTATGAACCTAAAGGGGTTAGACCCACAAATCCCGTGACCAAGTCACAATGCTCCTACTCAAGCGAGCAATCGAACGTGATTCAGGTTGGAATGGTGAGTCAAACAACTCAAGTCTTCGGATGATACTATCATCATGACGATCTATCGTCTGAGACAGGGCCGATCAATCGGGCATCCGATCTATTGCCCTGGGCTTTCAATGTTCTGGGTAAAACAAGGCCTGAGAAAACAATTTGATCTCAGGACGATACATTCGTCAAACGACGAAGAACACGATCAATCAGGCACACGACCAATCGCCAGAGACAAGGCAGACATATCGGCGCCACAATCTATTGGTTGGGAAATGTTTGAGGTTTGTGATGACACGGAACTGTCAACACAGGATAGCCTCAGGCCGATAGGATCACCAACCCATGATCTATTGCCAATGGATAATAGCGATCAATCGTGTAGGTGATCAATTGGGTGTGACCGTTTTTGTGTCGTTACTATGCATTTAATGTGTTGTGTTCTAAATTTAACTCGCAAGCGCACGAGCCATTAAAAAGTGTAGTGAATGAGTGCGAGGTCAAACCCAAGGAAAATTAACAAAATATATGTATACAAATATAAATTGGTACCATTAAAATAATGTGATCTAAGAAATTTACAATCATGGGATTAAAGTTAAACATGATAAATTTTCTAAACATGGAGTTATAATATCATTTTAGAAATATTCTAGATTTAGAAAACCAATAGTTATATGATTATCTAACTTTGGAATTGAACAAAATATGAGATCTAATTTTATCACACAAACCATGGAGTAAAAAATTTAATTAAAATGGTAGAGTGAATTTAAATAACCTCAGTTTAATTTAAAATTGTAAAATTAAGATGCAAATAAAATATTTTTAACCTAGTTCCATCATTCCGAGAATTTTATGAACAAATAAAATAAAAATAATAAATTATTTACATAATTAACAATGGAATTCAGACAAGTATTTAAGGTGGCATGTTATCCCATTTAAAAATAAATTCATGGCCTAAATTATTAAATCCTCTAAAATTAATAAATATAGTTACAGGTTTAGCATTTATTAAAATTCTAATTAGAAAAATTTTGATGTCCATTAAATTAGATTTTTTTCAATTCAAGCCTTAGGCTTGGGTAGAATTTACACATGCGTTTTCCAAATCTAAAAGAAGTTGTTCTTCAAAAGAACCTTAGATTGGAAAAGTCAAGTTCCACCGATCGTAACAGGGGTTCACCTTCCATCTTGGTAAAAAAATTCGTGTATGCAAATCCATGAAAAGGATCGGCCAACTCATGGTTACACAACAACATCCTTTTAGATTTTAACTCTGTTGAGTTGGATGAAATCAACGATGTGCTTCTTTTGATTCTCTAAGATCGATCAAATTTCCTGCTGATTTGTTTTCCTCTTTTCTTCAGTGATTTCTCTTTCAATTTGGACGCACGGGATAGGCATCCAGGATGGGTCAACTCATGCTAGTTTCATGAGCAGTTTCATGAGCAGGTTCTCTTTTAATGGGTTGCTACCTCATTTGTTATCTTGCTAACTGCAACTTCTTTTTTACAAATTTGAATGCTCCCATTGCTAATACTCTGTTGTATGTGAATGTAGTTGCCAAAATAAAATCCTGTACACAGCCTCCTATCTCTGGTTGATTACCTGCCTTCATGGACTTCAATCAGCCCGTCACCTGGTTGCTTCTTTTGTTCTAATCTGGTAGCATATTTTTATTTTCTTTATTCCTTTTGTTTTTTTATTGCAGCTTGGAGCTTATGAATTAGGTGTTGTCGTATGATATATAGAGACCATGGCTGCAACTTGTGCATTGGAGAACTAAAGGAATTGTGTTGTAAATTTGTTGTTGTTCAGAACAGGAGATTTGTGCAATATTTTTGCTTGTAGATCACTGACATTGCCTCTCAGTTTCTTTCTGCAGTAGATGCTTTTCTTTGTTCCTGCATTCCTTAATCTTACACAGTGGCTGGTTGCAACTCAGGATTCCACAGTGAGACCACTGTTTGTTCTTTACTTTAGCAACTGCTTAGGTTCAATGCAAAGCATCTATGTGATCCTCATATTTACTGAATGATCTTACAAATTGTGGGGGCCACTGATTGCATGTCTACTTTGTTAAGCATAGATGGGTCCCTTGAATGACAAAGCCAAGTCTTTGCCTCAACTTCTCACACGTTGCTTTCATTGGGACAATCTCATTTGTTGGATGAACTCTTGAATTTCTCAGATGTTGTCCCAACTACTCTTTCCTTCATTTATCATTGCATGTAAAATCCAGATTTTACTGGACCTGGATCATGGGCTTCTTCATTGGCTTTTGCAAATAGGTCACCCTATAAGGAGTTTTAATAAATAATTTTTCCACTTACATTTAATTCTAAAAATGTATTAAATTAATCCAAACTTTCATAAATAGATTTGAATTAATTAGTTTACAAATAAACTCTAAATTGTGGTAAAATATTTATTAAAAGTCCCCATTTTCCAAAAATAGCATTTTAAGCGAAAAAACTGCAAATTTCATCATTTGAACTCTCATATTTCTATTTTCTCAAAATACACTACAAAACTCAAAAACAACATTAAACATATCTAATATTTAACTAACTAATCTAATATTAAAGGGTAAAATGGTAATTTTACCGTGTTCATCAAATACCCCCAAACTTAGATTTATCTAGTCCTCGAGCAAAACAAAACTGAAAACTATAAATTAAAAATCCTAAGCTACACCACTTTCGCTGGTACTCTCGATTGCATTTAGCGTATGCAACAAGCCTTTAAACCCCTAGCTCACCACTAGTGGACGAGTTATAGGCTCGTGAGGGCTTTTAGTGATGATACCCACAAACATTGAATTTTTTCAGTAAAAACACATAGACTAAAATCTAAATATCATACAATTCTAAAATTCATTTTATAAGTCTTATACCCGGAGTGTTGTCTGTGTTAGCCAAATATTAAGATAGCCTTTTTTCCTAACACACACAAGTTTAGTAACCACCGTAGGAAAATGCGCTTTGACTTCAAACGCTCAGAGGTTTGGGTTTATTTTCTCTCAAAGGTATATGTAAGTGAAGTTTATGTATTCAAATCAAAATATCTCACATATGTATTTATAAAAGAAGGTAAATATCAAAGAAAATAAAAGATCTCACGAATCGGTGCCATTTTCCTAAGAACGTTGAGTTAAATACCATTGTTTTCTACATGAAAGCCCTATTTAGACTTAAGATCAATAGGACTTCCTATTAAGACGAAACGTGGCTTAAGAACGGGTCATACGAAATAAGGGATAAAGACTCTAAAAATTAACACTTAGATAAGAAAATGTTAGAGGTCTTCATAATGTGATCGGAATATTTTTCCTCTAATTTTTCTTTTAGCACTTTCAAAAGTATTTCTTTTCTTTTTCCATTTTTTTCACATCCTTCTTTTGATGTCTGGATGTTCCCATTTTTTTTTTTCTTTTCACCATAATTTTTTTAGTGAATTCCATCCCAAATTCTTCCATAACCTTTTCTCGTATGAAAGTAGGTCATGGATATAAAATGCTGGTTCAAACTTCATAACTGGAGTTGGGTATGGTAGATATGGCTAGTCAAGAAATTATGCTATATTAGGCTCAACTGGAGAACTATCAAGATGAAATCACCAAAATAGGTGGGTTTGCAGGCTCAAACGGACCAAAAATGGCCTATAACATTTCCTAAGCTTCATATGGTAATTCATTTGTTTCAAATAAATTAAGGAAAATTTCAGGTGTAATAACTCAATTTTGATGTCGTTCTCAGTAATATGACCAAGACAAAGAATAATGAGATCAACAACGACTTAATTACCCTACCAAAGAAAATGGAATTGACTTATTACCCTCAGAAGAAAAGAATGACTCTAAAGCTTACTCAATCTAAGTCTCCACTGGTATTCCTCTGGTGACTACTCAACTCATGAATATTTTTCTTTTTCCAACTAATCTTAATATGGTTGTGTAAAGGTATTTCCGAGCATAAATCCTATAAAAATGTTTTCGGAAAAAGTATGATATAAAAATCTTTCTTTATGTCTTAATGCTAAAAATGTGACTCTTTTTTCGTTAGATCATCAAGAAACATGTTCTTCTTAAACCTAGATTGACAGTCTTTTCAACAACAAGGAGTCTCAGCCTTTGCTTACTTTACCCTTAAAAGGATTAAGTTTGCCTCTCTCTACCTAAGAAAACTATGAATCATTTAACATCAAATTGTCAAGATGTTTATAGTCTCTTAAGCGAAAATTGATAGTTCTTTGGACACCAAGGAGTCTCAATCTTTCTGGACTTCCTCTACCTTTGACTAAATCCAAATAAATTTGTCTATTTCCACTTATGACTCTATACTTTGCTGCTGTCACACAACGGACTCCTTGATAAGATACTATTCCATTACAATTCTCACGTCCACATTTGAGATAGATTCCTAGCCTCTTAGCTGTCCTATTTACAGCGAGAGTGCTTCGACCACAAAGAAGTTTGGGTTGCTCTTCTTAGATTTCCAGCTTCCTCACCCTCATAGTTAAGGAAATAATTTTCCTACACAAGTCTAGGGGAACTTGTGTTTTAGATAGACACGGTGCAAAAACAAATACTCGACAGTCTACGTGCATGACTTTTATCTAGTTCTTTAAAGTCTGCCGGTCACAAAGACAAACAATTTGTTTTTTACCCCCCTAATACTCCCAAACATAAATTGAACATTGTCCTCAATATTCCTTAATCTACACTGTCCAGGTGTAAACAAGAAAAATATTACATCAAACGAACAACTTGGGTTTAGACGTACCATAGAGGCGGACGGACAACAGATGATGCAAGATGGAATAGAAAAATAAATCGTACGCTAGACTGACTCAATGAAAACCTAAAACTAGACACTAAAGACTCAGACTGACTCAGACATAGACAACATGGTAGGTGAGTGTTGGAAATGGAAAGGATGAAGATGGGTAGGTGGGTGAATGGATATGGGTCTTCAAATCAGTCTTGGTAAACAGGACCGACTATCGGGACCTCGTTCTCTTCTTCAGGAATGGGGAACTCTAAAAATAACTTTAATCGTTGCCCATTAACATTGAAGGCACAACCACTCGTAGGTTGCCTGATCTGTACTACCTCATGTGGAAACACTGATGAAACAATGAATGGACCTGTCCATTTGGACCTTAACTTTCCAAGAAAAAGGTGCAGCCTTGAATCGTACAACAAGACCTTCTAACCAACTGTAAAAGATTTTCTCAATATATGTTTATCATGAAACACTTTCATCCGGTCTTTGTACCTTTTAGCCATGTCATAGGCTTCATTTCATAATTCCTCCAACTCAACCAGTTAAAGTTTCCGATGTTGTCTTGCAGAGTCTAGAGCAAAATAGAATTTTTTGATTGCCAATAGGCTTTGTGCTCTAGTTCGACCAGAATATGACAGGCCTTTCCATAAACCAGACGGTAGGGTGACATTCCAATGGGTGTCTTGAAAGACGTACGGTACGCCCATAATACATCAATGAGTCTTGAAGACCAGTCTTTTTTATTTGGCTTGACTGTCATCTCGAGAATATGCTTAATCTCTCTATTCGAAATTTCCACTTGGTCACTTGTTTGCGGGTGATATGGAATAGCCACCATGTGCGTCACCCCATATGATTTCAGCAAGTTGTCAAATGGCCGATTGCAAAAGTGGTTACCCCCATCACTAAGGAAAATATTTTCTTTAAAGAAACGGATGACAACCTTGTGATCATTGGTTTTGCATGCCACCTCTTCGACCCACTTTAACACATAGTCGACCCCTATGAGGATATATAAATTGCCAAAAGAGTTAGGCAATGGTCCCATGAAATTGATGCTCCAAACATCAAAAAGCTCAATGGTTAGAATGGGGGTTTAAAGGCATCATGTTTCTACGGGAGATACTACCCAATCATTGAGACCTATTACACGAGACAAAGAAAGTATGGGTGTCTTGAAACTTGGAGGGCCAATAAAATCCACACTGAAAGATTTTTGCAGTTGTCTTTCTAGTGTTGAACTGCCCTCCACATGTAACGCCCCGCCCCTTTTCACTAGATTTCAGAAAACCAGAGTCCATTTTTTTTTTTTGAATAAAAGAGTGAGAGAGAGCGGGAGCGTCACGACGCGAGCTAAGTCCGAGCTTCTAAAGCCCGACCCTTAACTGTCCAACCATACGTGTGCGTGGACCAAGTCCACTAAAATGGTTCACACGTACTCAAGTTAACTTGCGGAATAAATCATAAGTGCGGAAATATAATAAAATAACAAGTCTATTCCATTTTAGCTAGCAAGGATGTCCATCACTTAATCATAAATATCTTACATTAAAATATCCAAAATTAACATTCCAAACCATAGCAAATAATCTATGTTATTACAGTCCCACGAACTAATTACTCAAATACATTATCCATGAGTACCTTAAACAAAATGAAACTTAATCATCCACGCTCCTAAGCTTGGCTCCGATCACGTCCTTCGTTCCATTCAATCCCTGCGTCATCAACTAGGGTAGAAGTAGGGAGTTAGACAACGTGCCCAGTAGGTATTCCAATTAGGGTCAAGCACATGGATTAGTATAAAAATCCATATATAATACATCATATTGTATCTGTAAAACATTGTATCCAAAATAGTGTATGATACTAGAGATCCAATCATAGAGATCATAATCATGCTTATGCAATGCCATGCCATGGGTGTCATATGCCATGAGTCCCACCCATCACCCATATCACAATCACAAAACATCCTCTTGATGGAAAGCTCCTCATCAAGGTATCACAAACATAGTATCCTCTTGATGGAAAACTCATCATCAAGGTATCACCACAGTTGTCTTGTAACGCCCCGCCCTTTCTCACTTGCTTTCCGAAAATCAGAGTCGATTTTTAAAAAAAAATAAAGAGTGAGATAAAGAACGGGACGTCACGACGCGAGTTAAGTCCGAACTTCTAAAGTCCGACCCTTAGCTAGCAAACCCTATGTGTGCATGGACTAAGTCCATGAAAATAGTTCACACGTGATAAGACTTGCGGAATTAAATCATAGTTTACGAATTATAATAGAACCTAACTCTAGTCCATTTTTAGATAGCAAAGTACTTCGTCAATTATAAATGATTAACTTAACTTAAATCATCAAAGTAACCATTCACAAACCATAGCAAATATCTAAATTATTACATGCCGATACTAGCTACGCAAAATACATGTCCATGAGTAACAGAAATAAAAAGAAGATCCAATCACATATCCAAGCTCCTATGCTTGGCTCCGATCACTCTCATTGTCCCTTCCCTTTCCTGTATCATCCACTAGGGTAGAAGTAGGGCGTTAGAACAACGCACCCAGTAAGAATTCTATTAGGGTCTACACATGGTTGGTACAAATCATAGATAATAATATCATAATGTCAAAACTATATAAACCATGCCATGTCATGATGTTAAATGCAATGAGCCCCACCCATTACAAGTACATATAAGTACCCCCACATAGGTCTTTCGAACGTTCCGACAGAATGTGGCCCCTCTAGTTTCTTCTTGATGGAAAAGCACATCAAGGTATCCCACATAGGTTTTTTGGACGCCCCGACGGAGTGTGGCCCCTTCGGTTACATATCCTTCACCCTATGCCATGCATGAGATGTTAATGAAACATATGCTATTTTATCATATAAACATAGCATTTAAAATTCACATTTTGAAACATATCTTTTACAGCATAATTCATCAAAATAAACCAAATAAACCATACGCATAAACCATGTTTCAAAAAGGTAGAATCCTACAAATGACAAATAGTTTGACCTTGTGTTTTTGTCCGAAAACTGTTCATGACTGTATACCGTTTGTGAGGTCCCGTCACCTTGTTACATATCCACAAGTCAAACTAAAGTCCCATTTGATTTACATTAATATACACAACCATAAACACACTTTGTGGGGTTCGGCCATAAACCATGGCCGAACCTCACTCACTTGGTTTTAGTGCCTCTCTTGAATCATTATTCCATCACCTCACCTCTTAGTTAATCACTTAACAATTAATCATTTAACACACATAAACCATAATTGTTTATCATTGTTAACCATTTAAGTCCACCAAACATTTCCCATGTGGTTCGGCCATACACCATGGCCGAACCCATGGTCTATCATTTAAAAGTTCCTAAGTCCCAAAAACACTCCCGATGGGGTTCGGCCATACACCATGGCCGAACCCATGGTCTTTCGTTTTTTACCATATTTACATTTTTTTGCCATTACCTCCATCACCTTATGTTTAGGTCCATAATTTAGATCCATAACTTAGGCATTGTAACACCCGCCCCTTTTCACCATAATCAGAGTCTAATTATTTTTTTTTTTAACGTAAAAGTGACAAAGGGCACGGACGTCACGACGCGAGTTAAGTTCCGAGCTTCTAAAGCCCGGCCCTTAACTGGCCAACCCTACGCGTGCGTGGAACATAAATCCACGAGTACGGTTCACGCGTAGAAAGTAAGCTGGCAACACATAAAAATCAATGCGGATGATAATAGACACTATCCTACCAATTTTCAGATAACAGGGAAGAAATATCCATTAAATTACTAAAATGCCCTCATACCGTACTTTCCAAAATAATTTATAAAACATAGCAAGACATCTAAGTTATTACATTTCCGACAAGCTAAATTATACAAATACACATTTTCCCAAAATAAACTTAAACAAAATAATTAGTCCGCCTTCCCAAGCTCCTAAGCTTGATTCCCGTCCTGTCCTTCCGTTCCGCCATCTCCTGCATCGTCAGCTAGGGTAGAAGTAGGGCGTTAGACCACGCGCCCAGTAGGACTCCGAGTAGGGCTAACACATGGATTAGTGATAACATAGCATATAGATAATACATAACGAAAAGCCATAGAATGAATGCCATGCCATGGGTGTCTGTGTTATGAATCCCACCCATCATCCTTACTATCCCGATGCCATATCCCCCTTGACGGTAAGGCCTCGTCAAGGTGTAACCACAAATACAATATCCCCCTTGATGGAAGAACCATCATCAAGGTATAACAATAAATACAACATCCCCCTTGACGGTAAGGCCTCGTCAAGGTGTAACCACCAATACAATATCCCCCTTGATGGAAGAACCATCATCAAGGTATAACAATAAATACAACATTCCCCTTGATGGAAAAACCATCATCAAGGTATAATAATCCATACATCATCCCTGATGAGTCAAACACATCATAATATCCCCATGCCTGTTTATCGGTCGCCCCGACGGAGCATGGACTTCGGTTTCATTTCATCCTTCACATGCCATATCCCTCCCATGTCATGCATGAGATGTAGATGCCATATGCCATGTAATGAATATAATAACCAACCATGGCATTTAAAAATTCCATCAATAAAACATATGACTTGATTATCAAAAGTAGATCAAGCAAAGCCTCAATACACACATCATAGACTTAAAACCCATTTTAAACCAATCATATGCTTACCAGAATAAATCAAGTAAAAGCCCCTACATAATACATAATTCAAAACCAATCTTAAAACAAACCATATAATTTCCAAAATAATTTAAAGAAATCATCACTCAATCCATGGCTTACAAAAAGGTTAGAATCCTACCGAATACCGACTCGCGTCTTCGTTTCATTTTCATCCGATAGTCCGGCTACCGTCATGCGTACTGCCTGCGATATCCAATACCTTATTAAATTTCCAAATCAGTTCAAGTTTTAACCATTTCTAAGCCCATATGAAAAACCGGTCACTATTTAGGTTTTGTGGGTCCCCATGTCATCTATTAAACCTTTTAATCCCATAAGTCTTAAAATTCGGCCACCCTAGGCTTTATTAATCACTTATAAGGTTATTATATTAGATCTCCTAAGTCCATGATCAATTTCCATGGAATTCTTGAATTTGGCCACTAATTACGGTTTTGCCACTACCTCATTTTCCATGATTAAACACTCGTTTATCCATGCATGACTTAATCCATAATTGATCATAGACTTAGATCCCTAACTTAGGTCCATTAATGACCCATTGAACCATGTCATAACATCATTAAAATTAGTCTTTTTATTAATTTCACCATTATTCATTTAAACCCATCCATAACCCCATACTTAACCCTTTAAATGGTTCACCAATGGCCATGGGTTCAAAAATACCTAATTCAGCAACTTTCCCATGGGATTTACCTCATGTATTTAACTTCAATGAGTTCATTACTCATTCATTTCCTTTGGAGGCCACACACACACACCATTCATCATCCAATTTAACCCACCAAAATGGATCACAATTGGGCCATTGGTTCGGCCATCCACCATGGCCGAACCCATGGTGTCCTTTCGCCATTTTTCTTGGATCTATTTACACCATTTAGATCCAAAATAAATCCTTCCTTGAGGTGGCTTAAATCACACTCTTAAACCACCACTCTTAGCCCCATTTGGATCACTACATTTGTTCATTTGAAACCCTAACTCATTAACACATTAATCCATCTTTTCCATCTTTTAAACCCATCATTTGATCACCATTACATCACCATAGGGTTCGGCCATTTACCATGGCCGAACCCATGGTTCATGATCCGCCATTCATTGCTCCAAAATACCTACATTCACCAAAATATTAATTTCATCAATCTTCCCATTTTTCCATGGCTTCATACCCTAAAACCCTAATTAACTTCACACACAACAACCTAGGGTTCGGCCATACACCATGGCCGAACCCATGGTTCATATATCACTCTCTTTTATACCTTCCAATGCCATAAAATCCATTTGCATTTTCATCATAAAACCATTTTAAAACTTACCCACATGCATTCATTCACAACCCTAAATTTCATTAGCTAGAAACCCTCAATGTCTTGTATTCTTTAAAACCCTAATTATTTACATCAACTAGCTAATCACCCACCATGGGGTTCGGCCATGCTACATGGCCGAACCCTATGGCCCATCATTTCCTTCCAATAACCTAATTCCATTCTTAATTTCATAAATTACCCAATGCACATAATCCATTTATTTATTTTCTTACCCTAACCCTAATTTACCCATTTAGGGTTTCCTCCATCTTCCACCCTCTCATTTGATGGGTTTAACATCCATGGCATAAATTTATGTAACCACCATTAAATTCTACAAAAATAAATTCCAAATCTTAAACCCTAAAAATCCAAAATTTCTTGTTTAAGAAATACTCACAATCCGTCGTCTCCTCCGACTTCCGCCGCTCCCGTCGGTTTCCTTAGCCTCCTCTCTCCTTCCTCTTGATCTTTAATAGGTCAAGAGGCTTGATCAATGGTGGCAACCCCCAACCTTAGGATCAGCCAAGTTAGGGTTTAAATTGAGAGAGAGAGAAAAGAGGATGGAGATGAGAAAAAAACACAAGTACCTAGTCTTGACCTTGGTGTAATGGCTTACCCTTGCACTTCCCTCTCTTTTCTTCCAAACTTTTCTTCTTCTTTCTCTTGGTTTTCTTCCTTTCTTTCATCTCCTAGTGTGGGACGGTGGTAGAGATGAAAAGAGGGAGAGAGTGAAGAGCTCGTTGGAATGGAGAGAGTGAGATGAAAAGTCATCTCACCTCTTGATTGCTTAAGATATTTTCCACAATAACTCCTCCCACCAACCCATGGGATATTTTCATTTTTTTTTTACTTTATGCTTTATGGTACCATGCCCAACGTTTTGGTGTCTTTAAAGATAACATGGCTTTTGGTCCTTTGACCATTTGACCACCTTTGACCCTCATTTGAATAATTTATTTAATTAATTAACTAGATAATTAACTTAGGTTAATTTAATTAATTCCCATTTTAACTTAATTCCATTTACTTAAATCACCTTCATACATCCACCCATGGTTGACTAATTCCACCATGGTGGCCGGCCCAACAATCCTTGGCCCACACGCCACCCCACTTGATGAGGTGGAGGTGGGTCCCACTTGGCCACATCACCTTGGTTTAATTCCAAATAACTTAGATAATTTAAATTTCATTCCATTCATTCTAAATGAATCACCATTGGGCCCATGGTCCAATTACACTTTCATCTTACCCATTTACCTTAGAGCTTAACCATCTTGACCCATTGGGTCCCAAATGGGTATTTGACCCAATTTGACCATTCTTGACCCTTTTAACCCTCATTGCCCCTTTAAATGAATTTAAATCAACTCCATAATCCATTGGGCCATACTTGGGCCTTTGCCCAAACTTTGGCCCATTTACCATCTAATCCGCAAATTTTCTAATTTCCATCATAAAATAAATAATCCACATTTATATTAATTTAAAAATTCTGGGCCACTACAATACAATCCTCTTTTAAAATTTTCGTCCCGAAAATTCGATCGAAGTAGGGGTTCAAATCATCTTATACAAAGAGCTCCGAATGAGGGCACTCATCTCTGACTCCAGTTCCCAGGTGGTTTTCTCATTGCCATGTCGTTCCCATACCACCTTGATGAACTGAATGACATGGTTCCGCAACACCCTTTGCTCGCTTCCGACTATTCTAATCGGCTTCTCCACATATGTCACATCGCTTTGTACATCGACGTCTTGTACACTCAGGACATGTGAAGGGTCAGGGTTGTACTTTCCTCAACACGGACACATGAAACACATCACGTAAAGATGATAACTGTGGAGGAAGCACCAACTAATAGGCCACCTCCCCCACCCTCTTTAGGATTGGAAACGGCCCCACCATATAGGTGACAGGTTTCCCTTCTTTCCGAATCTCATGTGTCCCTTCCGTGGTGAGACTTTCAAAAGTACCAAGTCTCCCACCTCAAACTTGGGGAAACTTCTCCTCTTGTCGGCGTAATTCTTATAACGGCTATACGCAGTGAGTAAATGTTGCCGTATAAATTTAATCTGCGCCGTAGTCTCCGCAACCAACTCCGGTCCAATCAGCGCAGGCTCACCGACCTCTGTCCAACGCACTGGAGATCTACACGGCCTACCATATAAGGCCTCAAATGGAGCCATCTGGAGGTACTGTTATTGTAGGAGAAGTCCACCAGCGGCAAGTGATCCTCCCACCCACCTTTGAAATCCAGTACACATGCTCTCAGCATATCCTCAAATACCCGTATTGTTCTCTCCGATTGTTCATCAGTCTGTGGGTGGATTGCTGTGCTGGTTAACACATCGGTCCCCATAACCTACTGCATGCTCCTAGGTACATCCTTCCTACCTCGGAATACAAGACCCTATCCCGGTCGTAACTCAAATTCCGATACTACCTCACCGGTAGACATCTTAGTCCATATCTCCTCCATTTCTGGGCCCATTCGCTGTTCCTGTGCAATCGTGTCAAGTACCTCTTAATTACATCAACATCACTCATATCAACCTATGAGTTTCATTCTTGCAGAATTTATTCTGTCTCATGTTACCTCTTTTCTTCATAAACCCATTTGCAGCCTTATGTAAATTAATGTATCCTATTTCACTTTATTTGTCACCAAGACATTTCCCATACGTACTCCTTCAATATGTTCTTTCGTCTACTCTCTGTGTGAGTTAGTCTGCCAGAACGAGCCTATGCTCAAGTCCATTGTTGATTCCATTTTAACTAGGTTTCTAGCTTCACCCTCCTGGAATTCCATCGGCCAACTACAGAGTCAGGTGATCAGTCTCATTCTGCAGTCGCCCATAGCCTCCCATTCAAGTTTCACTAGACTCTTAACCTTTCCCTTAGGTCTATCTCTCAAAAGCAATCATACCTTTATTTGTATATAAGTCACTATGTGACTAACCCTTTTTGTTCATAACTCCTACAATACCAATACCCAACATCAATCCAAGTCATATAGATACTAATTTCCTACCCTTCTGGATTATTCCACATATTCACAGCTTCCTAACAATAACGATATATCTAAGCTTACTTAGGTTATGTCATATAGTACCCATTCACCACTAAAACATTCACAAGTATTACAAATTTCACCAACCACCAAATTCCATCCTACATGCCTACGTTATCAATGGTTACCACATCATACGGTTCATATGCCTTCATTATCAAGCCACGTAGAATTGAAATTACACACAATCATCGAATAACATAACTCATGTGTAACAAGATCTTTCATCTCCATTCTCATCAAATAATAACTTGAGGTAACATAAGAAATAACACATTAATAAGATCTAGTGATTCAACCTAATTCTGATTAGGTTACCCTACCCCATTTACAACATACACTTAGAGATTTTGAAATAACAATCCTACTCATCCAAAGCAAGTCATCCCAATACATTCGAAGACCATTCATGACCATCCATAAATTCCTAAACTTTGGAATTATCCATCAGCCCCACCTAGGTTTCCAACCAAGCGCATTAACATATCACGGCCTCTTCATGCATACTATATATTCACAACTCACTGTACTTTATCAACTCATCATCATACACATAGTCTATAACACATCCTTGCTCCTCAATGACTATTCATTGCATACCACCAATTATCAAAGTAACATCATATAAACTCATTGCAACTATTGATAATTCACAATTTAGTAACATCATAGGGAATCCTCATGCAATCATTAAATAAAATATTTTCATAAGTTCATGGTCCATCATTCATTCATGTTTTTTTTTTTAAGGCCATAAACCCATTTCAAGGCCTATCATCACTCGTTCATAATCTCCACAACACATTGGGAGAGTGCAATTGTATTATACATACAAGAATTTTTTTTTTTCAATATATTAGTCTTTGCAAGCTAGACCCTTCACATTCTCCTCATAATATCATCTTCTCACGAGTTTCATGTGGCAAGTTAACCCATGCATTCTGGTCTCTTTCAAGTATATTGTTTATCCAACATCTCTCAAATGGCACTTTGTTCACATGAAAACCTCTTATACCCCTTCCCCTTCACAAAGCGTTTACATCATCACCCATTATATGTCATAACATAAATCTCTTCACTTGGTCATGACAAATTATCAAACCATGGGTTATCACCAATATAAAAACCATTTCTAAAAGCCATTGTACCATCCCCCCCAAGTATACCCATATATCACATTATCAAATACTCCCCACCCTTTTTATTCACATTTATCTCTCTCATAAGCATATGCAACATATACCCCACATCAAAAGTTTATGCCTCTTATCCTCATTTGATGCATGTAGTTCATCATTGTACATTTTTTTTTTTTCATACTCTTTCCTCACTTCATTACCTCATACACTCAACAATAAGAATTCAACACATGTATATTCACATGCACTCACAATACAAGTATGCTTGTGCAATTTACTATCACACTTATTTCCTTCATTTAAAACCCCAAAATCATTAACTATCTTCCAATATAAGGACAGTTAGTCCTCTCTTTCCCGTGTCCATGTAATCCACAATCGGGTATACCACTTCAAGAGGGTAGGGGTAGTATGTACAGTTGTGCCCAACCTGGTTGTACAACTCGCGCATACAATCGGGTTCCATTTCCCCTACCGACTCTCTTATCATTTGAAAATCTTCCATATTCTCCTCAGGAAGAGATGCTAAATCCTATTCATTTCCCTCGGGAGAATGTCCATCATGCTAACTTCTATGCTGGAAGCAGACACCAAATCTATGAAATAGTTAGCGGTTCCCTTGTCCCATAATTCCGTACACTCCCCTTCATTTGACATACCTGTATTAATAGAATACAATTAGAACCCAAAAATCATCAGCTGCAATTTCCAATAAAACCAATCTCGGTTTTGGGGAATTTCTTATGTATATCACAATGTATTTTGTTTGAGGAAAGTTACCAAATAAGCACACTTGTTTTTCCTTTGTTTCTAGGGGGGGAAACTCTAAATTCCTATTGTCTGTTGTTCAAAATGGGGATACCGGTGAAGTACATCCTACTTTGCTATGTCTGATAAATCTAGTACCGTTTCATCCATTTGGGGGAAAAACCCTAGATGTTTTCTCATTTCTGGGGAAGTAAACCCTATCTTGCTATGTTTTAATAAATCTCTCCTAGAATGAATCTTTCTTCCCTTGTTCTCATTCCTTTCCGTCAATTGTTGTTCTCAGATTAAACACTTCAGTTTGAGTCTGTAGTGGCCCGGAATTTTTAAATTAATATAAATGTGGATATTATTTATTTTCATGATGAAAATTGAAAAATTGGTGGAATAAACGGTAAATGGGCCAAAGTTTGGGCAAAGGCCCAAGTATGGCCCAATGGATTATGGAGTTGATTTAAATTCATTTAAAGGGGCAATGAGGGTTAAATGGGTCAAGAATGGTCAAATTGGGTCAAATACCCATTTGGGACCCAATGGGTCAAGATGGTTAAGCTCTAAGGTAAATGGGTAAGATGAAAGTGTAATTGGGCCATGGGCCCAATGGTGAGTCATTTAGAATGAATGGAATGAAATTTAAATTACCTAAGTTATTTGCAATTAAACCAAGGTGATGTGGCCAAGTGGGACCCACCTCCACCTCACCAAGTGAGGTGGCGTGTGGACCCAAGGTTTGGTGGGGCCAACCACCATGGTTGAATTGGTCAACCATGGGTGGATGTATAAGGTAATTTAAGTAAATGAGAATTAAAGTAACCAAAATATCTAAATATTAAATGATTAAAATTATCCAAATGAGGTAGTCAAAGTGGGGTCAAAAGGTGAAAACCAAATCAACTCATCCCAAACTCAAAAAATAAAACACGTTGGGACTTAGGGGGGTGGAGTCATAAGCCATAAAGCAATATAAATATCTTGTGGGTGGGTGGAGAGAGTTAATGTAAAGTGAAGGTTAAATAACCAAAGAGATAAATATGGGTTTACACCTTATCCTTTTCATTTTACCCTCAACTCACTCTCTCCATCTCTCCCATTCTTCCATTGCCGTTCCACACTAGCAAGGAAAAGAGGAGAAGAAAATTAAGAAAGAAAAGAGAAGAGCTCAAGGAGAGGAAGAAAAGGTTGGACCACCATCTCAAGGTAAAGATCTTGAGACATTTTTCCCATCTCCATCCTCTTCTCTCTCTCAATTTAAACCCTAACTTGGCTGATCCTAAGGTTGGGGGTTGCCACCATTGATCAAGCCTCTTGACCTATTAAAGATCAAGAGGAAGGAGAGAGGAGGCTAAGGAAACCGACGGGAGCGGCGGAAGTCGGAGGAGACGACGGATTGTGAGTATTTCTTAAACAAGAAATTTTGGATTTTTAGGGTTTAAGATTTGAAATTTATTTTTGTAGAATTTAATGGTGGTTACATAAATTTATGCCATGGATGTTAAACCCATCAAATGAGAGGGTGGAAGATGGAGGAAACCCTAAATGGATGAATTAGGGTTAGGGAAAATAAATAAGTAAATGTAGTATGTGCATTGTGTAATTTATTAAATTGAGCATGGAATTGGGTGATTAGGTGTTTGGTTTAATTAGTTAGGGTTTAAGGAATAGAAAGTGGGTAAAACCCTAATGGAGAAAAATTAGGGTTAAGAAAAAATAAAAGGGACTAAGGATAGTACATGCTTAATGTGATCAAACATAGAGGTATATGCAATTTTTTTTTTGAGTCAAGGACCATAGGGTTCAGCCATGTAACATGGCCAAACCCCATGGTAAGTAATGTATGATTTATTAGGTTTTGAAAAATGGAAGGCAATGAGGATTTTTAACTAATGAATTTTAGTAAATGAATGAATGTGGGAAAGTTTTAAAATGGTGTTATGATGAAAATGCAGAGAGGTGTATAGCCTTGAAAGGCATGGATGAAGTGAACCTTGAACCCTATGGTGATGAAATGATGATTCAAATGGGGTTAAGAATATGGTTTAGATGCATGATTTAAAACCCTCAAAGAAGGATTATTGGTGGATCTAAATGATGTAAATGGACCCAAGAAAAAATGGGAAATAGGCATCATGGATTCGGCCATGGTGTATGGCCGAACCCATGACCCAATGTTAGGTCATGTTATAGGCCAAATTTGGAATTATGCATGTGTTAAATCAATGGAAATGAGGCTAAGTTAAGGGTTGATTTTTAATGATCTTGTAACATGGTTAGGGATCATTAATGGACCTAAGTTGTTGATCAATTTTGGGCTTAGGTAGGCATGAATGAATGAGTAATTGTTTATGTAAAAGGGGTAGTGGCAAAACCGTAATTAGTGGCCAAATTCAAGAATTCCATGGAAATTGATCATGGACTTAGGGGATCTAATGTAATAACCTTATAAGTGATTGATAAAGCCTAGGGTGGCCGAATTTTAAGACTTATGGGATTAAAAGGTTAAATAAATGATATGGGACCCACAAAACCTAAATAGTGACCGCTTTTTCATATGGGCTTAGAAATGGTTAAAACATGGACTAATGATGAATGTGTAATAAGGTACTGGACTTCGCAGGCGGTGCGCGATCGGCAACCGGGTTTATCGAACGGAAAACGAAAAAGGACACGAGTCGGTATTCGGTAGGATTCCTACATTTTTGTAAGCCATGGATTGGGTGATGTTTTCTTTAATTTATTTTGGAAAACATGTAGTTGTCTTTAAGATGAGTTTTGGATTATACATCTTGTGATGTTTTCCTTTAAATTATTTTAGAAATTATGTGAATGCTTATGATGGGTTTTGGATTAAATATTGTGGGATGGTTTCCCTTTGATTTAGTTGGAAATCTTGTAATTGTTTTAAGATGGGTTTTATTACTATTGAATTTCATATATTACATGGCATATGGCATCTACATCTCATGCATGGCATGGGAGGCATATGACAGGGGAAGGATGAAATGAAACCGGAGTCCATGCTCCGTCGGGGCGACCGATAAACAAGCATGGGGACATTTCACATATGTATTATTGTACCTTGACGATGCCTTACCGTCAAGGGGGATGTTGTATTTATTGTTATACCTTGATGATGGTTCTTCCATCAAGGGGGATATTGTATTTGTGGTTACACCTTGACGAGGCCTTACCGTCAAGGGGGATGTTGTATTTATTGTTATACCTTGATGATGGTTCTTCCATCAAGGGGGATATTGTATTTGTGGTTACACCTTGACGAGGCCTTACCGTCAAGGGGGATATGGCATCGGGATAGTAAGGATGATGGGTGGGATTCATAGCACAGACACCCATGACATGACATTCATTCTATGACTTTTCGTTATGTATTATCTATATGCTTTGTTATCACTAATCCATGTGTTAGCCCTACTCGGAGTCCTACTGGGCGCGTGGTCTAACGCCCTACTTCTACCCTAGCTGATGACGCAGGAAATGCCGGAGCAGAAGGATGGGACGGGAGCCAAGCTTAAGAGCTTGGGAAGGTGGATTAATTATTTTATTTAAGTTATTTTGAGAAATGTGTATTTGAAGTAGCTTAACTTGTCGGAAATGTAATAATTTAGATTACTTACTATATTTTGGACATTATGATTTTAAGGATGTTTGGTGATTGAATGAATGTAACTTCCTTGCTATCTAAGAATTTGTAGGTTAGGCTCTTTTATAATTTTCCGCAATTGGTTTAAATGTTCCCCGATGCTTACTTCTACGTGTGAACCATTCTCCGTGGACTTCATTCCACGCACACGTAGGGTTGGCCAGTTAAGGGCTGGGCTTTAGAAGCTCGGACTTAACTCGCGTCGTGACGTTCGCGCCCTTTGTCACTTTTATTTAAAAAAAAAAAAAATGTAGTCTGATTTTAAGGTAAAAAGGGGCGGCCGTTACAGAGTCAATCGAAGTAAATTAACCCGGCCCCCGTGCAGCGGACTACGAAGAGTCGGTCGGTTGGGATTCTTAGCTGCCAGTGAGACATGCAACCGTCTTAATCTTACTTCGAGAGATTCATTCTTCCGAATTCGCTCTGATAACAACTGTAACACCCGCCCCTTTTCACCATAATCAGAGTCTAATTTTTTTTTTTTTTAACGTAAAAGTGACAAAGGGCACGGACGTCACGACGCGAGTTAAGTTCCGAGCTTCTAAAGCCCGGCCCTTAACTGGCCAACCATACGCTTGCGTGGAACATAAATCCACGAGTACGGTTCACGCGTAGAAAGTAAGCTCGCAACACATAAAAATCAATGCGGATGATAATAGACACTATCTTACCAATTTTCAGATAACAGGGAAGAAATATCCATTAAATTACTAAAATGCCCTCATACCGTACTTTCCAAAATAATTTATAAAACATAGCAAGACATCTAAGTTATTACATTTCCGACAAGTTAAATTATACAAATACACATTTTCCCAAAATAAACTTAAACAAAATAATTAGTCCGCTTTCCCAAGCTCCTAAGCTTGACTCCCGTCCTGTCCTTCCGTTCCGCCATCTCCTGCATCGTCAGCTAGGGTAGAAGTAGGGCGTTAGACCACGCGCCCAGTAGGACTCCGAGTAGGGCTAACACATGGATTAGTGATAACATAGCATATAGATAATACATAACGAAAAGCCATAGAATGAATGCCATGCCATGGGTGTCTGTGTTATGAATCCCACCCATCATCCTTACTATCCCGATGCCATATCCCCCTTGACGGTAAGGCCTCGTCAAGGTGTAACCACAAATACAATATCCCCCTTGATGGAAGAACCATCATCAAGGTATAACAATAAATACAACATCCCCCTTGACGGTAAGGCCTCGTCAAGGTGTAACCACCAATACAATATCCCCCTTAATGGAAGAACCATCATCAAGGTATAACAATAAATACAACATTCTCCTTGATGGAAAAACCATCATCAATGTATAATAATCCATACATCATCCCTGATGAGTCAAACACATCATAATGTCCCCATGCCTGTTTATCGGTCGCCCCGACGGAGCATGGACTCCGGTTTTATTTCATCCTTCACATGCCATATCCCTCCCATGTCATGCATGAGATGTAGATGCCATATGCCATGTAATGAATATAATAACCAACCATGGCATTTAAAAATTCCATCAATAAAACATATGACTTGATTATCAAAAGTAGATCAAGCAAAGCCTCAATACACACATCATAGACTTAAAACCCATTTTAAACCAATCATATGCTTACCAGAATAAATCAAGTAAAAACCCCTACATAATACATAATTCAAAACCAATCTTAAAACAAACCATATAATTTCCAAAATAATTTAAAGAAATCATCACTCAATCCATGGCTTACAAAAAGGTTAGAATCCTACCGAATACCGACTCGCGTCTTCGTTTCATTTTCATCCGATAGTCCGGCTACCGTCACGCGTACTGCCCGCGATATCCAATACCTTATTAAATTTCCAAATCAGTTCAAGTTTTAACCATTTCTAAGCCCATATGAAAAACCGGTCACTATTTAGGTTTTGTGGGTCCCCATGTCATCTATTAAACCTTTTAATCCCATAAGTCTTAAAATTCGGCCACCCTAGGCTTTATTAATCACTTATAAGGTTATTATATTAGATCTCCTAAGTCCATGATCCATTTCCATGGAATTCTTGAATTTGGCCACTAATTACGGTTTTGCCACTACCTCATTTTCCATGATTAAACACTCGTTTATCCATGCATGACTTAATCCATAATTGATCATAGACTTAGATCCCTAACTTAGGTCCATTAATGACCCATTGAACCATGTCATAACATCATTAAAATTAGTCTTTTTATTAATTTCACCATTATTCATTTAAACCCATCCATAACCCCATACTTAAACCCTTTAAATGGTTCACCAATGGCCATGGGTTCAAAAATACCTAATTCAGCAACTCTTCCCATGGGATTTACCTCATGTATTTAACTTCAATGAGTTCATTACTCATTCATTTCCTTTGGAGGCCACACACACACACCATTCATCATCCAATTTAACCCACCAAAATGGATCACAATTGGGCCATTGGTTCGGCCATCCACCATGGCCGAACCCATGGTGTCCTTTCGCCATTTTTCTTGGATCTATTTACACCATTTAGATCCAAAATAAATCCTTCCTTGAGGTGGCTTAAATCACACTCTTAAACCACCACTCTTAGCCCCATTTGGATCACTACATTTGTTCATTTGAAACCCTAACTCATTAACACATTAATCCATCTTTTCCATCTTTTAAACCCATCATTTGATCACCATTACATCACCATAGGGTTCGGCCATTTACCATGGCCGAACCCATGGTTCATGATCCGCCATTCATTGCTCCAAAATACCTACATTCACCAAAATATTAATTTCATCAATCTTCCCATTTTTCCATGGCTTCATACCCTAAAACCCTAATTAACTTCACACACAACAACCTAGGGTTCGGCCATACACCATGGCCGAACCCATGGTTCATATATCACTCTCTTTTATACCTTCCAATGCCATAAAATCCATTTGCATTTTCATCATAAAACCATTTTAAAACTTACCCACATGCATTCATTCACAACCCTAAATTTCATTAGCTAGAAACCCTCAATGTCTTGTATTCTTTAAAACCCTAATTATTTACATCAACTAGCTAATCACCCACCATGGGGTTCGGCCATGCTACATGGCCGAACCCTATGGCCCATCATTTCCTTCCAATAACCTAATTCCATTCTTAATTTCATAAATTACCCAATGCACATAATCCATTTATTTATTTTCTTACCCTAACCCTAATTTACCCATTTAGGGTTTCCTCCATCTTCCACCCTCTCATTTGATGGGTTTAACATCCATGGCATAAATTTATGTAACCACCATTAAATTCTACAAAAATAAATTCCAAATCTTAAACCCTAAAAATCCAAAATTTCTTGTTTAAGAAATACTCACAATCCGTCGTCTCCTCCGACTTCCGCCGCTCCCGTCGGTTTCCTTAGCCTCCTCTCTCCTTCCTCTTGATCTTTAATAGGTCAAGAGGCTTGATCAATGGTGGCAACCCCCAACCTTAGGATCAGCCAAGTTAGGGTTTAAATTGAGAGAGAGAGAAAAGAGGATGGAGATGAGAAAAAAACACAAGTACCTAGTCTTGACCTTGGTGTAATGGCTTACCCTTGCACTTCCCTCTCTTTTCTTCCAAACTTTTCTTCTTCTTTCTCTTGGTTTTCTTCCTTTCTTTCATCTCCTAGTGTGGGACGGTGGTAGAGATGAAAAGAGGGAGAGAGTGAAGAGCTCGTTGGAATGGAGAGAGTGAGATGAAAAGTCATCTCACCTCTTGATTGCTTAAGATATTTTCCACAATAACTCCTCCCACCAACCCATGGGATATTTTCATTTTTTTTTTACTTTATGCTTTATGGTACCATGCCCAACGTCTTGGTGTCTTTAAAGATAACATGGCTTTTGGTCCTTTGACCATTTGACCACCTTTGACCCTCATTTGAATAATTTATTTAATTAATTAACTAGATAAGTAACTTAGGTTAATTTAATTAATTCCCATTTTAACTTAATTCCATTTACTTAAATCACCTTCATACATCCACCCATGGTTGACTAATTCCACCATGGTGGCCGGCCCCACCAATCCTTGGCCCACACGCCACCCCACTTGATGAGGTGGAGGTGGGTCCCACTTGGCCACATCACCTTGGTTTAATTCCAAATAACTTAGATAATTTAAATTTCATTCCATTCATTCTAAATGAATCACGATTGGGTCCATGGCCCAATTACACTTTCATCTTACCCATTTACCTTAGAGCTTAACCATCTTGACCCATTGGGTCCCAAATGGGTATTTGACCCAATTTGACCATTCTTGACCCTTTTAACCCTCATTGCCCCTTTAAATGAATTTAAATCAACTCCATAATCCATTGGGCCATACTTGGGCCTTTGCCCAAACTTTGGCCCATTTACCATCTAATCCGCAAATTTTCTAATTTCCATCATAAAATAAATAATATCCACATTTATATTAATTTAAAAATTCTGGGCCACTACAGGCATTACGTACATGGATCCACCAATGAAATCTAGCATACATGCTCTCAGCATATCTTCTATTGTCTGTATTGTCCTCTCAGACTGTCCATCAGTCTGTGGATGGAATGCTGTACTAGTCAATAGATCTGTTCCCATGGCCGTCTGCATACTTTGCCATGGGGTATGGCCGAACCCGACAAGGTGGTTTTTGGGATTTAGACTTAATTAGAAATCAAAAGGATATGTGATTGACTTGCTGTCAGAACATAGCAAAATAGTATGGCAGAGTATGCAGACGGACCATGGGAACAGATCTATTGACCAATACAGCATTCCATCCACAGACTGATAGACAGTCTGAGAGGACAATACAAACACTAGAGGATATGCTAAGAGCATGTATGCTAGATTTCATTGGTGGATCCATGTATGTAATGCCTAAGTTATGGATCTAAGATATGGACCTAAACATAAGGTGATGGAGGTAATGGCAAAAAAAATGTAAATATGGTAAAAAATGAAAGACCATGGGTTCGGCCATGGTGTATGGCCGAACCACATGGGAAATGTTTGGTGGACTTAAATGGTTAACAATGATAAACAATTATGGTTTATGTGTGTTAAATGATTAATTGTTAAGTGATTAACTAAGAGGTGATGGAGTAATAGATTCAAGAGAGGCACTAAAACCAAGTGAGTGAGGTTCGGCCATGGTGTATGGCCGAACCCCACAAAGTGTGTTTATGGTTGTGTATATTAATGTAAATCAAATGGGACTTTAGTTTGACTTGTGGATATGTAACAAGGTGACGGGACCTCACAAACGGTATACGGTCGTGAACAATTTTCGGACAAGAACACAAGGTCAAACTAGTTGTCATTTGTAGGATTCTACCTTTTTGAAACATGGTTTATGCGTATGGTTTATTTGGTTTATTTTGATGAATTATGCTGTAAAAGATATGTTTCAAAATGTGAGTTTTAAATGCTATGTTTATATGATAAAATAGGATATGTTTCATTAGTATCTCATGCATGGCATGGGGTGAAGGATATGTAACCGGAGGGGCCACACTCCGTTGGGGCGTCCAAAAAACCTATGTGGGATATCGGGGAAGTGTATCTTATTTTGTTATATTTGATAAATCCAAATTTGATGACTGTACTTGCTTTGCTATCTTTCATTGTTATTCTCAGATTGATTGTTCAGTCTGAGTCTATCGAAGTAAATTAATCTGGCCCTCAGTTAGCGGACTCTGAAGAGTCGGTCAGTTTGGATTCTTATCTGTTAGAGAGACATGAAACCGTCTTAATCTTACTTTGAAGATTCAACTTCCCGTTTCGCTCTGATACCAACTGTAACGCCCCGTCCTTTTCCACCCTTCTGAAAATCAGAGTCTAATTTTTTTTTTTTATAAATAAGTAAAGTGGAAGAGAGTGGGGAGCGTCACGACGCGAACTAAGTCCGGACTTCTAAAGTCCGACACTTAACTGGCCAAACCTATGTGTGCATGGATCAAGTCCATGGAAACCAAACCACACATAGAACTAAATAAAACTTGTGGAATAAATCAAATATGCAGAATAACAATAGGATAACAATCCTATTCCAAATGAGATAGCAAAGTACAAGTCCTATCCAAAATAACTTAAATCAAATATCCAACTCAAACAAACCAAACCATAGCAAATCCAAATCAAACCATAGCAGTATTACTAAGTTATTACATGTCCATATAAAAGTATTCAAATGTCGATAAATAATTCCATTGCATATCCAAGCTCCTATGCTTGGCTTCCCTCGCGATCCTCGACCTTTCCTTTTCCCTTTCCTGCGTCATCCACTAAGGATAGAAATAGGACGTTAGATCAACGCACCCAGTAGGTCTTCTGATTTGGGTTACCACAAGGTTAGTATAAAAACATGCATATAACATATAATACATGATCATCAAATACTTACAAAACAATGCTATGTATGTATGCAAATGTAATGAGTCCCACCTATCACAAATATACATACCATCACTTGACGAGACTCTCATCATCAAGGTAATCCATAGTGTTCTTTCGCTTCCTCTTGATGGGACTCTCATCATCAAGGTATTCCTCCTGGTGGGAGTCTCATCACCTAAGGAGGCCCCACAGTTGCATCACGGACATTCCGACAGAGTGCGGGCTCCGGTTTCCATATCCATCACCCCATGCCATGCATGAGATGTCAATGAATGTAATAGTCCAGAATTTTTAAATCAACATATATGTGGCTATTATTTATTTTAATGAAGAAAATTGGAAATTTGATGGAATAAATGGTGAATGGATCAAAATATGGACAAATGCCCAAGTATGGCCCAATGGACCATGGATTGGATTTAAATTCATTTAAAGGGTCAATGATGATCAATTGGGCCAAGGATGGTCAAATTGGGCCCAATACCCATTTGGGACCCAATGGATCAAGATGAGGTAAGCTCCAAGGTAAATGGATCAAGTTGATACGGCAACACCTACTCACCGCGCAGAGCCGTCAGAAGAGTTACGCCGACAAGAGGAGAAGGTTCTTCGAGTTTGAGGTGGGAGACTTGGTGTTTTTAAAAGTCTCACCAAGGAAGGGACACATGAGATTCGGGAAGAAGGGGAAACTGTCTCCTAGGTTTGTGGGACCATTTCCAATCTTAAAGAGGGTGGGGGGGGGGGGGGGGGGGGGGGGGTGTAGCTTATCAGTTGGCGCTCCCTCCACAGTTATCATCTTTACATGATGTGTTCCATGTGTCCATGTTGAGGAAGTACAACCCCGATCCTTCACATGTATTGAACGTGCAAGACGTCGATGTGCAAAGCGACGTGACGTATGTAGAGAAGCCGATCAGAGTGATCGGGAGAGAACAAAGAGTGCTGCAGAACCGCGCTATTCAGTTGGTCAAGGTGGTATGGGAACGACATGGCAATGAGGAAGCCACCTGGGAACTTGAATCAGAGATGAGAGCCGCTCATTTGGAACTCTTTGTATGAGTTGTTTGAACCTCTACTTCGCTCGAATTTTCGGGACGAAAATTTCAAAAGAGGATTGTATTGTAATAGCCAGGAATTTTTAAATCAACATATATGTGGCTATTATTTATTTTAATGATGAAAATTGGAAATTTGATGGAATAAATGGTGAATGGATCAAAATAAGGACAAAGGCCCAAGTATGGCCCAATGGACCATGGATTGGATTTAAATTCATTTAAAGGGTCAATGATGGTCAATTGGGTCAAGGATGGTCAAATTGGGCCCAATACCCATTTGGGACCCAATGGATCAAGATGAGGTAAGCTCTAAGGTAAATGGGTAGGAGGTGAATGTAATTGGGCCATGGGCCCAATGGTGATCCAAGTAGTTGAGTGGTTTTAATTAAATTTAAATCAACTAAGTTGGTGATGGAATGATCAAGGTAGCATGGCCGAATGGGACCCACCTCCACCTCACTAAGTGAGGTGGCGTGTGGACCAAGGATTGGTGGGGCCGGCCACTATGGTTGAATTTGTCAACCATGGGTGGATACATGGAGGGAAATTAAGAAATGAAATTAGGTTAAGTGGGAATTAATTAACCTAAGGTAATTATCGAATTAATTAAATGATTAAAATTATCCAAAAGGTGGTCAAATGGTCAAAGGTGGGAGACCAAACCACCTTATCTCTAACACCAAAAACTTTGGCTTAGGTGGTGGTTTATCCCAACCACCACCAAAAAGCATAAAAAATCCCATGTTTGTTGGTGGGAGAACTTAATGGTGGAGTGTAAGTTACACAACCACATGAGATGAACCTTATCTCATTTCTCCATCTCTTTCCATCTAATCCTTTCACTCTCCAAAAACTGTTCCACACCAAGGAAGGAAGGAAGAAGAAAGCTAAGGAAAAAGAAGGAGAAAATGTAACACCCAATTTCTCAATGAAATGGAAAATTACGAAAATGCCCCTGGATTTGGTGAATTTAATAATTATGATGTTAAATGAGAAAATAGTGGGGCCCATTGCTCAAACTAAGATCCTATAAACATATTATAAGGGTCAAATTATAATGGATGGGTAATGTAGATCAAATTGGGTCAAAATAGTTAATCGGGTCAAAGAATTCTCAATGATTGGAATAATTACGAAAATGCCCCTGGATTGGGGAATTCAATAAATATGATTGTAAATAAGGAAATGGTAGGGCCCATTGCTCAAATTAAGGTCATATGAGCACATTATAAATGTCAAGTTTGATTGGATGGGTAATGAACATCAATTGGGTCGAAAATGGCTAAATGGGTCAAAGGGCCCAATTGGACCCAATGGGTCAAAATGGATGATTTGACCATTGTGTAAGCTCAAATTAAATGGGGTCAAGCTGAACTGATAGGAAATCAGGTAGAGTAAAAATGGGTAGGCCTGATGCACATGTGAAAACCAATTACAAATGACCAAAATACCCATAATTGGGTCATGGAGTCAAAAACGGGTCAAGGAGCTAAAGGGGGACCCAACGGGTCGGGTTGACTTTTTTGACCACAGTCGACTGTGTGGGCCCACAAATGAGTTCAATGGTGAGTTAAATCAGGTTAAGTGGAACTGATTTTATTTAATTTGAATTAAAAATGAGTTGATTTGAATGCATTAAATGATTGTCAATTAATGAGGTGAGTTGGACATGCGAGTTGGGTGAGTCAAAGTGGGAGTCAATGGGACTGTAAATCAGTGAGTTCAGAGGGAATAGGAGTAGTTTGGCTCAGTCATAACCACCAAAACAAGTCCCACACATTGGGGACTTGTTGGGGTGATTTCCATGTTAAATTTTAAATGAAACACATGGAAATAGGAGGTGTTGCTTGGGGAGTTGAAAGGCTGCATAGGCAGGTACCAAGGGGTGCATTGGATAGCACCCAAGACCCATCTTTTTTGATAAGGATTGATGAGGGAATGGAGGGGTCTTGGGGGCTGAATTACTAAAGGAAACAAACACCAAGGTTGGCCATTTTTCACCTTGGAAAGCCAAGAATTTCCATCTCTCTCTCCCTCTCTCCAATTCGTTTTTCCTAGCTGGAACATCAGAGGTGTTTGCACCAGTAGATCAAGCACAAAACAGCAAAAGAAAGGAAGAAATAAAAGGGAGAAACCAAGGACCAAAGGCAAGAAGAAAGATTGGAAGTTTGGTACGTAATTATATGTTATTTTGGTTTAATAACATGGAACAAATGGGGTGTGTATTGGGCCACGGTTATGGCCGAATACACCAAGGTTTTAACCTTGATTAATAGAGGTTTAAAAATGGTAAAAATAACCATTGGGTTAGGCCACCATGGAGGGCCGAACCCCATGTAAAACATTGGATGGTTTTCATGTTTTGAAACATGGAAACCATGGAGTTTTATGGACTGTTTTTAGGTGATTTAAAGTGTATGTTTTAAAAAGGTTAAAACATAAATAAGGAAGTTTGATTTAGACACTAGATGAATGATTAAGAAATTCAAAACCAAAGGTCATAGGGTTCGGCCACCATGGAGGGCCGAACCCCATGCAAATGATGGTTTGGTTTTGAGGTGTTTGAAACATATAAACCATGAAGTTGGTGGACTGTTTTTGAGGTTTCTTTGTGATACAAATGCATGCTTTAAAGAGGGTTAAAAACATGGATCTGAATGACATAAGGACTGAAGGTATCAAGGGTCTAAAACAGTGGTTTAAAACCGATGAAATGGACCATTTGGATCGGCCATCTTGGATGGTCGAATCCCGTGAGGGGTTATGGTCATTTGGACAAAGTGATGAATTTATTGGATGGTTTTGAGAGGTAAAAATGCAGCAATGATGTACTGATTTTCATGTGAATAAGTGACACTTAAAACATGCTAAAGAGGACCAAAACATGGACATAGGCTTCGGCCACTTTGGATGGCCGAACCCCATGTTAGTATTTGATGATTTTGATGAGTGTAAAACCATATAAAATATGGTGTTTGATGTGATTTGGTGAAGTTTAATGTGCTGCTATTGGTTGCCCAATGTAGGGCTGAACATGTCAATATTAGGGTTAAGTTACTGAATCAAATCATGGGTAATTGATGGATCAATCAGATCAAGAGAACCATTGGGTTCGGCCATGTGCATGGCCAAACCCCATGGGCTGTTTTTGGGATGAATGGACCAGGTTTATGGGTTTTCTTATGTGTTTTAAATAGAGATAAGCTTGCTGATTTTGGTTGGGCAATAGAGGGCTGAATCATGTAGCAATCATAACAAAAAATTATGCATGAATATTGGAGTTATGGAACCAAGGGAATCATTGGGTTCGGCCATATGTATGGCCGAACCCCATGGACCATTTTATTTGATTTAAAAGTTTCTAAGTTATGAAATTTAGTGAAATTGGTGTAAACAAATAACAAATCATGGTTGATGAAGGAAAGTGGGATAAAAACCCATAGGATGTAGTTCGACCATGTAGTATGGCCGAACCCCATCAATGATTATTTGATAGAATTGGGTTAAGTAATAAATGGGATTAAAGGTGATGAATGAAGAACCCCACATGATGCGGATGGGTCGTAGATGTGATTGAATAAGTAAATGATGTTATGACTTACTGATTGATATATGGATAAGGTACCGGAAGTTGAACGACGTGCGAGTCGTGATTGGGTGGCGTTAAAGAAAGATCAAGTACTGAAGTGAATCTTCAGTAGGTTTCCTACCTACTTGTAACCACATTTACACCTGTTTTCCTGAAGGGTTTTATGAGATATTGACATACTATTACTTACCATATTTCGAATGATATGTTATGCATTTACAAATGGCATGAGAGTCCCGCCAGGAGGAGTAACATGATGATCATAGTCACATTGGTCTCCTTAGGCGATGAGAGTCCCGCTAGGAGGACTAATAGGTGATTTGAATCAACTCAATGATGAAGAGATGGAAGTGTATTGTGATTTACCTTGACGATACGAGGCACGTCAAGTGATGGCTATGAATGTACATGATGGGAGAGACTCATTGCATGTGCATACTTCATAGTATGGTTTTACCTGTTTTTACTAATCATGTACTATGATATATATGCATGTTTTATATGCTAATCATGTGGTATCCCTGATCGGGAACCTAGTGGGCGCGTTGATCTAACACCCTAATTCTATCCTCAGAGGAGAATGCAGGTAAAAGGAAAGGGAAAGAGAAGGTCGATGACCGGGAGGGGAGCCAAGCCTAAATGCTTGAATGATGAACATGATTACTTATCTATTTTCATTTGAATTATATTTTGATGGACATGTAATAAGTTAATACTTGCTATGGTTTGATTAGACTATTAACTATCGATAGTTGTTTATCTTAATTATCATTTGGGACTGTTACTTGCTATCTTTTCATATTATTTCCGCAGTTAATCTAGTTTATTCCGCATGTTGTTGTTAGTTCCATGGGTAATTCATTATCATGGTCTAGTCCATGTACACATGGGTGGCTAGTTAAGGTTCAGACTTGAGTAGTCTGAACTTAACTCGCGTCGTGGCACCGCCCGCTCTCTTTCGATGTTTTATTATTATTATTTAAAAAAAATTAGACTCTGATATTTCTCTGAGAGGGCGGGGCGTTACTGAAAAACTTAGAGAAGAGGAAGAAGAACGCAAGTGTTGGCCGAACACCTCAAGACCAAAGCTTGAGATAATTTTTCCATCCCCTCCTCCCCTCTCCCTCTCTCAAATCTAACCCTACCTTAGCCGAACCCAAACCTTGGAGACTCCATATTGATCAAGCATCTTGACCCAAAAATCAAGGAGAAGAAGAGAAGAGAAGGCCAAGGAATCTAAGAGAAGGAAGAAAAGTCGGAGGAGCCGTCGGTTTGTAAGTATTTCTAAGCAAGAGATTAGATTTTTTTTAGGGTTTAAGATTTGGGGTCCATTCTTCTTGGATTTAATGGTGGCCAAATTATCATGGGCCTTGGATCTCAAATCCATCCAAAAATGAAGTAAGGAATGGACAAACCCTAATGGGTAAATTAGGTTAAGAAAAAATAAATGGATTAAGGACATTATGTATTTAAATTATTTAAGCAATGGATGTATGGAATTTTTTAAGGGATTAATGGACCATAGGGTTCGGCCATGTAGTATGGTCGAACCCCATGGTAGGTAATTAGGGCAATTTTAATGGGCTTTAAAGGTTTAAAATCATGGAAGGATGATTATGATTGTTAGGGTTTTTAATGATTGAATGTAGTAATTTTTAAAGGGATTGTAAATGAGGAAATGCATGGGAGATGTGAATGATGTTGATGGCCTTAAAAGACATGAGTAAATGATGGATCATGAACCAACCATGGCCGAACCCTATGGTGAGGAATTGTAATGAGTTTTGGGTGTGAAGTTATGGAAATTAATGGAGAAGATTGACAATTTTTAAATGGACTTTAAGCATTGTAAATGAGGTTTTAAAAATAAAACCATGGAGAGATTTTATGGAGGGAATGTTTTTGAACCCTATAGTAATGTATGTGTAATGATGATGGGTGTAAAAGATGGAAAAAGAATGGGGAATAGGCCATGATTAAATGGGTCATTAATGGACTCAAAAATGTACCAAGTGATGATCAAAGTTGATGATTTAAATGCATGATGTAAACTCCCTCATGGAGGGACTTATTTTGAATCTAAATATGGTAATTAGACCTAAGAAAAATTGGAAAAAGGCATCATGGGTTCGGCCATGGTGTATGGCTGAACCCATGACCTATTTTACAAGCCATTTGATAGGTTAAGTTGGAGTTGTGTATATGCTTTAATCAATGGGGATTAGGTTAAGTGGGTGGCTGATTTTAAATGGTTGTATCTCATGACTGGTGGGTCATTAATGGATCCAAGATTATGGATCAATTATGGACCTAAGAATGGAAAAGAATGAAGTAAAGATTTAACCATGGAAGAAGAGTGGCAAAATGGTAAATAAAGTCCAAAAGGAAGAACCATGGGTTCGGCCATGGTACATGGCCGAATCCCATGGAGATTAATCATGGACTTAGGTGTTTTAAAAATGACCTTATGTATGGCTAAATAAAGCCTAGGGTGGCTGGTTTCTAGACTCATGTAATTAAAATAATTAATGGATTAAATGGGACCCACAAACCTAGTTAGTGAGGTTCGGCCATGATGTATGGCCGAACCCCGCTAAGGTATGATTAATGGACTTGGACATGATTAAAACATGAGTCTAATTGGTAATGTATAATAAGGTACCGGACATCGCAAGCAGTACGCGTATCGTGACCGGAATATCGGACGGAAACGTAAAGGGACGCTAGTCAGTAATTGGTAGGATTCCTACCTTTTTATAAGCCGTGGATTACGTATTATATGATGGTTTCCTTGTTTTATTTTGGTAATTATATGATTGGCATTATGATGGGTTTTAAGATTATGATTTATATATATTATATGGCATATGGCATATTACATTTACTATGATTTAAATACTATATAGCATATCGCAATTACATCTCATGCATGGCATGGGCGGGAAAATAAAGGAACCGGAGTCCATGCTCCATCGGGGTGACCGAGAAACATACATGGGGATAGCCTGATGCGCTATAACCGGAGTCCATGCTCCGTCGGGGCGACCGAGAAGCATACATGGGGATAGCCTGATGCGCTATAACCGGAGTCCATGCTCCGTCGGGGCGACCGAGAATCAAACATGGGGATATCATGATGGTATAGATGATGGGTGGGACACATGACATAAGACACCCATGGCATTGCATTCATTTTATGGTTTTTCATTATATTATTACCTATGTGCCTGTTATCACTAATCCATGTGTTAGCCCTACACGGAGTCCTACTGGGTGCATTGTCTAACGCCCTACTTCTACCCTAGCTGATGACGCAGGAGATGGCGGGAATGAAGGACGCGACGAGAACCAAGCGTAAGAGCTTGGGGAAGCGGGCTACTTAGTTTATTTAAATTTATTTTGGAATATGTAATTGAGTAGCTTAGCTCGTCGGATTGTAATATTTTAGATTACTTACTATGGTTTGGATTTTATTTTGGACATTATGACTTTGAAGTATTTTAGTAATTAAATGAATGTATCTTCCCTGCTATCTAAAAATTGGTAGGATAGTCTCTATTATAATTCTGTACTTAGTTTAATATTCCTCGAGCTTACTTCTACGTGTGAACCGTTCTTCGTGGACTTAGTTCCACGCACAAGTAGGGTTGGCTAGTTAAGGGCCGAGCTTTAGAAGCTCGGACTTAACTCGCGTCGTGACGTCCCGCGCCTTTGTCACTCTTTATTTCCAAAAAAAAAAAAATAGACTCTGATTTTGGTGAAAAGGGGCGGGCGTTACAATGAATACATGATACATGCTATTTGTAAATGAATCATAGCATTCCAATTAACTTGAAAACATAATACTTTATCAATAGCTCATAAAAATCAAGATAAAACCATATGTAAAATGTGGTTACAAGGAAGTAAGAAACCTACAGAAAAGTTACTTAAACCGTCCACTCTTCTTAACCGTCTCCCGTTCACGATTTGAACACCGTTTAAGTCCCGTTACCTTGTTTATATAACAGCAAGTCAATCACATATCCTTTTGATGTCTAATTAAGTCTAAATCCCAAAAACCACCTTGTGGGGTTCGGCCATACCCCATGGTCGAACCTCACCCACTTGTATTTGATCTTTCTTTTCATTTAATCAACACCATCCAAATGACTTATTAAAAGCCTCAATCTACCATTTTGGTTTGAGCCCCTTTTTTTTCAAGTCCTTTGCTCTATTCATTCATATTTACAATAATGCCGCTAGACTAAGCCTTGTTTAATATTTCTAACAATTAATATCCATAAACATCCATCTTAGTGGGGTTCGGCCATACAACATGGCCAAACCTCACCCTCTCAAATTTTAGTCCTTTTATCCTTCATACATAATTCTAATTTCCAATTCATTCATCTAAGAATTCACATATTAATCATCTAACCTTTAATCTATGGGGTTCGGCCCTATACATGGCCGAACCCTATAATTCCTTTTATCCATCAAAACCTTTATCCATCAAAGAATGGTTCTCATAACCCCATCCATTGAGACATTTTTAAAGAACACCATACATAGCACTTGGTGGGGTTCGGCCATACACCATGGCCGAACCTCACCCCTTTGGTTTTGGTTCTCCTTTTTGCCATTCTTTTTGATAAATCTTAACCATCCAAGTCTATCATTTTTCCATCTATGTTAACCCTTTAAAAAAAATCATAAAAACAATAGTAATTTCTAACCATAATCTTACTCCAATTAGCCATAAAATGGTCCATGGGGTTCGGCCATACACATGGCCAAACCCTATGGTTCTCTTGACTCAATTATTCCATCATTTGTATATAGTTTATGCTCAATACTTTAGCCATAATAATAATATGGTTCAGCCATCCAATCGCCGACCCAAAACATCAATCTTAACTCCATATAAAACACCTTAAAATCTTAAATCATTGTATGGTTTTTATCTCTCAAAAACCACACAATTATCAAATCACTTTCATGGGGTTCGGCCATCCAAAGTGGCCGAACCCTATGATCCACTTTCTACCCTTTTTAAATACCAACATCCATGGTTTAAAACTTTGATAGATTCGGCCATACAATGGCCGGATCATGCTCCCTTATTCATTTTACTTAACAAAATTCTATGGAATGCTTACCAATCTTTTTAGCTTCTCTTCTTGCCTTTGATCCTTCCTCCCTTCTTGCTCCTTTGGTCTTGATGAATGATCGGTTTTGTGTGAGGGAGGGAGAGAGTAAGATGAGAAAACTCCAAGTATTTCTTTGTCTTTGAGAGGTAGGGACGGCCAAGGAAAGGAGAGGGAGAGAGTGGTGTAAAATTCTAACTTCCTTGGTTAATGAGAGTTGCTCAAAGGTGGTGTCTTTTGGTGACACCCCTTGGTAACCCCCATGTCTTTTCATCTCCTCCTTTATGGTTTACTTGGGGGTTTCATCCTTGTGACGAAACACCCATGCCTCTTCACCTCTCATGTCCAATCGGCTGCAACCTTTCCATCTCCCCAACGTTGGGCCTTGGGTTTCCATTATGAGATGGAAACCCTCCAAATTCCCAATGCAAATCTTATTTCAATCCATTAACTTTTATGCATGGGATACCACTCCCAAGTACCCAACGTGTGGGACTTTACCTTGGGGTCTTTGAGATCAACACAACTCCTCATCTTCCCATCTAACTCACTTGAGTTAAAGGTCTCCATGACTTCCAATCCAACTCATTCAATTCATTAGCTCAACTCACCCATTTAATTCCACTCATTTAATGCACTTGAGTCAACTCAATTGTTTGATTCATCTCCAACTCAATTAAGCCCCAAGTCAACATAATTTAACTCAACCTTTGAGCTCACTTGACGGTCCACATGGTCAACATGGTCAACATGGTCAAGCTCGACCCATTGGTTCCCCATTTAACTTCTTGATCAAATTAGGCTCCGTGACCCATTTAAATGACAATGATCCTTTTAATTGTGGTTTACCCAATTGCACATAGCTTACCCATTTATCCTCCATTGATCCACATCTACCATCCGTTGGGCAATGGACCCAACATTTACCCATCTAAGATTCATATCTTTTTAATTCACCATTCTAATTGCATTTTCGCAAATATGGATATATTGAAAAATCGGGGTGTTACAAGTACTCCGTCAATTATAAATGACTAACTTAACTTAATTAACCAAAGTAACCATTCACAAACCATAACAAATATCTAAATTATTACATGCCCGAAGTCTAACTACTCAAATTACATGTCCATGAGTAACATAAATAAAATATAATCCAATCACATATCCAAGCTCCTATACTTGGCTCCGATCACGTTCATCGTCCCTTTCCTTTCCTGTATCATCCACTAGGGTAGAAGTAGGGCGTTAGAACAACGCGCCCAGTAGGTATTCCATTTTGGATCTAGACATGGTTAGTACAAATCATATATTATAACATAATGTCAAAACCACATAAAACAATGCCATGTCATGATGTCAAATGCAATGAGTCCCACCCATCACAAGTACAAATAACCTCTTGATGGGATTCTCATCATCAAGGTACCCCCACATAGGTCTTTCGGATGCCCCGACGGAGTGTGGTCCCTCCGGTTTCTTCTTGATGGGAAATGCACATCAAGGTATCCCACAGTGGTCTTTCGGACGCCTCGACGAAATGTGGCCCCTCCGGTTACATATCCTTCACCCCATGCCATGCATGAGATGCTAATGAAACACATGCTATTTTATATTATAAACGTAGCATTAAAACTCACATTTGGAACATATCTTTTACAACGTAAATTCATCAAAATAAGATAAAAACCATCATACATAAACCTATGTCCATAAACATTACTCCATTTAATCCCTTCAAAGTCCTTTAAAATTCTTTAACATGCATCCACGATTTTCATGTCCATAATATACACTCTAGTGGTGTTCGGCCATACCCATGGCCGAACCTCACTCATTTAACTTTTGTCCTCCTTTAACATCTTAGCCATATTAACACCATGGTTCGGCCATACAATGGCCGACCCATGCCTTAACCATAAATCCATTTAAAAACCCTTTTAAGGTATTCACACGTTCCATGGTTTTCATTTTTTTCAAAATTATTAATAACCTTCCATGGGGTTCGGCCATGCAATATGGCCGAACCCTATGGTTCCTCCTTTCCATTAAAATACCATAATCATCCCCCAATTTTTTTCCATGGGGTTCGTGTAACGCCTACCCTTTTTCACCGAAAATCAGAGTCTATTTTTTTTTTTTTAAATGAAGAGTGACAAAGGGCGCGAACGTCAAGACGCGAGTTAAGTCCGACCTTCTAAAGCCCGGCCCTTAACTGGACAACCCTACGTGCGCGTGGAACGGAGTCCACGGAGAATGGTTCACACGTAGAAGTAAGCTCGAGGAATATTAAATTAAATGCGGAATGATAATAGAGACTAACCTACAAATTTTAGATAGCAGGGAAGAACAATTACTCTAAGTTAGACTCTGTTTTTAAGTGAAAAGGGGCGGGCGTTACAGTTCGGCCATCCACCAAGGCCGAACCCTATGGTTCCTTTCTTTAAACAAAATTTATAAAAACACCTACATGCTAGTTTTCCTTTGCTCCGGCTTGTTCTTTCAATCCTTTCTTTCCTTAGCCTTTTCCTCCTTCTTCTTGATCCTTTGGCCGAGTGTGAGAGCTTGAGAGAGAGAGATAAAATTCGGCATTGAGTGAAAGGGAAAGTGTCCGGCTTTGTGTGCTAACTTGAGATCAAAAACTTTTCTAAGTCTTTTGTCTTGAGGAGTGATCGGCTAAGAGAGGGTTTGAGGGAGAGAAATAGCCAAGAGGGAGAGGGAGAGTTTGGCCTTGTTTGAATTTGAAATGTGTAACCACCTCCATTATCTCTCCATGTGGGAGTTTCATCCATGAGATGGAACTCCAAGGCTCCAACGTGTGCCTTGCCTTGTTTGAATTTCAAATGTATAACCATCCACCGCATTTGTTTGAATTTGAAATGTGTAACAACGTGTATCCTTTTTTGAATTTGAAATAAACCAAAACTCCCCTCCTCTCCAACGTGTAACCCTTGGTTTGATTTTGAAACAACAACCCTTCATCTTCACACTTCACTCACTCTTTAATTCAACTCACCACTTTAATTTAATTCAAATCAACTCAACTCACTTAACTCGTCACTTTAAGATCAACTCACTCACTTGATTGCATTCCCATTTTAATTCAGCCCCATTTAATTAGGCTTGAACTCATTTGCTGGTCAACCAAGTCAACCACGACCCATTGGGTCCCAATTGGGTATTTTGACCGAAATAGCAACATTGACTCAATTAAATGTGCCTTATCCATTTGCTTTAAATTGAACCTTATATCATAACCGTTAGGTCCTAATTGGGCCAATGACCCAACACCTTACCCATCTAAGGTTCATATCCGTTAATTCACAATAAAAATGGCAAATTCCGTAAATATTGATAACATGGAATTCCAAAGTGTTACAATACAACACTCTTTTTAAAATTTTCGTCTCGAAAATCGAGCGAAGTAGGGTTTCAAATATTTACATAAACAACTCAGGATGAGTTGTTCTCATTTCTGACTCTAGTTCTCATGTGGCTTCCTCATTACAGTGTCGATCCCATACCACCTTAACAAATTGGGTCGCTCGATTAGGTAATACCCTTTGTTTTGTGTCCACCACTCAGACAGGCTTTTCGACGTATGTCACGTCGCTTTGGACATCTATGTCTTGTATGTTTAGTACATGAGAGGGATCAGGATTGTACTTCCTCAACATAATTATATGGAACACATCGTGTAAAGATGCCAACTGTGAAGGGAGTGCTAATTGGTAAGCCACATCCCCCATCCTTCTTATGATTGAAAACGGTCCCACATATCATGGCGACAGTTTCCCCTTTTTTCCAAATCTCATGTGTCCCTTTCGTGGCGAGACTTTCAAGAACACCATGTCCCCCATTTCAAATTCAAGAAACCTCCTCCTCTTGTCAGCATAGCTCTTCTGACAACTCTGCGCAGCCAATAGATGTTGCCGTATCAACTGTATTTGCGTTGTAGTCTATGTGACTAACTCAGGTCCAATCAGTGTAGGCTCACCTGCCTCTGTCCAACACACAGGTGATCTACATGGTCTACCATATAATGCCTCAAATGTAGCCATTTGGAGGCTTGCCTGATAACTGTTGTTGTATGAGAATTCTACCAACGGCAAGTGATCCTCCCATCCAACCTTAAAATCTAACATGGATGCTCTCAGTATATCCTCCAATGTTTGTATTGTCCTCTCAAATTGCCCATCAGTCTGTGTATGGAATGTTGTGCTAGTCAGTAGATCTGTCCCCATGGCCGACTGCATACTCTGCCATACTCTGCTGGTGAATCGGCCATCTCTGTCAGACACTGTAGTCCGAGGAATACCATGCAATCTAATGATATCCTTGATATACCGCCAACCAAATGTCTTAGATGACTGTTATTTTAATGGGAAGAAAATGTACAGACTTGGTTAGTCGGTCTACCACGACCCATATTGCATCGTTGCCCTTTGAAGACCTTGGCAACCCCGTCACAAGAGCCATATGTACTTGCTCAATAAGTTAATTCGTCTCTGTGTGAGGTAGCCTGCCAATACGAGCCTATGCTCAAGACTTTCGTTGATTCCATTTTAATGAGGTTTCTAACTGTACTCCCCTGGAACTCCATCGGCTAACTACAGAGTCAGCTAGCCAGTCTAACTCGGTAGTCGCCCATAGCTTCCCATTCGAGTTTTACTAGATTCTTAACTTTTCCACTAAGTACAACTCCAAAAGTAAGCATATCTTCATTTACACGTAAGTCAATATGTGACTAACACCTTTTGTTCAAAACTTCTACGGTACCGATACCGGAATCAATCCAAACCACCATGGGAATCATCATCCACGGTTATACTCATCCATCCCTTGTATCACTCTATCAATGAGTATCATCTATCCATGGTTAATAACCATCCATGAACATAACCCTCTTATGGGTATAATCCATTCATGGGCATAATCCATCCTTGGGCATAATTAATCCAGGGCACATCATCTACCATGAGATATTCTATACTTAAGAACAACACTTGCATGAATCACTACGTGACTGTAGCAACAATATCAAAACACAAACATACCTCGACCCCTAGTAAGACTTAGGGCCCATAACTTACTAAGCGGTAGACCCACGTCCAACGTGATCAAGTCTACCCCGCCCTGCATCCCTTCACCCCAAGGGTGATTCAGTCAAGCTCTAAGGTGGTTGAACAGCGTCTAACGAAACTAGTACCACCCTTATGGGGTAAAATAGTATCTAGCTCTGCTCATCAACGAACATCAAATGTGCAAAATAGCCGTGAAAGTGCCCTCTAGTGCATAGCATGCGAGGGACCCACTCCTCAACAACACCACCCGAACTACAAAACTTGTTTCAAGCGGTGGTCACTTCGGTCCTTCAACAGCACCTGAATGGAAATGGAACCACCACCGAGTCCAATGACTGGAGTATGGTTCGGGATTTTCAGCAACAACGCCCTCCTTACTTCAAAGGGAGAGAAGGGGCAATCGGGGCAGAAAATTGGCTAAAGAAGATCACACAAATCCTGACTCTATTGAAGATCACGAGTCATGCTAACAAGATTTTACTGGCCACGTCGTAACTGATCGATGATGCCGGTAAATGGTGGGAGGTGGTGGAGAAACAGCGAGCACTCCTATTGGAAGGAGAGAGGACTGCAATTACTTGGGAGCAGTTCTCAGCTACCTTCCTGGATCATTATTTTCCTGAGGAGGAGAAGGAGCGCCAGACTCAAGCCTTCATATCTTTGGTACAAGGTACCATGACGGTGGCAGAGTACCACCAGGAGCTTCTCAGTTTGTCCTGCTATGCCTTTTATATGGTGGATACGGAGTATCGAAGGGCATGCAAGTTTGAGCGGGGCCTATGGTCAAGCATAAGGGCCAAGGTAACCATATTTAAAGCAGCTACATTGGCGGAGGTGGTCAGCAGGGCCACAATAGCAGAGCAAGAGATGGCTGAGTTTGTGCTTTTTGACAATCGCTTAGCTCAGAGTCGGAGGGGTACATTTCAGCTCAACAAGGAGTTCCGACCGAACTCCAGCAGACCCTCACCATCCACTGGGTCAACAGGGGGCTTTCGTCCCAATCATCCCTCCCCATTTGCATCAATCAATCAGGCTCCCAGAGGGGTGAACAACTGCTTCCATTGTGATCAGCCGGGTCACTTCAAGAGGGAATGCCCGCAGCTCAGCAGACCCTCTCATTCCAGGGGTTCTTTCCGCCAGCCAGAGGGAGAGGAAGAGTTGAATCTTGTTTGAATTTGAAAATTAAACCCCAAACTCCCCCTTATTTCTCCAACGTGTGGCCTTGTTTAAAATTGAAATTTAAACAACCTTCGTTATCTCTCCATGTGGGAGTTTCCTCTTCATTATCTTCCCTATCTCTACATGAGATGAAAATCTCAAGACTCCAACTGTATGACATTGAATTTGAATTTTTAAAGGTATAACCATCTCCATTATCTCTCCATGTGTATCCTTGTTTTGATTTTGAAATAAGCCAAACCTCCCTACCTCTCCAACGTGTAGCTCTTATTTGAATTTTGAAATAAACCATCTTCATCTCTCCAATGTTTGAGTTTGAAATAAAAACAATACTCTTCCATCTCTCCAACATTTAAATTTTGAAACAAACCAACCTCCTCACCTACACAACGTGTATCCTTACCTTTGTTTTGAATTTGAATTCCAAATGTAAAAACCGTCCATCCCAACTCATTTGAATTTGAAATGTAAACCTTCCATCCCAACTCATTTGAATTTGAAATGTAAACTGTCCATCCCAACTCATTTGAATTTTGAATTTGAAACATAGACCGTTGATGAGTGCAAAATAATTACATATTTTATTCCTAAATTTATAATTGTTAGTATCTCATTTTATTTAATTTTGCCTAATTAGTATAATTTTGTGTTTTGTAGGTTTAAAAGTGAAAGTGAAAGAAAGTGTGTTTAAATGAAGACTTTGACCCATTTTAAATCATGTTGGATATTTGAAGCCTGCAACCCTGAACCCACTTGTTGATATTAAAGAGGTGGCACTTAGAAAGTGAAGATGAATAGATTGGTTGATCGGTGTATCAGCCAATGAAAATCCAGTTGCCTTGTGCACAATAGAGAAAGTATCGAGCAAGATACAGAGTCAAGAGAGAATGGCCTTATGAATAAAAAAATACCAGAGGAAGAGACCTTGAAGAAGAGCTGGAACAAGAAAGAAACCAAGCAGTGAATAATTGTCAAGTTCCACTGCAATGTCAAAGCAGAGAAGGACAGCAAAGCAACAGAGCAACATCAATGCTTGTGTTGCCAGCCAAACTGAACAAGGAAGAGAATAGCAAAGATGATGCTTGAAAATGCTGCCCATCCCATTGCCAAACACTATGATGAACTGCTTGTATCATAGGCCATTAATGACGCTAATTTGTTTTAAGGAAGATGGAACAAAGAAAGTGCTGGATTGAAATAGAATTGTGCAGTAAAGCAAGAGAAGAAAAATCATACAGCAGAGCAATGAAAGAAGAAAGAAGATGAAGGACTGCAAGAATCAGCAAGAAACTTGAAAGAAAATACAGCAGATTTTTGCAGAGACAACAGCCAACGTGGCAAGAAAGTAAACAGAGTGGTAAGGAGATGAAACAAAAAAAAGTTGCTGGCTGATTCGATGGCTATAACTGAGAATAGAAGAGATGGCTGGCTGAAAATAAAGAGGAAGGAACAGAGGAAAAAAATAGAAAGACAAGCCGGGAAAGCATGCGGCTGAATGAAGAAACAAAAGAGGAAGGAAATCTGTTTCTGGCATGCACAAGAGAAGTTGCAGGAAGAAATTGTAGAATAGAAAATACAGGGGAGTCGGCTGAATCTATGTGGGACCCATGTATTGCCTAATTTAACCTTGTCAAACTCTATAAATTAAAGTCCTTTCCACTGAGAAATTCGAATTGGTTACACAGTGCAAAGAGGCAAAGAAGAGGATTAGGAACAGGAACTCAAGGAGCAAAGATCAGTCGAATTTCACATTGGGTTTCTAGAGGTTGGTGTTTTTCAAATTTTCTCTTTGTTTTCTTGTAATTTCTTTATTCCAAATTCCTTTGTATTGTGAGTTTAATTCATATTTCAATTAATGAAATCAAGATGAGTTGTAGAATTATGGTTTTCCAATTCTCAAAATTTGATGATGAAAGTTTGATTTTTCATGTCGGGATTTATCTAAGGTTTTTCAAATTGAATGAGATTTGTTGGGATAGTTGGAACTTAATTTTTCATTCTAAGGTACTCTATCAGAGTGTGAGATTTATTTTTGAATTAAAATTTAAGTATAAAATCTGTCTAAGCCCAAGGTTTGGTTTGATTAATCTACGTTTAATGAAATTCATGTGGTCTTTAATTAGACTGTTTATGAATGAAAAACTTGAATCAAATTTTGGTAATTTAAAAGAGCTCCATGGTCTAGGTCTTGTTTTCATTAGATTTGAGATATGGGACATGATGCCATCTTAGTACTTGATCCAATTCCATTGTAAATATGTATATAGGTAATGTAGATGTTATTTTTATTTTCATTTTATTTGCTTATAAATTCAAAAACTCTTGAGAATTGATGAACTAGGTTGGAAATACTTTAATTGCATCTTAATTTTGTATTTTAAATTAGATTAAGATTGTTTATATTTTTAGATTAAATCCACCATCTTAATTAAAATTATTTAAATTGTTAGATTCTATGTTTAAATCTAGAATGTTTCTAAATTAAAACTAAAGTTCATAGATTAGATTAATAACTCCATATTTATGATTTTTCTCCATGTTTTCGAAAGTTCTTAAAATACTTAATTCAATGGTATAATTTTCATGGATATATTTTCCTAAGTTCCGACGGGTTCGACCTCGCACTTAATCGCTATACTATCTAGTGGTTCGTGCGCTTGCGAGTTATAAATTTAAAATTTGCACAACAACCGTCCATCCCATTATTAGAATTTTTTGAATTTGAAACATAGACCGTCCATCCCATTATTTGAATTTTTTAATTTGAAACATAACCCGTCCATCCCAACTCATTTAATTTAACTCACCATTTAATTTACTTCAAATCAACTCAACTCACTTGGTGGTCAACCAAGTCAAACACGACCCATTGGATCCCAATTGGACATTTTGACCCAATTGAATACATGTTACCCAATTATTCCAATTGCAACCATATCCACAATCCGTTGGGTCTTAATTGGGCAATTGACCCAACCCTTTACCCATCTAAGGTCCATATTTAATAATTCACAATTTAAAATGGCAAATTTCATATATATTAATAACATAAAATTCCAAAGTGTTACAATACAACCCTCTTTTTAAAGTTTTCGTCCCGAAAATCGAGTGAAGTAGGGTTTCAAACATTTACATAAATAGCTCAGGATGAGCTGTTCTCATTTCTGACTCCAGTTCCCAAGTGGCTTCCTCATTATCATGTCGATCCCATACCACCTTAACAAATTGGATCGCTCGGTTCCGTAGTACTCTTTGTTCTGTGTCCACCACTCAGACAGGCCTTTCAACATATGTCACGTCGCTTTGGACATCTATGTCTTGTATATCCACAAAGTGTGTTTATGGTTGTGTATATTAATGTAAATCAAATGGGACTTTAGTTTGACTTGTGGATATGTAACAAGGTGACGGGACCTCACAAACAATATACGGTCGTGAACAGTTTTCGGACAAGAACGCAAGGTCAAACTAGTTGTCATTGGTAGGATTCTACCTTTTTGAAACATGGTTTATGCATATGGTTTATTTGGTTTATTTTGATGAAATATACTGTAAAAGGTATGTTCAAAATGTAAGATTTAAATGCTATTTTTATATGATAAATAGCATGTGTTTCATTAGCATCTCATGCATGGCATGGGGTGATGGATATGTAACCGGAGGGGCCACACTCCGTTGGGGCATCCGAAAAACCTATGTGGGATACCTTGATGTGCTTTTCCATCAAGAAGAAATCGAAGGGGCCACACTCCGTCGGGGCGTCCAAAAAACCTATGTGGGGGTACTTATATGTACTTGTGATGGGTGGGACTCATTGCATTTGACATCATGACATGGCATGGTTTATATGTTTTGACATTATGATATTATCTATGATTTGTGCTAACTATGTGTAGACCCTATTAGAATTCCTACTGGGCGCGTTGTTCAAACGCCCTACTTCTACCCTAGTGGATGATACAGGAAAGGGAAGAGACGATGAGCATGATCGGAGCCAAGCATAGGAGCTTGGATATGTGATTGGATCTTATTGTTTTATTTATGTTATTCATGGACTTGTAATAATTTAGATATTTGCCATGGTTTGTGGATGGTTCCATTGATGATTTAAGTTAAGTTAAACATTTATAATTGACGAAGTACTTTGCTATCTAAAAATGGACTAGAGTTAGGTTCTATTATAATCCGCAGTTTATGATTTAATTCCGCAAGTATCTTTTCACGTGTGAACTGTTTTCATGGACTTAGTCCTTGCACACGTAGGGTTGGCCAGTTAAGGGTTGGACTTTAGAGTTCGGACTTAACTTGCGTCGTGACGTTCCGCTCTATCTCACTCTTTATTTAAAAAAAAAAAAAATAGACTCTGATTTTTTTGGAAAGCTTAGTGAGAAAGGGTGGGGTGTTACATGTCTTACGGACGCCCCGACGGAGTGTGGCCTCCGGTTACCTCTTGATGGGATAATGCATATCAAGGTACCCCTCACGACTTATGGACGCCCTGACGGAGCGTGGGTCGCCGGTTACCTCTTAGTGGATAATGTGATGAACACCGTAAAATTACAATTTTACCCTTTAATATTAGATTAATTAGTCCTTATTTTATAAATATTAGATATGTTTAGGGTTGTTTTTTTAGTTTTACAGTTTATTTTGAAAAATATAAAAAAAGAATAAAAAAATGATAAAAATTGGTTAAGTAAAAAATACGGTCGACGTTACCTTCAGAAGGGTCAGGTCAAGTTGGTTAAACTAGTGGGGTTTTCAGAACCAACCTTCTACACTCAGAGTAATATTTAAATTTTATCTAAATTTTGAGTGAAAGTCGAGTATCATTTATTGTCGGTCGGGGTGTCCAAACGCCTAGGATAAGAAAGAACCATTTCGATTTCTTTTCTTTTCTTTTCCCATTTCTTTTCTATGTTTTGTTTTCTTTACGTGGTTGCAGGACTCGTGAGAGAATAGAGGGAAGAGCAGCAACCAGCGATGGTGGAGCAGCTGAAGTGGGCAGCGACAACATGCATAGCAGCTAGCTGAAAGAGGCAGCCAGCAATGAGAAGAAAGGCAGCTGCAGTCCAAGAGGATGGCAGCCAGCACGGCACACATCAGGCGGCAGCCAAACTGAGTGCAGACAGCAGCCAGTTAGGCAGCACACACAGCAGACAGCAACCGGCTGAAGGCAAGGGAAGAAAGTAGAGAAGAAGGAGAGCAGCCGACTGGCAGCCATGCACAGCAGCAACCAAAGCAGGCAGTCAGCTGAGAGCAGCCAAATCCGGGCTGAAGCAGAGCAGCGGCAGCGGCAACCAGAGAGCTGAAGCATCGGAAACAGCGGACAGCGGCAGCAAGAAGCAGCGCCCAAAGACAGAAGGCAGCCAGCTGACGGCTACCAACATAGCAGCGGCCGGCCGTGACCAGAACTGCTCCACCCGAGCTGCTGCCAACATGAACAACAGGCAGCTGAAGGCATGAACAGAGTAGAGGAAAGGAAGAAGTACAGCAGTCAGATGAGACCACAGCTGGGAAGTCTGAGCAGCTCTGAGCAGAGAAGAAGCAGCTGGAGCAGAGAGCAGCAATGCCAGGGGAAGAGAAGCAGCAATCAGCGATGGACAGAGAGCAGTCGAAGAGGACAGCTAAAAACGAACGGAGCAGCTGAGATGCAGCTGCAGCTGCAACAAACAGCCACCTGCAGAGAGCTGAGACCAGCAATGCAAAGCAGCAGCCGTCTGAGGCACACAGTGGAGAACAACAGGAAGAAGAGCAGCTGAAACATGCTGAGATGAAGCAGGCAGTAGCCAAGAGTGCACACAGCCAGTCCGAGCAGAGCAGCAGCAACCAGCGATGTTGGAGCAGTCTGAGCAGCAAGCAGCCGGCTGAAGCAAGAGCAGTGACCGACGGCAGCCAGCTGAACGGCAGCCAGTTAAAGAAAACTGAGAGACAGAGAGCAGCTGTAGCCAGCACCATGACACAGCAGTCAGCTGAGACCACAGCCGGCTTAGAGCTGCTCAGACTTCCCAGCGGCAGCTGCAGTCCAAGAGGATGGCAGCCAGGACGGCACACATCAGGCGGCAGCCAAACTGAGTGCAGATAGCAGCCAGTTGAGGCAACACACACAGCAGAGAGCAACCGGCTGAAGGCAAGGGAAGAAAGCAGAGAAGAAGGAGAGCAGCCGACTAGCAGCCATGCACAGCAACAACCAAAGCAGGCAGTCAGATGAGAGCAGCCAAATCCGGGCTGAAGCAGAGCAGCGACAACCAGCAGCGGCAGCCACACAGCCACCAGAATAGAACAGAGAGCAGAGGCAGTTGCAGATGATGGAAACAGAGGGCAGCCAGCGCCCAACGTCGGAACCAGCAGGGCAGCCGTCTGAGAGGAACGGCGGCCAAGAATAGAAAGAAGACGGCAGCAGTAAGGTTCCGCCCGAACAGCAGCAAAGCAGCTCAGATAGACAGCAGCACACGCAGCAACAGTCCGGGCAGAGTCCAAACAGAGAGTTGCACACAGGAACCACCTGAGATGAGCATAGCAGCGGCCGGCCGTGACCTGTTCCACCCGAGCTGCTGCCCACATGAACAACAGGCATCTGAGAAACAGAGGGCAGCAGAGGCAAAACAACCAGCTGAGATTGCAGAACAACAGTAGAGAAGAAAGAGATAAGGAGGCAGCTGAAAAGAGATGACGATGGAGAGCAGTCCGAGCATGTAGCCAAGTAAACAACAGAAAGAGAAGGGCAGCCAACGGGAGTTATCCGGTCCAGATAAGAGAGGATAGGAAGCAGAGATAAAGCAGAGATTTGAAATGATAAGAAGATAAAGGATAAGTAGCAGCCAAGCACCGATTCCAAATGTCGTGTAGGAACTGGGCGTTATCCAATCAGCTGAAAATTTGAAAAGAAAGAAGATAAGATTTGGAGAGAGCGCTGCTGGATAGAGCTGAGAAGGAAGAGATAAGGAAGAGAGAAGAGTCAGCTGAAGGAAGAGATAAGGAAGAGATAAGGTCCAGCAGAGGGTTGCAGCCTTAGGACTCTACAGGGTCTCTTGAAGAAGATAAGAGATAAAGCAAGGATTTGAAAAAAGCTGCAGCTGAACCGATAGACGATGGAGTTCAAATTTGAAAGAGACAAAGCAGAAACGAAAGAAAGAAGAGGTTAGTCGATCCTTATAGGCCGGCTGAATTTGAATTTAAAATGGGTCTTATCCCGGCTGAGTCTGAAGGACTCTTACCTCATCCCTTCTCTCCTATAAATTCAAGGCTTCAGGTCCATTGAAAGTTGAACCGGGCAAGACATTGAAGGCTGCAGTTGGACGACAAAAGACAGGAGAAAAATAAATAATTTTCTTGTAAGTTATTTTATTTTTATTTTTATCTTTATGTCAAATCCAAAAGAGAATTGTAATTCATTTCTGAATTTTTAAATAAAATTCATGGCGGTTTGTTTAGATGTATGATATTCCCAATTGTTAAATATTAATAATGATGGTTTTCAATTTAATTTTAATTCTTTTTAAGAACTTCATGAAACAAATTAATTTGAGGATTTTTAAATGAAAAGTGGAACCCCTTTTAGGATCAGTGGGACTTGCCGTCTCTCCAGTCTAAGGTTCTTATCAAGAATGGTTGTTTTAGAATTGGGGAAACACAAGTTTATAACCCGCTCAAGCCTAAGGCTTGATTTGAAATATCCCGATTTAATTATTATTTAATTAGAATTTTATTAAATAAGAAACTTGAATTATGTTTAATAATTCCAGAATATTTCATAGTCTAGGCCATGTTTTTGTTTTTAAATCGGATAACATGGTACTTCGAATGCTTGACCGGATTCCATTGTAGATTATGTAAAAAAAAATTATTTTTGATTTTTTGATTTTTTTTTTCTCAAAAATTTATCAAAACTATTCATTGTTTTAAATTAAGATTATAACTAAATGTTTTAGAAAATTATTTCCTTAAATCACATCATTTTTAAATAGTGCGATTTTTTTATTTCATACATATATTTTGTAGATTTCCCTTGGGTACGACCTCGCACTCATGCTCTATACTATAAATCGGTTCGTACGCTTGCGAGTAATTTAAAATTTCACATCAAGTTTTTGGCGCCGTTGCCGGGGAAATCTCGAAATAAAAATTGTGTGCTATTAAATTATGTGATTTTTGAAAATAAATCTAATATTGCAGATATGTCTTAATTTAGAATTTCATCTAACTTATTCATTTATTTATTTATTTATTTATTTATTTTTATTTGAATTAGAATCTTCACCAAAGCTTTTTATTGTCTGTTTTGCAGGAAGTTTTGTTTTTACACTGCGCTTAAAAATCGATGGGGATATGCACAAAAGGCTAAACCTTCCGCAAAGCTTAAAAATGCGTGCTTAAAAAAAAAAAAAACAAAACAAAAAATGCTGAAAATACGCATAAAAGGCTAAGGTGAGTTTTTAATTTTTATTTATCTCATGCATTCATATAGATTTATTTAGGAGTGTTATTTATTATTATTTGCATTTAATCTGTCCATGCATTTAGGTTGTTAGTATTCATGCATTAGTTTAGATTGTTTTATTAATGTTTGTATATTGACTTGAATGTTGTATGGTAATTTAGGATTGCATTTTCACAATACTTAGAAAAATAAGATTAGTAAAATTGGTTCATGCACTTCCCTAATAAAATCAATTAAGGAACCATTAGGCAAGAATTTAGGGTTTCATGCTCAATAGGAACCTTTTTAATCTAAATTAATTTTTGTAACCGGTGAATATTTTATCTTCAATCATGGTGTCTAGGATTAGTTCTGTCACCAAGGTGTAAAGAGCCTAAGGATAAGTGGAAATGCAGATGCCGTGTGCTCCTCCACTTACCTGGGAACTTACCTGGCCATGATTGTGGTTAAGCTCTCATCGGAGACTTAGATTATTTGGAGAGAAAAATAGGAGCAGTCTAGAAACAATCTTTAGGGTCCCAATAAAAAATTTTGATTGCATTATTGCAATTCAAATTTAGATTTAGGCATTCTTCTTGTGTGAATTTGGATGAACATGAATGAGCTTGATTGTGTATGAAATATTGGTATCGTGATTCGCACAACCGTTTAGTTCGAGTCAAGTCTTCTGTCGATTTACCGATCATTGTGTCCGGAGCTCAGTCTAGCTCAGTTATAGACAGTCCAACTCCATCACCACCACCATCACCCAAAATGACCGAAGAAAGAATCGAAGAGAGAACCCTCCAAGATTATTTTTCAGCAGTCACTCCCAATACACCATCAAGCATAGTTGTCCCACCAACTAATGCAGCCTTTGAACTCAAACCAGCCCTATTACATCTTCTACCCACTTTCCATGGTTTTGATCATGAGGATCCTTACTTACACATCAAAGAATTTTTAGAAATCTGCACCACCATCAGACTTCAAGGCATCTCTGATGAATCCATCAAACTTCGTTTATTTCCTTTTTCTCTTAAAGAAAAAGCGAAATCTTGGCTAAATTCTCTACCTCCAAATTCCATCACAACTTGGGATCTGTTAGCCAACAAATTTTTGAACAAATTTTTCCCTGTATCTAAAACTAACGCCCTCAAGAAAGAAATTTCAAATTTTAATCAGAAAGAGGGTGAACAATTCTATGAATCATGGGAAAGATTCAAAGATACGTTGAATAAATGTCCCCACCACGGATTTGAAACGGGTAGACTCGTGCAATTCTTTTATGATGGTTTAACCATCTTAAACCGCATAATGGTCGAGTCTATGAAGGGTGGGGAATTTTTTATGCTAACTGCAACCAATGGATGGAATTTCTTAGAAACTTTGGCAAAAAGTTCTCAGCGATGGGATTTCTCCAAAAGGGATAATTCAGCCCAAACCTCGAAAAGAGGAGGTTTATACTGAAGTTAGTACCGACTTTGATGTTAAGCTTGCAATCGCAAACTTAACAAAGAAAATCGATACGTTAGCGATGACCCAGGCGATGAACCCAACAGTAGGATTGAATGTAGAGGTTTGCGCAATGTGTTCTAACTTAGGATACACTGCCCAAAACTGTCCTTCCTTTGGACCTAACACTGAGTGCTCAACCGAACAGGCCAACGCACTCAATAATTTCGGGAGACAGCAGGGAACCCCTTTCTCTGCCACATACAATCCTAATTGGCGGAATCATCCCAATTTTTCTTGGCGCCAGAACCAACCTCCTGTAGGTCAAGGACCCCCTCAATATCAAGGTCCACCATATCAAAATCCACCATACCAACCACCTCATAATCAACCATTCCACCCATCTCAAAATCATCCAGCCCAGTCAAATCAGTCTTATCAATCCAATCCAGCCCTAGTCAAATCAGTCTTATCAATCCGGTCCATCTCAACAACGTAAGCCCTCTCTCGAGGATACGTTGCAACAGTTCATGCAGTCTACCCAACAGGCTATGCAAAAGCTTGAGACACAGCTTGGGCAATTAGCCACCGTAATAGGAGATAGGGAGAAAGGTAAATTTCCTAGTCAGCCTATCCCAAACCCCAAGGGCCAAAATGAAGTTTCATCGTCTAATCCAGAAGACGCTAACTCCATTATTACCTTAAGATCCGGGAGACAGGTAGATAATAAAGTGAAATTGCCTCCGCAACCGGAAGACCAGACCACTGGTCATTCCAAGCATCAGGATGACCCATCTAGTTCATCCCCAGTCCAAAACGAACCGGATCCATCTGCTAGAAAAACTTACGTACCTAAGGCTCCGTACCCTCAGAGGCTCATCTCTAAGCAAGGGGTACCTTATGGTGACATATTAGAGGTCTTCAAAAATGTCAATATCAATATTCCTCTACTAGATGCCATCAATCAGATACCCTCGTACGCTAAGTTTCTTAAAGACCTCTGTACGGCGAAACGGAGAACTAATGTTCCCGTAAAGGCATTTTTAGCAGAAAATGCAAGTGCTCTTCTCCAACAACCGTTCCCAATTAAACATAAGGACCCTGGGTGCCCAACCATTGCATGCACCATTGGCACATATGAAGTTGAAAGGGCCTTATTAGATTTGGGAGCTAGTGTTAGCCTACTGCCATACTTCGTTTATGAGCAGTTGGGGCTGGGAGAGCTTAAGCCCACTCCTATCACACTACAGTTAGCTGACCGCTCTGTAAAAATTCCAAGGGGTGTGATAGAAGACGTTCTGGTGAAAGTAGACAAATTCTATTTTCCGGTCGATTTTGTTGTGTTGGATACACAACCAGTTCAGAACGAAAGTGGGCACATTCCGGTTATTTTAGGACGACCATTTTTTGCCACTGCGAAAGCTGTTATTAATTGCCAAAATGGTATGCTTAAGTTGTCATTTGGAGATCTGACGACAGAACTCAATGTGTTTGGCCTATGTCGACAACCTTTTTGCACAGACGATCCATATGAGGTTAACATGATTCAGAGTTCTGTTCAAGAGTCCTTCCTTCACTTCATTTGTGATGACCCATTTGAGAAGACTCTGTCCACTTTTGGCACAGACTTCAATGAAGATGGTAAACAAGAAGTGAACGAAATATTTGACGCATCTCCATATGTGCGAAGGTTCTCCAAATTTGAACCTCTCCCTATTAGTCAATCTGTACTGATCCCCTCTATCGAGAAGCCACCAAAGTTAGAGCTTAAGCCACTTCCTGAGACATTGAAATACTGTTATCTTGGACCATCAAAAACGTTACCTGTGATCATAGCTTCCGATTTAACTTCTGAGCAGGAGTCTAAACTCCTTGCTATTTTAAGAGATCACCGTGAAGCTATTGGATGGTCCATTGCCGATCTCAAAGGAATTAGCCCATCTGTGGTCATGCATAAAATTCACTTGGAAGAAAATTCCAAGACATCCAGAGAACCACAGAGGCGGCAAAATCCGGCAATGCAGGATGTGGTACGAGCTGAGATTTTAAAACTTCTCGAGACGGGTATTATCTACCCGATCTCTGATAGTAAATGGGTGAGTCCGATACAGGTTGTACCTAAGAAATCGGGTGTTACGGTAGTCAAAAATCAGGATAATGAGTTGGTGCCAACCCGCATCCAAACGGGTTGGAGAGTTTGCATTGACTACCGTAAGCTAAACACTGTCACTCGAAAGGACCATTTTCCTCTTCCGTTCATCGATCAGATGCTTGAGCGGTTAGCCGGTCATGCATTTTATTGCTTCCTTGATGGTTATTCCGGCTATAACCAGATCTACGTTGCTCCTGAGGATCAGGAGAAGACCACCTTCACATGTCCATTTGGTACGTTCGCATATCGCCGTATGCCATTCGGATTGTGCAATGCACCAGCCACTTTTCAACGGTGCATGATCAGTATTTTCTCCGATATGGTCGAACGTTTCCTAGAAGTCTTCATGGATGACTTCTCTGTGTTTGGGTCCACTTTTGACCAGTGCCTGCACCATCTAAGCCTTGTGCTAATCAGGTGCAAAGAAAAGAACCTGGTATTGAATTGGGAAAAATGTCACTTTATGGTGAAAAACGGCATAGTACTAGGGCACATTATTTCTGAAAAGGGTATCGAAGTGGACAAGGCAAAGGTCAACCTGATCTCTAATTTACCAAGACCCCAAACCGTTAGAGAGATCAGGTCATTCTTAGGTCATGCTGGTTTTTACAGGAGGTTTATAAAAGATTTCAGTAAAGTTTCAAAACCTCTCTGTAAACTCTTGGCCAAGGATGCTAATTTCGATTTTGATGATGAGTGCATTCAGGCCTTTGAAAAATTGAAAACCGCTCTGACCTCCGCTCCGATAATACAACCACCTGTTTGGTCTGTCCCTTTTGAAATTATGTGCGATGCCTCCGATTATGCAGTCGGAGCCGTTTTAGGACAAAGGTTAAATCGGTTGCCTCATGTTATCTACTATGCTAGCAAAACTCTCAATGACGCTCAACTCCATTATTCCACCACGGAAAAAGAGTTGTTAGCGGTTGTTTTTGCATTAGATAAGTTTCGATCCTACTTAGTGGGTTCGAAAGTCATTATCTATTCTGATCATGCAGCACTTAAGTATCTCCTTTCTAAGAAGGATGCTAAATCTCGCCTGATCCGATGGATATTGCTACTACAAGAGTTTGATATGGAAATCCGGGACAAGAAAGGTTCCGAGAATGTAGTAGCAGACCACTTATCTAGATTGATAACTGAGTTCACTGATGAGACCCGTCCTATCACTGAGTCCTTCCCTGATGAGCAACTCATGTCAGTGCCCCATGTACCATGGTTTGCCGATATTGTGAACTATCTTGTTACTAGTCAAATGCCCCCGCATTGGACTAAGCAAGATAGGTCTAAGTTTCTGGTCCAGGTCAAAAGTTTTATTTGGGATGACCCTTATCTGTTTAAACACTGTGCGGACCAAATCATTCGTCGGTGTGTCCCAGAAGAAGAACAAAGTCGTGTCATAAGTTTCTGCCATGACCAGGCCTGTGGAGGGCATTTTAGTACAAGAAAGACAACTGCAAAAATTTTGCAGTGTGGATTTTATTGGCCCTCCATGTTTCGAGACACCCACACTTTCTGTGTCTCGTGTAATAGGTGTCAAAGATTGGGAAGTATCTCCCGTAGAAATATGATGCCTTTAAACCCCATCCTAACCATTGAGCTTTTTGATGTTTGGGGCATCGATTTCATGGGACCATTTCCTAATTCTTTCGGCAATCAATATATCCTTGTAGGGGTTGACTATGTGTCAAAATGGGTCGAAGCGGTGGCATGCAAAACCAATGACCACAAGGTTGTCCTTCGCTTCATTAAAGAAAACGTTTTCTCTCGATTTGGAATTCCACGAACCATCATTAGTGATGGGGGTAAACACTTTTGCAATCGCCCATTTGCTAATTTGTTAAAATCTTATGGGGTGACGCATAAAGTGGCTACTCCTTATCACCCACAAACAAGTGGCCAAGTGGAAATTTCGAATAGAGAAATTAAGCGTATTCTCGAGAAGACAATCAATCCAAATCGGAAAGATTGGTCTTCCAGACTCATTGATGCACTATGGGCATACCGTACAGCTTTCAAAACGCCTATAGGAATGTCACCCTACCGTCTGGTCTATGGAAAGGCATGTCATCTTCCGGTCGAGTTAGAGCACAAAGCCTATTGGGCAATCAAAAGTTTCAATATTGCTCTAGACTCTGCTGGACAACATCGGAAACTTCAACTTGTTGAGCTAGAGGAATTACGAAATGAAGCCTATGACACGGCTAAAAGGTACAAAGACCGGATGAAAGTGTTTCATGACAAACACATTTTGAGAAAAAGTTTTACAGTTGGTGAGAAGGTCTTGTTGTACGAGTCAAGGTTGCATCTTTTTCCTGGAAAGTTAAGGTCCAAATGGATAGGTCCATTCATTGTTTCATCCGTATTCCCATATGGGGCAGTAGAGATCAGGCATCCTACCAGTGGTCTTACATTCAAAGTTAATGGGCAACGTTTAAAGCCATTTTTATCGTTCCCCACTCCAGAAGAAGAGACCGAGGTTGAGTTAGCTGATCCAGTGTATCAGGACTGATTTGCGAATCCATACCCATTCACTCACCTACCCATCTTCAGTATTTCCATTACCCAAACCCACATATCCATCTGTCTATGTCTGAGTCAGTCTGAATCTTTAGTGTCTAGTTTAGGTTTTCATTGAGTCAGTCTAGTTTTTCTTATTCGGTCCATTTTGCACCTCATGCATTCCTATGTATGTCCGAACCATGATTGTTCGTTTTCTAAAATATTTCTTCTTTTACACCTGGCCAGTGTCAATTAGGGAACATTGAGGACAATGTTCAATTTAAGTTTGGGGGTACTGAGGTCAATTAAAAAAAATTAAATTAAATTTTGAAAAAAAAAAAATTTAATTAAAAAAAAAAAAAAATTTAAAAATCATCATCTGTTTTGTCTTTGTGACCAGCAGACGTTAAAGAACTGGATAGGAGTCATGCACGTAGACGGTCGAGTTTTTGTCTTCGCTTTGTGTCTGTCTAGAACACAAGTTCCCCCAGACTTGTGTAGGAAAATCGTTTCCTTAGCTATGAGGGTGAGGAAGCTGGAAATCCAAGAGGAGCAACCCAGACCTCTTTGTGGTCGAAGCACTCTGGCTGCAAAGAGGAAAGCTAAGAGGCTAGGAATCTGTCACAAATGTGGACGTGGGAATTGTAATGGAAAAATATCTGAACAAGGAGTTCGCTGTGTGACAGCAGCAAAACATAGACCTATTAGTGAAAATAGACAAATTTATTTGGACCTAGTCAAAGGTAGAGTATGTCCGGAAAGACTGAGACTCCTTGGTGTCCAAAGAACTGTTGATTTTTGCTTAGGGGAATATAAACGTCTTGACAATCTGACGTTAAACGAGTCAAAATTTTCTTAGGCAGAGAGAGACAAACTTAATCTTTTAAGGGTAGAGTAGGCAAAAGCTGAGACACCTTGGTACTTAACAAGAATGTCGATTGAGGTCTAAGAAAATCATGCGTCCTGACAGTCTGACGTAAAAAGAGTCATAGAATAATTTTTTAGCATTAATACATAAATAAAAATCTTTATATCATACTTTTCCGGAAAGACTTTTATAGGATTTATGCTCGGAAGTCCATGTACACAGTCATATTAATGTTAGTCTGAAAAAGAAAAATTTTCATGAGTCGAGTAATCACCAGAGGAATACTAGTGGAGACTTAAACCCAGTGAGTTTTAGAGCCATTCTGTCCTTCTGAGGGTTATAAGTAAACTCTTATTTCTTTGATAAGCGCATCGAGTCGTTGAGTGATCTCATTATCATTGTTTTGGTCATATTACTAAAAACGCCATTAAAATTGAGTTATTACACCTGAAATTTTTCTGAATTTATTCAAAACAAAGAAATCATCTTATGAAGCTTAGGATAGGATATAGGCCATTTTTGGACCGTTTGAGCCTTCAAGCCCACCTATTTTGGTCTTCCATCTTGATAGTTCCCTATTTGAGCCTAATATAGCCTCTTTTATTGACTAGCCAGATCTTCCATACCTAACTCCGGATATGGAGTTTGAGCCAAAATTTTATATCCATTACCTATTATCATATGAGAAAAGGTTAGGGAAGATTTTGGGATAAAATTCACTGAAAAATGAAAATAAAAGAGAAAGCAAGATGAGAACATCCACACATCAAAGAAGGATGTTTCTTAAAAAAAAAAAAACATCCATACGTCAAAATGGGATGTTAGTAAAAAAAAAAAAAAAAAACAAAAAAGTGAAAAAAATATTAGAGGAAAAATATCCCTCTCATATTATGAAGACCTCTAACCTTTTCTTATGAAAATGTTAATTTTTAGAGTCTTTTATCCCTTCTTTGATATGACCCAGTCCTAAGCCTCGTTTCGTCCTATTAGAAAGTCCTATTGATCCTAAGTCTAAATAAGATATTTCATGTAGAGAATAAAGGAGGAAAAAAATAAGGGTGTTTGACTCAACGTTCTTAGGAAAGTGGCATCTAATCATGAGATCAATTATTTTCTTCATTTATGCCGTCTTTGTTTAAAACATATGTGAGAATTTTGATTTGAAAACATAAACTCCGCTCACATATACCTTGAGAGAAAATAAACCCACCTTTGAGCGTTAATCTTTCTTAGAGATATATCTGGTGAGGTTTGAAGTCAAAGCGTATTTTCCAATGTTGGTTATAAAACTTGTGTCAATTTGGAAAAAGAAGACTATCTTAATAATGGCTATCACACACAACACTCCGAGTATAAATCTTGTAAAACAAATTTTAGAGTTGTATGATGTTTAGATTTTTGGCTGTGTGTTTTTGTTGAAAAAAAAAAAAAAAAGAAAAAAAAAAAATTGATGATGTTTGTGGGTATCATAACTGAAAACCCTCACGAGACTATAACTCGTCCACTAGGGGTAACCTAGGGGTTTAAAGGCTTGTTGCATACGCTAAATGCAATCGAGAGAGCCAGCGAAAGTGGTGTCATTTAGGATTTTTAATTTTCCATTTTAATTTTTTAGATTTAGTTTTGCTCGAGGACTAGCAAAATCTAAGTTTGGGGGTATTTGATGAACACCGTAAAATTACAATTTTACCCTTTAATATTAGATTAATTAGTCCTTATTTTATAAATATTAGATATGTTTAGGGTTGTTTTTTTAGTTTTACAGTTTATTTTGAAAAATATAAAAAAAGAATAAAAAAATGATAAAAATTGGTTAAGTCAAAAATACGGTCGACGTTACCTTCAGAAGGGTCAGGTCAAGTTGGTTAAACTAGTGGGGTTTTCAGAACCAACCTTCTACACTCAGAGTAATATTTAAATTTTATTATCTAAATTTTGAGTGAAAGTCGAGTATCATTTATTGTCGGTCGGGGTGTCCAAACGCCTAGGATAAGAAAGAACCATTTCGATTTCTTTTTTTTTCTTTTCCCATTTCTTTTCTATGTTTTGTTTTCTTTACGTGGTTACAGGACTCGTGAGAGAATAGAGGGAAGAGCAGCAACCAGCGATGGTGGAGCAGCTGAAGTGGGCAGCGACAACATTCATAGCAGCTAGCTGAAAGAGGCAGCCAGCAATGAGAAGAAAGGCAGCTGCAGTCCAAGAGGATGGCAGCCACCACGGCACACATCAGGCGGCAACCAAACTGAGTGCAGACAGCAGCCAGTTGAGGCAACACACACAGCAGACAGCAACCGGCTGAAGGCAAGGGAAGAAAGTAGAGAAGAAGGAGAGCAGCCGACTGGCAGCCATGCACAGCAGCAACCAAAGCAGGCAATCAGCTGAGAGCAGCCAAATCCAGGCTGAAGTAGAGCAGCGGCAGCGGCAACCAGAGAGCTGAAGCATCGGAAACAGCGGACAGCGGCAGCAAGAAGCAGCGCCCAAAGACAGAGGGCAGCCAGCTGACGGCTACCAACATAGCAGCGGCCGGCCGTGACCAGAACTGCTCCAACCGAGCTGCTGCCAACATGAACAACAGGCAGCTGAAGGCATGAACAGAGCAGAGGAAAGGAAGAAGTACAACAATCAGATGAGACCACAGCTGGGAAGTCTGAGCAGCTCTGAGCAGAGAAGAAGCAGCTGGAGTAGAGAGCAGCAATGCCAGGGGAAGAGAAGCAGCAATCAGCGATGGACAGAGAGCAGTCGAAGAGGACAGCTAAAAACGAACAGAGCAGCTGAGATGCAGCTGCAGCTGCAACAAACAACCACCTGCAGAGAGCTGAGACCAGCAATGCAAAGCAGCAGCCGTCTGAGGTACACAGTGGAGAACAGCAGGAAGAAGAGCAGCTGAAACATGCTGAGATGAATAAGGCAGTAGCCAAGAGTGCACACAGCCAGTCCGAGCAGAGCAGCAGCAACCAGCGATGGTGGAGCAGTCTGAGCAGCAGGCAGCCGGCTGAAGCAAGAGCAGTGACCGACGGCAACCAGATGAACGGCAGCCAGTTGAAGAAAACTGAGAGACAGAGAGCAGCTGTAGCCAGCACCATGACACAGCAGTCAGCTGAGACCACAGCTGGGAAGTCTGAGTAACTCTAAGCCGGCTGAAGCGGCAGCGACAACCAACAGCGGCAGCCACACAGCCACCAGAAGAGAACAGAGAGCAGAGGCAGTTGCAGACGATGGAAGCAGAGGGCAGCCAGCGCCCAACGTCGGAACCAGCAGGGCAGCCATCTGAGAGGAACGGCGGCCAAGAATAGAAAGAAGACGGCAGCAGGAAGGTTCCGCCCGAACAGCAGCAAAGCAGCTCAGATAGACAGCAGCACACGCAGCAGCAGTCCGGGCAGAGTCCAAACAGAGAGTTGTACACAGCAACCACCTGAGATGAGCATAGCAGCGGCCGGCCGTGACCTGTTCCACCCAAGCTGCTGCCCACATGAACAACAGGCAGCTGAGAAACAGAGGGCAGCAGAGGCAAAACAACCAGCTGAGATTGCAGAACAGCAGTAGAGAAGAAAGAGATAAGGAGGCAGCTGAAAAGAGATGATGATGGAGAGCAGTCCAAGCATGTAGCCGAGTAAACAACAGAAAGAGAAGGGCAGCCAACGGGAGTTATCTGGTCCAGATAAGAGAGGATAGGAAGCAGAGATAAAGCAGAGATTTGAAATGATAAGAAGATAAAGGATAAGTAGCAGCCAAGCACCGATTCCAAATGTCGTGTAGGAACTGGGCGTTATCCAGTCAGCTGAAAATTTGAAAAGAAAGAAGATAAGATTTGGAGAGAGCGCTGCTGGATAGAGCTGAGAAGGAAGAGATAAGGAAGAGAGAAGAGTCAGCTGAAGGAAGAGATAAGGTCCAGCAGAGGGTTGCAGCCTTAGGACTCTACAGGGTCTCTTGAAGAAGATAAGAGATAAAGCAAGGATTTGAAAAAAGCTGCAGCTGAACCGATAGACGATGGAGTTCAAATTTGAAAGAGACAAAGCAGAAACGAAAGAAAGAAGAGGTTAGCCGATCCTTATAGGCCGGCTGAATTTGAATTTAAAATGGGTCTTATCCCGGCTGAGTCTGAAGGACTCTTACCTCATCCCTTCTCTCCTATAAATTCAAGGCTTCAGGTCCATTGAAAGTTGAACCGGGCAAGACATTGAAGGCTGCAGTTGGACGACAAAAGACAGGAGAAAAATAAATAATTTTCTTGTAAGTTATTTTATTTTTATTTTTATCTTTATGTCAAATCCAAAAGAGAATTGTAATTCATTTCTGAATTTTTAAATAAAATTCATGGCGGTTTGTTTAGATGTATGATATTCCCAATTGTTAAATATTAAATAATGATGGTTTTCAATTTAATTTTAATTCTTTTTAAGAACTTCATGAAACAAATTAATTTGAGGATTTTTAAATGAAAAGTGGAACCCCTTTTAGGATCAGTGGGACTTGCCGTCTCTCCAGTCTAAGGTTCTTATCAAAAACGGTTGTTTTAGAATTGGGGAAACACAAGTTTAAAACCCGCTCAAGCCTAAGGCTTGATTTGAAATATCCCGATTTAATTATTATTTAATTAGAATTTTATTAAATAAGAAACTTGAATTATGTTTAATAATTCCAGAATATTTCATAGTCTAGGCCATGTTTTTGTTTTTAAATCGGATAACATGGTATTTCGAATGCTTGACCGGATTCCATTGTAGATTATGTAAAAAAAAATTATTTTTGATTTTTTAATTTTTTTTTTCTCAAAAATTTATCAAAACTATTCATTGTTTTAAATTAAGATTATAACTAAATGTTTTAGAAAATTATTTCCTTAAATCACATCATTTTTAAATAGTGCGATTTTTTTATTTCGTACATATATTTTGTAGATTTCCCTTGGGTACGACCTCGCACTCATGCTCTATACTATAAATCGGTTCGTACGCTTGCGAGTAATTTAAAATTTCACATCATAATGTACACCAAGGTCTTCCTCTTGATGGAAAACTCCTCATCAAGGTACCCCCACAATTGCCTTACGGACGCCCCGACGGAGTGTGGTCTCCGGTTACATATCATCCCTCCCATGCCATGCATGAGATGCAAATGACACATGCTATGCAATTATACAAATCATAGCATTAAAATCTCATCTTTGAAACATACTGTTTGATACCAAAATAACTTATCAAACATGAATTAAAATTATCATCCATATCCCATGGTTTCAATGAGGTAGAATCCTACCAATGACCACTAACGTGTCCTTACGTTTTTGTCCGGAAACATATCACCGATCGTACACCGCTTGTGAGGTCCCGTTACCTTATTACATATCAATCAATCAAACCCATGTTCCATTTGATTTACAATTATGTCTAAGTCCATAAACACATCTTTGTGGGGTTCGGCCATACAACATGGCCGAACCTCACCCACTTGAATTTGGGTCCCTCTTTTTATTTATTAACCAATCCGCATAAGTTTAACCATCTAAGAAACCCTAAGTCCACAAATATTCCTTTATGGGGTTCGGCCATACAACATGGCCGAAGCTCACTCCCTTAGTTTTGTGCCCTTCTTTTTAGTCCTTTGATCTTTAGATTAAATCCAAGATCATGCCATCTTTGATTCATAAATCTAATCACTCATACAATAATTATTTAACATTGATAACAACCTAAGTCCACAAACATTCCCCATGGGGTTTAGCCATACGCCATGGCCGAACCCATGGTCCTTCAATTCCATGATATACTCATACATTTAAGTCCTTTATACCAACTTGGATTCAAAAACACAATCCATGGGGTTCTGCCATACACCATGGCTGAACCCATGGTCCTTCAATTTTACCATTTGGCCATTTATTTCCTTCCATAGGTAATCACCTAATTTACTTACCATACTCAAGTCCATAACATAGATCCATGAACATAGAGATATTATTAAATCCCTCATTTTCTAGCTTAATCATCCATTCATTTACACATGCATAAAACTCTAAATAACCCTTTAAAATGGTCCATCAAATAGTTCATCAAATGGTTCATGAGGTTCGGCCTATCATCAGGGCCGAACCCATGATGTCATTTCTTTCATTCTTTTTCTTAAATCATTCTCATCACTAGAATCCATAAACCAAGTCCCTCATTTCCTTGGCTTGATCCTTCCTTTATTTAAATTTGCATAGTTCCATAACGTCCATGAAAATTGGTTCATCGGGTTCGGCCATACAACATGGCCGAACCCATGATGTTCATCTTCATCCTCCCTTTGCATCATTTACAATATTTAGACCCATCAATAAAGTCCCTCCATGGGGAAGTTTAATCATACCCTTAGGTCATCATTTACAACCCAAAGTCCATCAACATGATTTCCGTTATTCTCATGATCCAAATGCATCTAAGTCCATCAACATCCTTCCATTTAAAACCTTTTAAAAACATTAATAACCTTCCATGGGGTTCAGCCATACAACATGGCCAAAACCCTATGGTTCAATAAATCATAACTCCATGATTGATCCTTTTAAAAACCTATTAAGATCATTAACCAACTTCCATGGTTTTCATCCTTCAAAACCCATAACAATTACTAACATACTTCCATTTAAAACCTTTTAATATCCTTAACCCTTCCATGGTTTAACCACCTTTAAAACCATTTAAACCAATGATATTTTTCCATGGGGTTCGGCCATACAACATGGCCGAATCCTATGGTTCATCAATTTATTCTAAAAATCATACTTCCAAGATTTAATCCTTTGATGGGGTTCGGCCATAAACCATGGCCGAACCTCATCATTCCCCTTTTTGTCCTTGATGGCTCTTATACATACAATTTAGGGTTTGGCCATGAAAGGGCCAAACCATGATCCTTGATCATCCACCATTTCCCATATGGTAATGCACCACAACAAGATTAGGGTTCGGCCATGCAATGGCCGAACCATGTTCCTTGACCATCTTACTTAATAAAGTCTCATTGAGTACTTACTGATTCCGCGACTCCTCCGGTTTCTTTCACTCCTTCTTGTTCCTATGCTCTTTTCCTTCCTTAGCCTCTTCTTCCGTCCTTTTTGATCCTTGGCCGAGATTGATCTTGATAAAACCTCTAAGAGTGGTTCGGCCAAGATGTATAGGTTTGAGAGAGAGAGAGAGAGAGAGAGAGAGAGAGAGAGAGAGAGAAGCTTGGGATAGAAAATACTCCAAGTCCTTTGTCTTGAGAGTGGTCGGCCTTGAGTGAGAGAGTGAGATAAAGCAAATAATTCTCTTTGCTGTCCAATATAGTTCAGCCAAGAGTGGTATCCTTTGGTTGATACCCCTTTTGTAATTCCCATGACCTTTCACCTCTCCATTGATACTTACTTTGGGGGTTTCATCCCATGAGATGAAACTCCCAACCATATGCCCCTTGGGCTTCCATGTTCCAATGTGTATGCATGGGTATGTGTTGTGTAACATCAAAACCCTCCAACTTCCTTATCTTGATCAATGAGGGTCGGCCAAGGGTGGTGTCCTTCGGTGATACCCTTTTGTAACCACCATGCCCCTTCACCTCCCTCCTTAATGTTCCATTTGGAGGTTTCATCCATGAGATGAAACACTCCCACTGTTTGACCCTTGGGTTTCATCTTGAGATGGAAACCCCCCCATCTCTCCAACGTGTAAGCCTTGGTGTAACCTCCAAAACCTTTCACCTCCTCATTAATGATCCATTTGGAGTTTCATCCCATGAGATGAAACTCCTATGTCTCCAATGTGTAGTCTTGACTTGGATCTCATGAGGTGCATCTCTCCACCTTCCCACTCCACTCACTTGAGATCAAAGTCCCATTAACTTCCATTCAACTCATTTAAATTCAACTCACCTCTTTAATTCAACTCCTTTAACTCACTTAAAATCAACTCAATTGCTTGATTCCATTTCCAACTTAATTCAGCCCAATTTAATTAAGCTTGAACTCACTTGGTGGTCAACCAAGTCAACCATGACCCATTGGGTCCCAATTGGGCATTTGACCCAATTGACAATCTTGACCCAATTAAATAAGTCTCACCCATTTAATTCAATTGAACCATATCCATAATCTATTGGTCTTAATTGGGCAATTGACCCAACGCCTTACCCATCTGAGGTCCATATCCATTAATTCACAACTTAAATGGGCAATTTCCATAAATATTTATAACTTAGAAATACGGGGTGTTACACCAAAGGTGTGGTCATGGCAAAACCTCATGACACGCTGTTGCTTTTTTTTTTCTAGGACACAACGATGAATGATTTGGTCATCACAATGTTTAAACAGATATGGGACATCCCAGATAAAATGTTTGACCTGTACCAGAAACTTAGACCTATTTTGCTGAGTCCAATGCGGGGGACATTTGACGATAACAAGATCGATAACAATATCCGTAAACCATGGTACTTAGGATGCTGACATGAGTTGCTCATTAGGAAAGGACTCAATGATAGGATGGGTGTCATCGGTGAAGTCAATTATCAATCTAGACAAGTGGTCTGCTACCACATTCTTGGAACCTTTCTTCTCCTAGATTTCGATGTCAAACTCTTGTAGCAACAGGATCCAACGGATCAGGCTGGAGTTAGTATCTTTCTTAGAAAGGAGATACTTAAGTGTTGTATGATCAAAATAGACAATGACCTTCGACCCCACTGAGCAGGATCAAAATTTGTCTAGTGCAAATAAGACCGCCAACAGCTCTTTCTCCGTGGTCGAATAATGGAGTTGAGCGTCGTTCAGAGTTTTACTGGCGTAGTAGATAACATGAGGCAATCGATTTATCCTTTGTCCTAACACGGATCTACTACATAATCGGAGGCATCGCACATAAATTCAAAGGGGACAGACCAATCAAGTGGTTGTATTATTGGAGTGGAGGTCGGAGCGGTTTTCAATTTTTCAAAGGCTTGGACGCACTCATCATCAAAATCGAAACTAGCATCCTTGGTAAACCTCCTATAAGACCCAGCATGGCGTAAGAATGACCTAATCTCTTTAACGGTTTGGGGTCTTGGTAGATTTGAGATCAAGTTAACCTTTGTCTTGTCCACTTCGATACCCTTTTTAGAGATAATGTGCCCCAGTACTATGCCATGTTACACCATAAAGTGACATTTTTCCCAATTCAATACCAGGTTCTTTTCCTGACACCTGATTAGCGCAAGGCTCAGTTGGTGTAGGCACTGGTCAAAAGTAGACCCAAATATAGTCATCCATGAAGACTTATAAGAAATGTTCGACCATATCGGAAAAGATGCTGATCACGCACTGCTGAAAGGTGGCAGTGCATTGTACAGCCCAAAAGGCATACGACGATAGGCGAACGTACTGAATAGACCATCACACCCGATTTCTTAGGTACAACTTGTATCAGACTCACCCATGCACTGTCAGAGATTGGGTAGATAATACCCGCCTCAAGAAGTTTTAAAATCTCTGCTCTCACGACTTCCTTCATTGCCGGATTTAGTCATCTCTATGGTTCTCTAGATGTCTTGGAGTTTTCTTCCAAGTGAATTTTGTACATGACCACAGAGGGTCTAATTGCTTTGAGATCGGCAATGGACCATCCAATAGCTTTGCGGTGATCTCTTAAAATAGCCAGGAGTTTATACTCCTCCAGAAGTTAAATTGGAAGCTATGATAACAGGTAAAGTGTCTGTGTAACACCTCGACTTTTCAAAGATATTAATATTTACAGAAATGCCATTGGAATGGTAAATTAAAAAGATATGATCGTAGATGAGAAAATGGTGGGGTCCACTGTTCAAATTAAGACCCAATGTGCATATTATAAGGATCAAATTAAATTAAATGGGTATTGTATATCTAATTGGGTCAAGATGGTTATTTGGGTCAAAGAACCCAATTGGGACCCAATGGGTCATGATGGACTCATTTGACCATTGGGTGAGCCCAATCTTAATTGGGTTAGGCTGAATTAATTTGGAGTTAAATGAAGGATAAATGGGTAGGCTTGGTGCAAAGGTGTAAACCACATTTAAATGGGTAAACCACCCATAAATGGGTCATGGCATCAAATGGGATCAATGAGCTAAATTGAGTCCCAGTGGGTCAAGTTGACCATGGTTGACCGTGTGGACCCTCAAGTGAGCTCAAAGGGTGAGTCAAATCAGGTTGAGTTGGGGCTGAAGTGAGTTGGATTTGAATCAAATAATGGAGTTGACTCAAGCGCATTAAATGAATGGCATTAAATGGGGTGAGTTGAGCTAATGAGTTGGTTGAGTTAAATTGGAAACCAAAGGGACCTTGAATTCAAGTGAGTCAAATGGGGAGGTGAGGAGTTGCCTTGACCTCAAACACCACAAAGACATGTCCCACACGTTGATGGCATGGAGTGGTTTCCCATACATATGATTTAATGAAATGGGATAATAATTACATGGGGAATTTGGAGGGTTTCCATCTCATGATGGAAACCCAAGACCCAACGTTGGGAGTGCCAAGGGATGCCTTGGTTGGTATCAAAAGACTCCTTGGTTAGATCAAGAATTCATGAGGGTTAATGAGAAGTTATGGTGGCTGATTAGCAAAAGGGATACACACCACCATTGGCCGAATTTACATCTCAAAGAAAGCATAGTATTCTCATCTCTCTCCCTCTCTCAAGAACCTATCTCTTGGCCGAACCATCCCTTGGTGTTTTCACCATTGTTCAACCTTTCAATCGGCTAAAAGACTAAGGAAGCAAGAGGGAAGGTAGCAAGGATCAAAAGGAGAGAAGAGAAGCAAAGGAAATTGGTAAGTGTTTACATAAGAATTTAGTTAAATAAATTGGTAAAAGGGAACATGATTTGGCCATGGTATGGCCGAATCCATCAAGGGTTTAAACCTTGGATAATTGTTGTTTAAAAAGGATAAAAGTGGATCATAGGGTTCGGCCACTTTGGATGGCCGAACCCCATGAAAAGATTTGGTTAGGATGATGGTTTTTGAAAGCTAAAAATCATGCAATACTATGGAGATTTTTACATGTTTTAATTAGGCACAAGATATATGTTAAAGGGGTTCAAATCATGGGTCATAGGGTTCGGCCACTTTGGATGGTCGAACCCCATGAAAGGATTTGATAATTTTGTATGGTTGTTGGAGAGATAAAAACCATACCAATGTATGAGAGTTTTTAAGTGTTTTATTTGGAATAAAATTGATGTTTTAGGTTGGCCATTGGATGGCTGAACCATATCATAATTATGGTTAAAAGGTTGAATATGAACCATACACAAAGGATGGAAGGAGTGACTCAAGAGAACCATAGGCTTCGGCCGTGTGTATGGCCGAACCCCATGGACCCTTGTATGGGTATTTGGATTCAAGTATATGATTAGTAATTATTGTTGGTTTTGTAATGCTTTTTTTTTAAAGGGTCTAAAATATGACTATATGGTAAAGCATGATTAATGGATAAAGGAACCAAGGGTGATCTATAGGGTTTGGCCATGGGTATGGCCAAACCCCATAGAAAGAGTCATAGGTCATGTTTGGGGATTTTGAAGGATAAAAATTATGGAATGTTATGAATATCTTAAATGGATTTTTAGTATGTTAATAGGTGGAAATAAAGAACCATAGGGTTCGGCCATATGTGTGGCCGAACCCCATGGAGTGATTCTAATGGACTTAAGTATTTGTGGAGCCATAAAGATGATGAAAGACTAAGGGCTAGTTAAGCATGAAGGATTGAAATAGACCCAATTTGGATTGGTGAGGTTCGGCCAAGTTGTATGGCCGAACCCGACTAAGGTGGATTTGTTTTGGATGATGGGGGTTAGCAAAATTAAACATTGGTTAGACCAATGACAAAACCGTAAATACAAGTCAAAATGTAAATATGAAGGAATTGATCAAAGAACTTGAAAGGAGGGGTCCAAAACCAAGTGATAAGGTTCGGCCATGTTGTATAGTTGAACCCTATCAAGACATGTTTTGAAGTATGAAGTTCTTTAGTCTTAATCAAATGAAAAGGAAGATTAAATCCAAAGGAAGTGAGGTTCGGCCATGGGTATGGGCGAACCCCACAAGATGGTTTATGGGATCTAGACTTAATATGAAATCAAAAGGTTATGTTAATTAACTTACTGTTATATAAACAAGGTAACGGGACTTGAACGGCGCACGAGTCGTGAGCGGGTGACGGTTAAGAAGATCGGACTTTTAAGTGAACTTCTGTAGGCTTCCTACCTACTTATAACCACTTTTATATTTGGTTTTATCATGGTTTTTATGAGACATTTGTTATACTATTATTTATCATATTCGATTTGAATGATGAGATTTATTTACATGTTTCATATATTCATTGGCATCTCATGCATGGACATGGGATGATGATTATGGAAACTGGAGCCCACACTCCGTCGGTATGCCCGTGATGCAACTGTGGGGCCTCCTTAGGCGATGAGAGTCCCGCCAGGAGGAATATCATGATGATAAGAGTCACATCAAGAAGAAATGAAAGAATATTGTGGTTTACCTTGACGATGAGAGTCTCGTCAATTGATGGCTATGTACATGTGTGATGGGTGGGACTCATTACATTTGCATACATACATAGCATTGATTTATATGTTTTTGATGACCATATATTATGATATATGCATATTTTATATACTAACCATGTGGTAGCCCTGATCGGAAAACCTACTGGGCGCGTTGGTCTAACGCCCTATTTCTATCCTTAGTGGAAGACGCAGGCAAAGGCTGAGGATCGCGAAGAAAGCCAAGCATAAGCGCTTGGGTGTTGGAATGGGTTTCTATTTACTGTTGTTTGGATACATTTTTATGGACATGAAATAGTTTAGAAACTTTGCTATGGTTTGTGAATAGTTTGATGATGGATATTTGGTTTAAGTAGTTTATAATGGATGACTTGGACTTGCTATCTACTCAGTATAATTCCGCAATCAGTTAGTTCCGCAATTAGTTTAGTATTATTCCGCATGACTTATTTAGTTCCATGTGTGTATTGTTTATCATGGTTTAGTCCATGCACACATGGTTAGCCAGTTAAGGGTCGGACTTTGGAAGTTCGAACTTAGCTCGCTTCGTGACGTCTCACCGCTCTCTTCCATTTGTTTATTTATAAAAAAAAAAATACTCTGATTTTTGGAAGGTTGGAAAAGGGCGGGGCGTTACAGTTGGTATCAGAGCGAAACGGGAAATTGAATCATCGAAGTAAGATTAAGACGATTTCATGTCTCACTGATAGATAAGAATCCAACTGACCGACTCTTCGGAGTCCGCTGACTGGGGACCGGATTAATTTACGTCGATAGACTCAGACTGAACAATCAATCTGAGAACAACAATGAAAGATAGCAAAACAAGTACAGTCATCAAATTTGGATTCATCAAACATAGCAAAGTAGGATACACTTCCCCGATATCCCCACATTGAGAAACAAACAACAGGAATTTAGAGATTTCCCCCAGAAACAAAGCAAAACAAAGAGTGATGATTTGGCAATTTCCCCAACCAAGATACATTGTATGATACATAAGAAATCCCCCAAAACCAAGATTGGTTTTATTGGAATTGCTGTTGATTATTCTTGTGTTCTATTGTTATGATACAGATATGTCAAGTAACGTTGAGTATACTGAGTTATGGGATAGAGGAACCCCTAGCAATCCCATAGATCTGGTGTCTTCTTCCAACAACTCCAACATGGAAGTTAACGTAGACAATCAAGAGGGATTTCCCGAGGATGTTGAAGTGGATCTAGCACCTTTTCCAGAAGAGCTATTGGAAGATTTTCCAATGATAAGAGAGTCGGTAGGGATGTAACACCTCGCCCTTTTCACCACAATAATCAGAGTTTATTTTTTTTGCGGGATGTCACGACGCGAGTTAAGTTCAGACTTCTAACTTCCGACCCTTAACTGGCCAAGCCCATGTGCGTATGAACTAAGTCCATAAGAACTGATCCACATATGGTACAGTGGACTTGCGGAATTTACTTAGTCTAACTGATGGTTATAATAGATCCTAAGACTACTCCATTTTTCCATTTCTAGATAGCAAATCATATAAACATTATCTCCAAATTACTAGTATAGCCTTAAACTAAACATTCATACCAAACCATCCAAACCATAGTTAACTACATTATTACATGCCATAACATCTAACTATCAAATTACATTGTCCAAATAACTTAAAAATAAAGCCATAATTCAAAGTCCATTCAAAGCCCAAGCGCCTATGCTTGGTTTCCATCACGATCCTCGTTCTTCCCCTTTCCTGCGTCATCCACTAAGGATAGAGATAGGGCGTTAGATCAACGCGCCCAGTAGTGTTTCCGTTTAGGGCTACCACAAGGTTAGTAAAACAACATGCAAATAATATAATAATACATGTTCATCAAAACCTCATAAAAACAATGCTATGTATGTTATGCTCATGTAATGAGTCCCACCCATCACAATTATACATAGCCCCTCTTGACGGGTTCTCATCGTCAAGGTTCCCCACAGTGGTCTTTCGGACGCCCCGACGGAGTGTGGCCTCCGGATTCCTCTTGATGGGATTCTCATCACCAAGGTACCCCACAGTGGTCTTTTGGACGCCCCGATGGAGTGTGGTCTCTGGTTTCCATATCACCACCCCATGCCATGCATGAGATGTCCATGATGTCATGCCATTTGTAAATATTATTACCATACAAAACTACTTGAAACATGATAACTTAGCACATAACTCATCAAAACTAAGATAAAACATCACATATGTGTGGTTACAAAAAGGTAGGAAACCTACTCAATGTTCACTTCGATTGACCGTTCTTTTAAACCGTCACCCGTTTACAACTAGTACACCGTTCAAGCAATCCGATACCTATTTACATAACACCAAG